>BLSH010169958.1:296367-308086 GCA_018402905.1 Glandirana rugosa | reverse complement strand
TCTCTCTCCCTTCCCCCCTCTCTCTCCCTCCTCCCATCTTTCTTCCTCCCCATCTCTCTCCCTCCCCCTCACTCCCCATCAGTCCCCATCCTCTCCCTCCCCCTCTCTCTCTGCGCTGTGCTGGGATCCCCCCTCTTTCCTCTGTGGATGTGGAATGACTCAGTGACACCCCCTTGCCATTCTCCCAAGGCACAGGACATTTTTAGAGGGGTTGCCACCTTGCTGGGTCCCCGATGTTTTATTAGCTGCATAGGTCTGATGGGTGAAGAGGGTGCCCTGGAAGTGGTGCTGAGGAACTGTGTGCTAGATCTGTGCATCTTTCTGTATTTTTTATTATTATTTATTTTTATTTTTTGATTTAATTTTTTTTCCCATCATGGGCTTGAGTGGGCCCTCATGTGTAAGTTTTGCCTAAGGCCTCACAAAGCCGCCTCTGCTTATCAGTGCACATCAATGAAGGAGAAAAATTACCTGTTTTCAAAATTTTATAACGCACAATGAAACTGGGTTTTTTTCTCAAAATTTTCAGTCTTTTTTCGTTTTGTTAGCAAAAAATAAAAAACCCGGTGGTGATTAAATACCACCAAAAGAAAGCTCTATTTGTGGGAAAAAAGTGATAAAAATTCCATTTGGGTACAGTGTTGCTTGACTGCGCAATTGTCATTCAAAGCGCGACAGTGCTGAAAGCTGAAAATTGGTCTGGGCAGGAAGGGGGTTTAAGTGCCCAGTAAGCAAGTGGTTAACATTGTTAAAAACTGCACTCATTTTAACAACAAAACCTGTCCATCCAGTCTTACACTCACAAGCATAATGTACCAATTTACACTTTTCTTTAAAGAAAACCTGTCAAGAGAAATATAGAGGCATCCATTACTGGGATATCCCAAATCAATTCCTGACTTTAACACTGACCTCTTATCAAAATCATTTTTAGACACTGTTCTAAAACAAGTATGCTGATAAAGATGTTTACAGTTTCTTAATTTGGGAGATATTCAAGGAAATGCTTACCAAACTACAATTTATTTGTTATAATCATCTTAATTTAAGTCTGATTCATTTCAAAACTTGAGACAAAATTTATTTTCAAGTACATACTTAAAGTTAAAGTTGATTGGCTCTTATTCAGGCTGATTCACTAGTGGCATTTATGTGATTTGATGCATTTGAATAATTCTGAGCCAAACACTTTCATGCACAAATCAAAGTTAAACACATTTTCATAAAAACAGTTGTCAATCCCATTTTTACAATACAATCAAGAAATCTGTATCTCAAACAAAGTTAGTATTTAAAACAAAAATAAAAGTACACACTATTTAAAGCAGATCACATTTTTATTACCCAACTGCAGCTAAATAAAAAGCAGAAAAATCAGCAAAAGGGACATAGTTTACAGTAAGTAGGATGTGTCCCTGTGGTTTATTAAAGGACAATGCCAGTAAAACAACAATATAACACACACACACCAAGATTACCAAAACCCCAAGAACCTAAACCAATGAAGTCTAATGGGTGAGAGTCATCACAATAAATAAACTAAACCAGATAACCAAGCTAACCATATACAGATGGCAGGGTGAGACTAAAGGAGTGGTCAGTATCAGAGCCAAGGTAATGCATGGAAGCCCAGGCAGAAGGAGCAGGGAACAAGTCAGGACAGGGTAAGGGTACACAGGAACAGGAGCAAGCTGGCAGGTGAAGGATCAGGAACAGGGTAGCAAGTCAGGAGTTACACAGATGAAGGGCACATGGCAAAACACCAAGGCAAGGAGGAGTTAAATATACTCCCAGCAATCAGCATCAGGTGATGTCTAATTAGTATGATCTGCTTGCTGCTAAGAGACACCTGCTGGTAGACACTGGAAATACAACCTACGGGTCTGGGAGCTGCAGTGCCACCAGCAGGTGAAGCCATTCCTGACAAAGCCACTCCCTGAGCACTTTCAATTCAGGTTCTTACAGATTAAAAGTCGACCAAAAGATATTTCTGCCCCTGGGAGCAATTCAGTGGGACAATTGAACTGATCAGCATTATTTTTATCACAGACTTCCTGGAACTTATGGTATTGTGGAGGCAGCTTGTCATATGACCAGGGAGTTACCACATAGTTTTGCAATTCCTTAATCAGTGAAAAAGGTGTTTGACAAGATTCTCTACAATGCTCCTTGCAATGGGTGAATGTAAAAGTTATAGCCTGTTCTTCCCAATTCATGGAGATATTTTGGGTAGAATCCCAAGGAATGCCCAGGATGACAGGGAATTTGGGTGACGTAATCAGCTGAAAGCTAAAAGTAATAGTCTCAAGAGGGATGGAGTAATAGGTTGTGAAGATAAAGGTCAACCATCAACCATCTCCATATCAATAGAGGCTGGTTTCTTTATCATTTGAATATTATTGCTTTGGGATAATTCTATGTCCATAATAGACATGTGCAGAATAAAAAAAAATAGCTTGCATTTGTTATTTAAATACTTTTATTTAGTTAAATTTGTTTAATTTGTTTTCAGAATTCATTTTGTTTTGTTTATTAGTTTTCAAATTCAATTTGAATCGCATTCGAATTCAATTCAAATCACAACTGAATTTGATTGAAATCTGCATTTGAATTTAAATTGGAATTGGCATTTAAATTTGAATTTATTCTGTTTGCAATTCAAATTTTGGAAGATGGTCATATTCTTTCCATTCTATTCTTTTTTATTCTATTCTATTGAATTATATTTAATTGTTTTCTTTCTATTCTATTCTTTTATTTTCTATTCTATACTATTCAAATATGAATTCATTCTATTCGCATTTTGGAAGACAGTTATATTCTATCTATTTTATTCTATTCTATATTTTTTTCTATTCTATTCTACTCTTTTTTTCTGTTCTATTTTATTATTTTCTATTTTATTATTTTCTATCCTTTCTATTCTTCTATTCCATTTAAATCTGTTCTATTTGAATTTGAATTTATTCTATTCAAATTTGGAATTTCAGAAGACAGCTATAGTCGTTCAACTTTATTCTATTTTATTCTAGTCTATTGTTTTTTCTATTCTATGTTTTTCTATTATATTCTTTTATTTTCTATTCTATTATTTTATATTCTGTGCTATACATTTTTCTAATTTAGAAGACATTTATATTCTTTCTATTTTATTCTATTCTATTCTAGTCTATTTTTTATTCTATGCTATTCTATTCTATTATTTTCTATTCTCTTATTTCCCATTTTATTCTTATCTATTCAAATTTTGAATTTCGGAAGAAGGTTATTCTACTCTATGCTATTGAATTATATTTTATTGTTTTTTTTATATTCTATTGTATTCTATGTGTTTCAAATTTATTCTATTCGAAGTTCAAATTTCAGGAGATGGCTATATTCTTCCTATTTTATTCTATTCTGTTTTGTTTCTATTCTATTATTTTCTATTCCATTGTTTGCTATTCTATTCTATTCTATCATTTTCTATTCTATTCTATTCTAATCTATTATATCACTGAAATATATATTCTATTGTATTTGGTTATTTAATTTTTATTCTTATGTGTTCTGTTTTACTTTATTCTATTTTATTCTATTCTTTTATTTTCCATTCTATTGTATTATGTTCTGTTGTACTCTATTATTTTCCACTCTGTTCTATTATTTTATTTTCTCTTATATTCCTTTATTTTCTATTCTATTTTATTCTATTCTCTTTTTCAAATCCAATTTGATTCAAATTTGACTTTATATACCAAATTTGGTTTGGTCATTTTGGATTTTTTTAAATTTGTTACTATTGTAATAATTCTAATTATAAAACATTTGTCCGAATTTCGATTTGGAACTAAACAAACTGCACATGTCTAGTCCATAAAGTTCCACTCCCTTTCAGCCCTGGTATCCAGTATAGCAGAACAAGGAATTTTATGGTCCTCAGTAGAGTTGAGCGAACTTCTAGAAGTTCGGGTTCTGCTGGTTCGGCCGAACTTCGGGACAAAGTCCGGGTTCGGGTCCGCACAGAACCCGAACTTTGACCCGGACCCCGAACCCCATTGAAATCAATGGGGGCCCGAACTTTTAGGCACAAAAATGGCTGTAAAAAAGTCCTGGAAAGTCCTAGAGGTCTGCAAAAGGAAGGAAAATGGGGGTAAGGGTGGGACAAGTGCCCTACAAAGAAATGGGGACAGGGAAATAACTTTAAATATTTTTTAAAAAATAAAAACATAAAAAAATCAAAAATGGAGGTGGATGTGGACCATCTTCAAACTGTGTGTGAAAAGTATTAATTAACGGTAGAAGCCATATCACTGTTCTACAATCATCTGGAAACTGTGTGTTAAACTTAAACTAAAACCGGGAGAACCCATATCACTGTTCTACAATCATCTGGAAACTGTGTGTTAAACTTAAAATAAAACCGGGAGAACCCATATCACTGTTCTACAATTATCTGGAAACTGTGTTAAACTAAAACCGGGAGAACCCATATCACTGTTCTACAATCATCTGGAAACTGTGTGTTAAACTTAAACTAAAACTGGTAAAACCCATATCACTGTTCTAAAATCATCTAAAAACTGTGTGTGAAACTATAGCAGAGCAAAGCCATATCCCTGTTCTTCTCTCTGCTATATTTTCACACACAGTTTTTAGATGATTTTAGAACAGGGATATGGCTTCGCTCTGCTATAGTTTCACACACAGTTTTTAGATGATTTTAGAACAGGGATATGGCTTTTCTCTGATATATTTTCACACACAGTTTTTAGATGATTTTAGAAAGTCCTAGAGGTCTGCAAAAGGAAGGAAAATGGGGGTAAGGGTGGGACAAGTGCCCTACAAAGAAATGGGGACAGGGAAATAACTTTAAATATTTAAAAAAAAATAAAAACATAAAAAAAATCAAAAATGGAGGTGGATGTGGACCATCTTCAAACTGTGTGTGAAAAGTATTAATTAACGGTAGAAGCCATATCACTGTTCTAAAATCATCTTCAAACTGTGTGAAAAAAGTATAAATTAGCCGGGAGAACCCATATCACTGTTCTACAATCATCTGGAAACTGTGTGTTAAATTAAAACCGGGAGAACCCATATCACTGTTCTACAATCATCTGGAAACTGTGTGTTAAACTATAGCAGAGCAAAGCCATATCCCCGTTCTTCTCTCTGCTATATTTTCACACACAGTTTTTAGATGATTTTAGAACAGGGATATGGCTTCGCTCTGCTATAATTTCACACACAGTTTTTAGATCATTTTAGAATAGGGATAGGGCTTTTCTCTGATATATTTTCACACACAGTTTTTAGATGATTTTAGAACAGGGAGATGGCTTTTCTCTGATATATTTTCACACACAGTTTTTAGATGATTTTAGAACAGGGATATGGCTTTTCTCTGATATATTTTCACACACAGTTTTTAGATGATTTTAGAACAGGGATATGGCTTCACTCTGCTAGAGTTTCACACACAGTTTCCAGATGATTGTAGAACAGTGATATGGGTTCTCCCGGTTTTAGTTTAAGTTTAACACACAGTTTCCAGATGATTGTAGAACAGTGATATGGGTTCTCCCGGTTTTAGTTTAACACACAGTTTCCAGATGATTGTAGAACAGTGATATGTGTTCTCCCGGCTAATTTATACTTTTTTCACACAGTTTGAAGATGATTTTAGAACAGTGATATGGCTTCTACCGTTAATTAATACTTTTCACACACAGTTTGAAGATGGTCCACATCCAAATCCATTTTTGATTTTTTTATGTTTTTATTTTTTTAAAAATATTTAAAGTTATTTCCCTGTCCCCATTTCTTTGTAGGGCACTTGTCCCACCCTTACCCCCATTTTCCTTCCTTTTGCAGACCTCTGGGACTTTCCAGGACTTTTTTACAGCAATTTTCAGAACTTTTAGTAAAATTACCAGAACCCCGGACCCGAACCCGGACTTTTTTTAAAAAGTCCAGGTCCGGGTCCCGGACACCCAAAAGTTTGGTATGGACCCGAACTTTACAGTCCGGGTTCGCTCAACACTAGTCCTCTGTGATAAGGGTAATAGGTATGACAACATGAAACAATAAAGAAATAAACTTTATTTTCTTCATGAGTCAATGTGGAGACGGACTGGGTAATAAAGTTTATTTGGTCAGGCTTTATAACATCAGTGAGGCTCTGAAAAGGAAGCTATGACTTTGAAATGCATCAGACAGCAGCAGCCCTGATGTCTTTTCCTTAAGCTATCTGGAGACTGTTGTTCCAAGATTGATCGCGACGATCAGGTGGCTATGTTAAGTGCCAGTTCTTCACATGTTTGTGAGTAGTATTTTATTCTGGTTTTATTAATACATTTGCTTGAGATAATGCACAAGGCTGATGCACCCTCCTTTTCTTCCTTTTTTGTTACTATAATATTCCCTATCCTGGAGGGCAGCAAGGCCATAGCAACTATCCCCCTGGGTGACTGAAAACCCGACATTGCACCATTGCGCAGGAGTATTTGTTTGCTATTATCTATAACATCAGTCACAGCAATGGTTCTTTTGTCTTTGTTGAGACATCTAACTGCCCAACGCTCCCAAGTCCCCACAATATAGACATAGGTTCTCTGAATGCCTTGTCTCTTTTTCCTGAGAAGGAATTGATCAGCCTGCATAGGGAGTGTTAGAATCCGGAGAAACTTTTGGATCTTTCTGAACAAGCTGACTAGCAGAGAAAGCATGCCACCATTATTTCCAAATATTTCTAGTCTCTCCATCCTCCTTTCTGTAGGTCTCTGTTCAATTTGGATACATAATTGTGTGAAAGCCCCAAGATCATTAGGAGTCTCTACTCTGTCAAGCTCATCTTTTACTTGTTCAAAAAGCACATAGTGGAACTGACTTTTTTGTGGTTCTGGTTTCCAAATGATATCTGAGATTAAACAATGGAATTCAGCTGCGTACTCAGCAACTGATTATCTTCCCTACCACAAAGTAAAACTTATTCACAATACAGTCTTTTTCTCAAAAGAAAATGCAGAAGATTGTATTTGGAAATATATTCAACACTGGTTAAGGAAACCTCTGTAATGACTGTGGTCTCCATTGAACTTGAGTGGTATCATCTCATGGTCGAAAATCCAGCAATTATCTCTGCAGAGCATGGATTTCCTCCTGTTGCCCTTTCACCACACTTTCCAGTTCTTGCAGCTCTGTTATTTGCTGCCTGAATGGAGTCATCGCAGTTGCTATAGCAGCCTCCATGTTGTGCCGGTTTATTCTGTCGTGATCAGATGTCAGACTCAACAACTAGTAGCAATAGCGGTAGGGAGGCTCCCATCAACCATCTGGATATATCCACAAGTAGGTCACCATGGAGGATGCAAACTTACCCAAGATGTTGGATCTAAGCAATAACCGGTCTTCACCAGAGCTTCTGATGGTAGAGATGGATTTTGCTGCATGCTAGTGCCTGCTTCAGGATCGCCCCACCAAGAGATGAGGAAGGCATAGTCTGGTAGCAAATGTCACAGGTAGGGATCAAGCAAGAGCATTGCCAGTAAACAAGCCAAAGGTCAGTAACATGTCATTGCAGGTTAGGATCAAGCAGAAATGTAGTCAATGAACATGTCAAAAGTTGGTAAAGAGTAGTAGTGAAGATAAAGACAACTGCAGTATGGAAAGGATCAAAATATCGGCTGGAAACAGCATAATAATATGACAAACAGGAATTGCAAAACCATGGCATAAATATAAAGTTCATAGGAAGAACAAGGAGGAGGAGGCATTAAAGGTTCACCAGAAAAAAACAAGTTAGTAAGTAAGGTTGTCTAAGAGATCAGGCAGAGAGATGTTCGGTAGCTCAGCAGGAAGCGCTACTGCTAGATGCAGCAGAGGTCCTGGGTTCAGATACGGGTCCTGACACAGCCTTATTTGTGATAACCCCTGCTGTACTAGAAGAGTTCAGAAGTGGGTTTCATGGAACTGAGGAGGATTTCTACTAACAGAAGGGGATTTAAAGTGTTACTAAACCCAGGACCCTGCATTCACTATATCTGGTTTCACACAGAACAAGTAATACAATAGTTTTAGTAAATATATTGTAAACTGCTAAATGCCTTTTCTCATCAGCAGTTAGAGCAGTATTGTGACTTCTATCAGTGTCCGTTTAAAGCTTGTAGGAGGAGTTTTCCTTCTCCCATGATTGTCCTATGAGGATGCAGGACCCCTGACCCACTGTCTGGACAGTGCTGATTGGCCCTGTGCTGATCACATGCACTCTCCCAAGATAAAAAAAACTCTCTAGCAGTACACAAACTGAGCATGTGTAGTTTGTCCCCAATGCTCTGTTCTATTAGGATATATATTGGGGACTGTAAGACGGGAGGATCAGTGAAGACAGGATCAAACAGCCTTTTTACACAATGCAAATAATTAACCCCTTAGGTTCCACAGTGAGTATAACAAGCATGCTTTACTACATATACAGACTGATTTTACTGTTGTGGATTTAGTAATACCTTAACTAAGGGCTGAATCCTACTGACTTAGTAATTAAGTATTGTATAGAATGTGGGAATAGTTAAACTTTCTCTATGGTTTCGGTTTGTGTCTATGACCACACGAGAGAGACTTTCCTCACTTAATGTCCTTATGAATTGCCATGTGTTGGCATCACTGGGGTAGTAAGGCATTGACAGCAATCAACTGTGAACAATTCTAAACTTTTCTTCCTGTGCTAATACTGTGCCTTGTTTTGTTGATAAAAAGGTGGGATTTCATTCATAGGACCCATAGCTGGAGAAGATGCTCCTGAATTCTTTTCAGTGCTGCACCCTTGACCAAAAACCTTGTTATTGTGCAACATGATCACTATTCAGTGAAGGGTCAGAGATCAAATTGGTTAAGACTCCCAGAATCTACATTAGCATATACCTAGGCATTCAGTTCTGAAAGAGCCTTGAAGAAAGTTTATAACAGCAAAATAAAATATTCATTCAGCAAGACTGTTAAAAAGGAAAGTATATTGTAGTTCCAGGGAGAACATAAGTTACTGTTTCACCCAGAAAGTATTTCCTGAGATGACTTTCACATTTTATGCTTGTTTTTCATATTTTTATACTTGTATTAAATATATAGATTTGTATTGACGTGGCTTGCATGCGCTCTGCATGGTGAAGAGTGGGGGTCTTTAGCTCTCATGGTATATGCATTTGTAGTGAGTTCACGCCAGCCAGGATTTCTGTTTGAGGGCATGGTAGCCCATGTTTATTTAAAAGAAAGTTCAAAATAACAATCAAAGGGGTTTCCCTTGCAGGGGGTTGTCAGCACCATTGTATATATCAGCCTTCTGCTGCTGGCATAAATCATAGACTCAGCCTTCTGGCTCATAAGGGATCAGTAGCTCTCCTGACTCATAAGCGATCGGCCACTGCACTATTGCGGGTTACCTCTGCCTCCTTGCAGACATGGTTGATGAGACTGCTTCCTGACCGCCTGTCTCCCTTTCTGGAGTCATCTCCCAGTGGGTGGCCCAGAACCCTAGTCATGACTTCCCTTAACAGGCCCCCACCCAACTGGACAATCAGTGTCCTGGTAGGTCACAAAACCCAGACCCAGGACTGGGTATTTCATCCCACCCCGACTTTACAAAACCCTGAGGAAACTGAAAAGCCAGTTTCCTCTTAAATGTGCAAAGCCCCTGAAAAAAGCCCCTGAAGCCCCTCCCTCCTCTCTAGACCCTGGCAGGGCAACACTCTGCCACATATGCTCCCTCTCTGTTCTGAACCCATAGGGGGTAGGACACACCCAACCACACTCTCGAGTGGGGCACCTCTGCGCCAGCTGACAGCTGTGTGGGCCCACTCTTTCTTTCGGGTGTGTTTCCATGCACGCCCTAGCCTGCACCTTAATGGAATTCTGCAACTTCAGAACTTTTAACAGGTTCCCTCTGCTTTTCTTATCACCCTTTCTGGCTCTTTGCTTCTGGCTCCCAGGGTTCCCACTTTTCCTCTCCACATTACTGTTCCAAAGCTGTAGGGGGCCTATTCCTAATGTGCCTGTAATGGGACTACTTCTATTATTTTTTGTACCTAACTCATTACTCAGTTCCTCATGAGCAGACATTTTCAAACCAACCTTACACCTTTCAGTGTTGACAATGTCACCAACTATTTTCCCAGGCTTGTCACCTAAACGCATCACTGAACTGGTGACACCGGTCTCCTGAATCAGATCCATCTGAGCCCCGGTCAGGATTTCTGCTGTCTCCTGGTCCATGCTCGGCCCTTTCATCTCATGTGGTTTGTCTGCTGGTGCAGCCAATGCGCTCTTCACCAACACCAACAGCTGACCAGCACCACCGTGGACCATAGCAGCAGAAATGCTTTCCACCTGGCTGTTTGGAGGTGACACCTCTGACATTCCTGACACCTTTTCCACTTGTCTAGAGCCTCTTCCATTTATCACTTTTACAAGGAGCAATCCAATGTCTAACCTAAAGGCAACTGTTAACACCAGCAAGAAATACAGCAATAACCCACTTCTGTCTTGTTTCACTTTGTTCTGTACAGTCTGCCATTCAGTGCTCCAGCTAGTGGTACTTCACAGTACCAGACCATCAGACTG
Source organism: Glandirana rugosa (assembly GCA_018402905.1). Classification (NCBI taxonomy): domain Eukaryota; kingdom Metazoa; phylum Chordata; class Amphibia; order Anura; family Ranidae; genus Glandirana; species Glandirana rugosa. The sequence goes on along the minus strand of BLSH010169958.1, from coordinate 297,490 downwards.
TGGAAAAACTGCACCAGTATTGCATGGCTGTACATCCCAGCATTCAAGCATCTCCTTGAGTGTTTTGGTTACAAACCAGCCCTTTGATTCCCGATCCAAATCCTTTCTGAGGACTTTCTGAGGACTTGTGATCTTGGGAATGCAGAGAGGCTCACTTGCTGCGACTTGAAAAGTTGCACCATTTAACCGAAGTTCCTCCCAGCCGGGGGTAGCCACGGCCTGATGCTCTACCAGAGCGCTGCCAGATGCTGTACTTAGATCCAACTTCTCAGGCTCAGCAATAGTGAGTTTAGCAATGACAACATCTCTCTGTGACTGCTAGTCCACAGTGCTGTTTAACCACTTGCCAACCGTGTAATGTAATTACACGGCCGCAAGTGGCACTCATTGTTCTGGGAGGACGTGTTATAACGTCCTCCCAGAATTGCACTCCCGCGTGCCCCCTGGGGGCACGCACCTGGTAGCATCCGTGAGCGCTGGGTCCGTGAGACCAAGCGCATCGCGGATCACGGTAAATGGCCGCTTTGAGCGGCCGTTTACCACGTGATCGCTCCGTCAAATGACGGAGCATCACATGTAAACAAGCCGGCGAAAGTGCCAGCATGTCTCTCCCCTCTCCGCACCGATCGGTTCAGTGTGACAGGAGAGGAGGGAGAGAGGAGATGCAGCGGTGCTGTGGGTAGGATCTGAAGTGCCCACAGCACCGCTATGTGCCAGGCAGGGACCCCTCATCACCCATGCACCCTCATCCATGCCCACCCATCTGTCACCCATACATCCATGCCCACCCATCCACTGCCTACCCACCCGTACCTACATACCCACTGTCTACCCACCCGTACCTACTCCCACGTACCCACTACTCCCCAGGGACGGACCGTGTATCGCCACGACACCCGTGAAGTCTAGGATGGGTGTCGTGGCGACGTAGAGGAGAGAGGGAGGAGAGGACAGTGTGACTTGGCTAGCCACGCCTCTCCCCTCTCTGTACGACCGTGAAAGCGGCCGAACAAATGTACACTACGAGGCAGTAAACTGCCTCGCTAGTGCACCATTTGCCGGCGAGTTTCGCCGGTAAATGGCACTAGGCGCTACGCGAACCAGAGTGCCTGGGTCGCGAGTG
>BLSH010169958.1:277955-296317 GCA_018402905.1 Glandirana rugosa | reverse complement strand
CACCCATGCATCCGTGCTCACCCATCTGTGCTCACTCATCTGTCACCCATGCATCCGTGCTCACCCATCCGTGCTCACTCATCCGTCACCCATGCATCCGTGCTCACCCATCCGTGCTCACTCATCCATCACCCATGCATCCGTGCTCACCCATGCAGCCATGCTCACCCATGCATCCTTGCTCACCAATCCAATTGTGCTCACCCATGCAGCCTCATCCATGCTCATCCATCCAGCCTCATCCGTGTTCACCCATGCATCCGTGTTCACCCGTGCATCTGTGCTCCGCCATCCATCCGTGCTCACCCATGCATTCGTGCTCACCCATGCATTCATGCTCACCCATGCATCCATGCTCACCCATGCATCCGTGCTCTGCCATCCATCTGTGCTCACCCATGCATGCATGCTCACCCATGCATCCGTGCTCCACCATCCATCTATGCTCACCCATTCATCCGTACTCACCAATCCAGTCATGCTCACCCATGCAGCCTCATCCATGCTCACCAATCCAGCTGTGCTCACCCATCCAGCCTCATCCATGTTCACCCATGCATCTATGCTCACCTATCCATCCGTGCTCACCCATCCATCCATGCTCACCCATCCGTCCGTGCTCAGCCATCCACCTGTACTCACCCATGCATGCATGCTCACCAATGCATCCGTGCTCACCAATGCATCCATGCTCACCCATCCATCCATGCTCAGTCATCCCCATCTATGGCTTATTCACCCCCATTCGTGCCCATTTATGCCTCATTCATGCTCATCCATACCACATCAGTTCTCATCCATGACACATCCATACCACTACAGCACCCATCAGTGTCACTACAGTGCCCATCAGTGCCACCACAGTGCCTCACAATAATGTAATAGGTAGTCAAATTAGATTTGAAATGTATGCCCCTAAAACGCCTGATGGTGCGCCCTGCATGTTGGGCCTCTGTATGTGGCCATGCTCTGTAAAAGTGTCACATATGTGGTATCGCCATACTTGGGAAAGTAGTAGAATATATTTTAGTGTGAATTTTTTGCTGGGTACATGCTGTGTGTTAGAAATATTGTATAAATCGACAACCTTGTGTAAAAAAAATGCATTTTCATTTTCTTTCTACATTTTCCAAAAACTTGTGGAAAAAATGAACTGTTCAAAAGACTCATTATGACTCAGAATATACGTTGGGGTGTTAACTTTCCAAAATGGGGTCATTTTTTGGGCTTTTCCATTGCCCTGGTGCTCCAGGACCTTCAAAAGTGCAAGAGGTAGTCAGGAAATTATATGTGTAATTTATGTCCTTAGAACGCCTGATGGCGCTCTCTGCATGTTAGGCCTCTGTATGTGGCTAGGCTGTGTTAAAGTCTCACACATGTGGTATCACCATACTCAGGACGAGTAGCAGAATATATTTTAGGGTGTAATTTTTGCTATGTACATGCCGTGTGTTAGAAATATTGTATAAATGGACAACCTTGTGTAAAATAAATGCGTTTTCATTTTCTTTCCACATTTTCCAAAAACTTGTGGAAAAAATGAACCATTCAAAAGACTCATTATGCTTCATAGAATATACATTGGGGTGTTTACTTTTCAAAATGGGTTTTTTTGGGGCGTTTCCATTGCCCTGGTGCTCCAGGACCTTCAAAAGTGCAAGAGGTAGTCAGGAGATTATATGTGTAATTTATGTCCTTAGAACGCCTGATGGCGCTCTCTGCATGTTAGGCCTCTGTATGTGGCTAGGCTGTGTTAAAGTCTCACACATGTGGTATCACCATACTCGGGACGAGTAGCAGAATATATTTTAGGGTGTCATTTTTGCTATGTACATGCCGTGTGTTAGAAATATTGTATAAATGGACAACCTTGTGTAAAAAAAATGTGTTTTCATTTTCTTTCCACATTTTCCAAAAACTTGTGGAAAAAATTAACCGTTCAAAAGACTCATTATGCCTCATAGAATATACATTGGGGTGTTTACTTTCCAAAATGGGGTCTTTTTTGGGGCGTTTCCATTGCCCTGGTGCTCCAGGACCTTCAAAAGTGCAAGAGGTAGTCAGGAGATTATATGTGTAATTTATGTCCTTAGAACGCCTGATGGCGCTCTCTGCATGTTAGGCCTCTGTATGTGGCTAGGCTGTGTTAAAGTCTCGCACATGTGGTATCACCATACTCAGGAGGAGTAGCAGAATGTGTTTTGGGGTGTAATTGGTGGTATGCATATGCTGGGTGTGAGAAATAACCTGTTAATTTGACAATTTTGTGAAAAAAAAACTGAAAAAAAAATCTTCAATTTGCAAAGAATTGTGGGAAAAATGACAACTTCAAAAAACTCGCCATGCCTCCTACTAAATACGTTGGACTGTCTACTTTCCAAAAAGGGGTCATTTGGGGGGTATTTGTACTTTTCTGTCTTGTTAGGGCCTCAAGAAATGAGATAGGCCATCAGTGCAGCAGGTGTGATCAATTTTCAGTGATTGGCACCATAGATTGTAGACTCTATAACTTTCACAAAGACCAAATAATATACACTAATTTGGGTTATTTTTACCAAAGATATATAGCAGTATCAATTTTGGCCAAAATGTATGAAGAAAAATTACTAATTTGCAAAATGTTATAACAGAAATAAAGAAAAATGCATTTTTTTACAACATTTTCTGTATTTTTCCATTTATTGCTCAAAAAATAAACACCCCAATGGTGATTAAATACCACCAAAAGAAAGCTCTATTTGTGTGAAAAAAAGAACAAAAATTTCATATGGGTACAGTGTAGTATGACTGAGTAATTGTCATTCAAAATGTGAGAGCACTGAAAGCTGAAAATTGGTCTGGTTAGGAAGGGGGTTTAAGTGCCCAGTGGTCAAGTGGTTAAAGACATGGACAAAATCTCTGCTGTGTGTTCACCCTTATGTGGTCCTTCCTTCTCTTGAGGGTTAACCTCTGGAGCAGCCACCACACCTTCAGCTACAGGCTGCTCTGCAGCCCCCCCCCTGCTGACACAGCACAGACAGTGTGCATCATTTTCGTGCAAAAAAACTTTTTATATCAAGGAGATCATATATTTATCCCAACTATCGCAATCCATTGCATGTGTGCTCCATTCACCAGTACTGAACAAGGAGACACATGCAAGCAGACGGGCTTAGCTGCAGACTTATTACACAAGTCATTGTGAATCATGACAGATTTTGGCAATACAGATTTTAACACAACAGGTTACAATACACCAGATCCACCTCCTTGCTCGGGTGGCGCTTCATAAACCTCACACATCTTTGCAATTTCTACAAGTTGCATTAACCCATTATTTACCTGCACACTTTTAGTACTAGCAGATTGCACTACCACATTCCCAGTAAAAGATGCAATTCCACTCTGTCCCACCAGAGTGACATAACAGTTGTCCATAGCAACCTCCGACTCCCATACATGAAGTTTCCTGGAGATTTCCAGGGACAACTGTGCTGTTTTACCACCCGTTTCTAATCACAGCTTTTGCATTACCATAGCCTGGGGTTTTCCCAACAGCAGCAGACTTTTCATTATCTACATTTATTGCATTTTTAGCTCTTGCAGGCTGCCCTAGCCCACTACCAACTTGGACCTTACAGACATTAAACACACCATTATTTCCCTCTTGAGAAGCATGCACAGGTGCCATTTTGACTTTAACCCTTGCCTCCCCCACTGTACAGAGTACTGTACAGGGAAAAGTCACACTCAAGAACATATTCAGTGGCCCCACTAACTGGGGTCACTCTCACATCACCATGGACAGTCTCCTAACCAGTCTTTTTCAGCATGAAATCAGTGATTTCAGCCAACATTTCATTAAAGACAGTCTTACCCATCGCAATAGTAGGGTTCACCATCTTCAACTGAGTACAATGTCTCATGAAGCAGTCCTCTGTCGCACTTTCACTGGCCAACTCTCCCTGGTGGCCATGGGATAAAACTACAGCAGCCCTTTCAAACTCCTTAGCACCCCCTGCAGGTACAACAGGTACTTCCTCACTGTTGCTAGGGGTGACTGCAAACATATTTGCACAGGAATCTGGGCCTGGAGGCAAAGAATTTTCCTCCACCACAAACAATCATGTCCCAATTTACCACATTCCAGGCATGGGATCTGGAGTCTTCCTCTGGTTGCTAAGGGAGATGGCATCCACTCAGCTGCTCTTTGCTGGCTCTCCCAAACAACTTGACTTTTCTATCTGACACTGTGTTGCTTTACACTTGCAATAATCCACTGTAGGTGATACCTTTGGCTTGCAATTCCTGGGACTGACATCATCGGCGTTGCTAGGGGCGAACACACTCCTCTCAAGCTTTGGGTGAGCCTGTTGCTCACTCCTACTGGAATTTTTCCAGCGTTCTTTATCCAGGATTGCGGCTTTATAGCTTTCATAGTTACCTTTGTCAGCAACCAATCCACTGTAAATTTTTCTATATTCTTCAGTAATAAGCGTCTGTACCAACTCAGCCCATCAGTTTCTAAGCCAACTTTCAACTACAGCCCAGAATTCAAAGTCCTCCAGTTAGCCCACAATAGCATCCTTGGGTGACATAAGACTACAAAGGTCTGTGACACAAATGACTTCTTCGTTGCCATGGGAAACCACTTCCGTCTGAGCAGTCTTTGCACTACAACTGTTAGGGGCAACAGCATGCATTTCTCCTTTAGCTGCAGCAAGGGAAGCAAATCACAGTCACAGTCACAGTCTGCAATGCTTTCCAGGAGGCTCACACTCTTGCTTCATCCTCACAGTCACACCACAACACTTTGTTCTGACCAGCCAAAACAAGATGGAACACTGTATTTTAATGCTGGCTCCTTTTCACTTGCAGGTTTTTCTCACCTGCACACCGACTATGCAGTCTCCTGCAGCAAACACAGTTCACTTAACAGCGGAACTCACTTTTTGCAGGGATCCAGATTGTATCCAAAAGCACTCCACCACATATGGCATGGGGGTCTTTAGCTCTCATGGTATATGCTTTTGCAGTGAGTTCACGCCAGCCAGGATCTCTGTTTGAGGGCATGGTAGCCCATGTTTATTTAAAAGAAAGATCAAAATATCAATCAAAGGGGTTTCCCTCACAGGGGGTTGTCACCACCATTGTATATATCAGCCTACTGCTGCTGGCATAAATCATAGCCTCCTGGCTCATAAGTGATCAGCAGCCCTCCTGGATTGTAAGCGATCAGTAGCCCTCCTGGCTCATAAGCAATCAGTAGCCCTCCTGGCTCATAAGCGATTGGCCACTGCATGATTGTGGGTCACCTCTGCCTCCTTGCAGACGTTGTTGACGAGACTGCTTCCTGCAGCCTATAGACCCCTGGAGACCGCCTGTTTCCTTTTCTGGAGCCATCTCCCAGTGTGTGACCCAGAACCCTGGTCCTGACTTCTCTTAACAGGCCCCCACCCAGCTGGACAAGCAGTGTTCTGGTAGGTCACAAAACCCGGACCCAGGACTGGGGATTTCATCCCACTCGGATCGCCACAAAATCCCCAGGCTCCAGGTCCCAAAGTGGACTTTACAAAACCCTGAGGAAACTGAAAAGCCAGTTTCCTCGTAAATGTGCAAAGCCCCTGGAGCCCCTCAACCTGCTTGGTTGAGCACCCTGGGTCATCCCTCCCCTCTAGACCCTGGAAGGGCAACACTCTGCCCCAATGGAAACCTGAAATGTGAGCTGGGAGATGTACAGCGACTATTGGGAGCTCTGCACTGCCCTGAACAACCCACTCCCTCTTACAATAATGGAGACACACTTGCCACTATGTCCAGTAAGAGGAAATAAGAGCTGCACGCACAAAAACTGACCACTTTCTTCCTGCAGCTGGTGGGGAGGGTAAGTCAACATGGCGCCTCCACTGAAACCTCCCACTCTCATGCTCCATACATGGACCTGCCTGAAGAAGATGCAGAGTTCACAGTGCCCTCCCCCCAATTCACCAGCTGCCAGCCCTGTGTCCAGCAGCCCAGTGAAGTCCAGGAAGAGGATAGACTTGCAACAGCAGGATCCTCTAGAGGTGAGCCAAGGGATTAACCCTGTCCATGCCAATATGCACCTGCAATGCTCAATAGCATGTTTTCCCACTTCTGATCAACCAGTGTTAGACACCACAAAGAAGGAGATGCTCTTATCATTGCAATCTCGCCATGCAGATTTTGCTTCTCTTATTCATAAGTTTACAACTGAAATACAATCAGTGGGCAAAAAAGTACATTACATTAAGAACAAAATGGAGAAATTCCCCTCCACTATTAACAATTTGATCAATACACATGAGGACAGTAGGGAAGACCACTTATGGACCAATGGACTAAACCTTGAGGATAGGTCCCGCCGTAAAAATCTAAAACTGCAAGGGGTGCCTGAAACGGTTCATTCAAATGATTCCCACAGATATTCCCATGAAATGATTTCCGCTCTGCTGCCTGATATACTATGTTTATCGCATGTGGAGTTCACAATAGATTGTATTAGGGTTGCACTGATACCGATACTGGTATCAGTGCTGATACTAGGCATTTTTCGCGAGTATCGGTACTCATGAAAATGCTCCGATACCCTAAACCGAAACCCCATCATATTGGCCCAGGTTACAACTCCATTACAAGAGAAAAAGAAAGGCGCACGCACCTAGTGCATTACCAAAAACAATTTTATTAAAATTGATAGCAAGAGAGGGTACTCACAAAATGGTGGGTGCACAACCTGTGCAAACTGAGACAGAATAAAAGCTGACGCGTTTCGGGGGCGCACCCCTTCCCTCAGAGCTTCGTTACCCTGGACTGTCAGACCCAAGGATATAAATGTTGTGAAAATTGTAGCACAAATGCTGCTGGTTGCGTTAATTGGGCAATGATTGTGATTGAACAATTGGAATCAATCAATTGTCAATCATGAGCCGATCGTCACATAATTGCCTCTTAGGTGTGTATACTCTAAATATAGTTAAAAATGTGTTTGGAATGGTTCATGCATCTTTTTTAAAACCATTTTTAAGAAGCGTTATTAAGACATACTTCAAAAATGGAATATATAAAAAGAATATATAAAGACACATATAAAAAACATATATAAGAAACATTTAAAAACATGAAAACTTGGGCACATGAACTAATCCCTAAATGCTAGTACTAGCAGACCGTGCACCAGTATTGGGAGCAATTAGCAGCAGTAAGTGACAGCTGCATGGGATAGTGATTGGATCAAGCCACATTTACCTCCATGTTTGGAGACGCTGTCTAGGGCCGCCGAGATCGCCTGGTGCCGAGCCGCCGTGTCCCCGACCATGTCCATACCCAGAGAAGGGTCGCAGGGGACAACCGGAAGGGGGAGGGGGGATGCGGCGATAACACATGGGGACGCTGAAAGCTGGGTGGAAGAGAGTGGAGCCGCTGCTTCCGGGTATTCCCTGACGTCACGTCCAACCGGAAGTGACGTGTGGGTGTACCCGAAGCCGCATATTGCAAGGAGCAAGTCATGGGGACAGCGGTTTGGCAGCCCAGGGCAACAGTTTCTCTTTAGAGCATACTAGCGATTGAAAGCATTTGTACTGCTGGTAATTTCTTGGTGCAAATTGGTTCACAACATGAAAATTAAGAGAAAAAATAGAAAAATTAATAACAATATTGGTAATTAAATTCATGGTAATTAAAAAATGAATACACTAATACGCAAATACTTGGATGTGAAGCTATCCGCATAGAGGTCCTCAAGGAGGAGCTCAGTCCCTTCTCCCATTTGTCTTCCTTTGCTCACTGGGATGGCCACATCAACGACCAGGTCATCAATTTTGAGGTGGATCTCATTAGCAGGAAATCTGGCAAGTTTGAGAGGGATAGGGAGGATTACCTCCAGGGTAGGGAACACGGGTGGAAAAAGGCACGGTTTCCCAAGGCCCCCACCCACCCTGCCGTGTCAGACGGACCCACCCACCCTGGGAGGACTAAGGGATCTTTGGGGAACAGGAAATACCACCATTCACAAATGTCTGATAGAGGTGGCCCCAAGTCTCCCTCATCCTGCAGACCTCCATCACTATCCGGTACTCGGCCCCGAGGCCCGGTTCCACCTGGAGACCTCCGGAGACCCAGGTGGACCAAGGGCAAACAGTTCAAGAACAACAAATATAACAGGGAATTTAAACCTCCACCCACAGGCTCTGGCCCCCCCAGAGGTGTAGGCCCCACTAGGGTAGGAGATAGGGCCTCTCACAATTCCAGCCAAAACACAGGCCCAAACTCCCCTACAGCCTCTAGCCACCCCAACAAGCCTTATGTCTATCGGGTACACCAGTCCCCCATAGACGATTCCTCCACCAATGGTGAACCATCCACCTTGGCCCCTTCGAGCAACGGTGATCCATCTAGCAATTGCACTGCTGCTCCTTCCTCCTGTCTGGCACCCCAGGATGGCCTCTGCGATCCATCTACATCATCTACTTTCCCCTCTTTTTTTCCCACGGCCACGCCCACGGGGGGGTCAATCAGAGAAAAAGGTCAACAGTAGAAAAACCAGACAAGGCAGGCGGGGAGGAAAGAAGGTCAAAAAGGGGAAAGAAATAGCAGTAGGCGACTACGAAACTATAAAAATTTTTAACCTTTCCTCCACAACCTTCAATGAGGTCCAACTAGGGTTATTACGTAAGGGTCTCAATTTTGCTCCCACACACCCTCCAGACCTTTTTGAACTCTTTATTGACCTGAATAGGTTTGTGCGCAATCTTACTCTCAAGCGCTATTTTTATATGAAGGAAGGGGATAAGACCAATGGTGAAGACTCAAAACATACTGACTTGGATTCTACTGGCGATGCCCTACGGATACTGGAAGAGCTCTGGTCGGAAGGAGGTTATGACCCAGACACACTTGAAGCGGAACCCCCTTCCTGTAGTGTCAGCATGGCCCCTGTTACCCATACCCATTTCAAACCTAGATCTGTTTTCCATCCGCATTGGGCCAAAGGCAAGTTCATTTCCACTTTCTATGACATGGTATACTCGGAAATCACCAAACTCTGTACCAGTACCATGTCTGATGGCTCATCTAGGATGACCCCAGATGAAAAGAAGGTATTGGATTCCATCAAAAAGAATGAAAATATTATCATCAGACAGTCAGACAAAGGAGGAAGCTTGGTCATCCAAGATAGACTGGACTACCTACAGGAAGCCAGAAGGTTGCTTGATGATGCCAGCACTTATGAAAAACTAAAAGGGGATCCGGTGAGCGAATACAAACAGGAGCTTAAAGCTCTGTTGGATCTCTCCTATGAGATGGGGATCTTGTCCAAACAGGAGTGGCAATTCCTCTTTCGCCCGTATCCATTGACGCCTTTCCTATACCATATTCCGAAGATCCATAAGAATGCTACCAATCCACCAGGGAGGCCGATCATTTTGGGTATCGACAGTCTCACCAGCCCTTTGGGAAGCTACATCGACCACTTCCTACAGGACCTAGTGGTCCAGCTTCCCTCATTTGTACGGGACTCTGGTCATATGCTAGACATATTAGCACATTACCGCTGGCAGGAAGGTTATCGGTGGCTGTCTTTGGACGTAGCCTCTTTGTACACGTCTATTCAACATCAATTTGGGCTACAGGCTGTGCAGTATTTTTTGGCACGTGAGAACCATCTGCATCCAGAGCAGGCTGCTTTTATTATACGGAGCATTGAGTATACACTTACCCACAACTACTTCACCTTTCAAGACGAATATTACAGACAAATCAAGGGCACAGCTATGGGGGCCAGGTTCGCCCCTAGTTATGCCAATCTCTTTATGGGTTATTGGGAGCAATTCCATATTTGGTCCAATAACCCCTTTGGGGCGAACCTGGTCCTCTATGCCCGATACATAGGCGATATCCTCATCATATGGGATGGAAGTGATGCTCAGTTAGCTTCCTTTTTGACACACTGCCAGAACAATCCGTTTGGCATTGAATTCACCCATTTCCTGGATGAACACAAGTTGGTCTTTCTAGATCTTGAACTAATGGTGGACAACGAATGTCGGATATTTTCCCGAACACATTTTAAGCCAACAGCGGGGAATTCCTACCTCCATGCCCACAGCCAACATCACCCCAGATGGATCCAAAATGTGCCTTTGGGCCAGTTTTGTAGACTCCAAAGGACCTGTTCTCGTCTGCCAGACTACGAAGAACAGAGTGCAATATTGAAAAAGAAGTTCATAGAAAAAGGATATGATCTAGCCACCATCGAGAATGCGTACAAAAAGTATCGGCAGAGATACCTACAGGACATCGACACAAATGTCAGTTCGGCCGAAAGGACAGAGAGTTCTGTGACCCGCAGCCATTCAGCTATCTACTTTACCACCAGGTTTACCAGCAAGGCTTTTCCCCTAAAACGCATCATTGAGAAACATTGGAACATTCTCCATCAGGATCCATGTTTGAAAGAAACCATTCCCGAACGCCCCACTGTTATTTTCCGTAGACCCAAGAACCTGAGGAGTTTCATTGCACCCAGCAGGGTCCGTTCATTGAAACCCATCCTTCAGCACAAATGGAGCGGCTTATTTGATCAAAAAGGCAGCTACAGATGTGGAGTATCCAATTGCGGTGCTTGCCACTTTATGTGGCACCGAAAGAAAGAAGTTATGGGTACAGATGGCCACGTGCACACCATTCGCCAGTTTATCAACTGCAGTTCCGAGTTCGTGGTGTACTGTATATTATGTCCTTGTGGTCTGATGTACATAGGTCGCACCACGCGTACTTTACGGATACGCTTTGGCGAAAATAAAAGAAATATACTCAAGTGTTTTGACAAACACTCTTTACCCCTTCATTTTTTGAACAAACATAACCAGAACCCCTCTGGTTTGAAAGTGTTTGGGTTAGAGACCATCGAAGCAGATGCAGATATAGGTCGTAGGTTTCGAAGGTTGTGCAGAAGAGAAACTTTTTGGATCCATCGTTTAGGGGCTCTGGTGCCAGGTGGCCTCAATGTGGGGTTGGACGTCCAGACTCTCATGTGACGACTCTCTGGTGGCATCCGCACCCCACTCCTCCTGAGCTCTTTGAGCAATCAAGTACCGCCTGTTGGAGAGACTCCATGTTTAATATTTTGCTTTTTTTGCCCCCCCCCCTCCTTTCGATTTCCTCCTGCCTCGTCCGGTCTAGGTTTGTCCCATCAGCCAGCTTCCTTTCCAACTAGTTTGTATGGTCCTGCCTCACATCATTTACATCAGGTGCAAAAATCTTTTTGGTCATAGCAATTTTCCTTTTTAATATTATTCATTTATTTTTTATTTTATTTATTTTTTATTATTCATTTTATTTTTCATCTTTTATTATATTTTTTTTCCATGGTTTTTATGGTATTTTTTATTCATTATTTCTATGATTTTTTATGAATATTATATATATATATATATATATATTTTTTTTATCATCATTTTTACATTTATTTTTATTTTTATTTTTATTTTTCAATTGTCATGTTTCATTTTTTGATTCATCCATTTTTTGATTCATCCATTTGTATTTGTTGAATTGAGGTGCTTCCAAGTAGTATTATATATCAATAGCTTCACATCCAAGTATTTGTGTATTAGTGTATTCATTTTTTAATTACCATGAATTTAATTACCAATATTGTTATTAATTTTTCTATTTTTTCTCTTAATTTTCATGTTGTGAACCAATTTGCACCAAGAAATTACCAGCAGTACAAATGCTTTCAATTGCTAGTATGCTCTAAAGAGAAACTGTTGCCCTGGGCTGTCCCCATGACTTGCTCCTTGCAATATGCGGCTTCGGGTACACCCACACGTCACTTCCGGTCGGACGTGACGTCAGGGAATACCCGTAAGCAGCGGCTCCACTCTCTTCCGCCCAGCTTTCAGCGTCCCCATGTGTTATCACCGCATCCCCCCTCCCCCTTCCGGTTGTCCCCTGCGACCCTTCTCTGGGTATGGACATGGTCGGGGACACGGCGGCTCGGCACCAGGCGATCTCGGCGGCCCTAGACAGCGTCTCCAAACATGGAGGTAAATGTGGCTTGATCCAATCACTATCCCATGCAGCTGTCACTTACTGCTGCTAATTGCTCCCAATACTGGTGCACGGCCTGCTAGTACTAGCATTTAGGGATTAGTTCATGTGCCCAAGTTTTCATGTTTTTAAATTTTTAAATGTTTCTTATATATGTTTTTTATATGTGTCTTTATATATTCTTTTTATATATTCCATTTTTGAAGTATGTCTTAATAACGCTTCTTAAAAATGGTTTTAAAAAAGATGCATGAACCATTCCAAACACATTTTTAACTATATTTAACTATATTTAGAGTATACACACCTAAGAGATGTGACGATCGGCTCATGATTGACAATTGATTGATTCCAGTTGTTCAATCACAATCATTGCCCAATTAACGCAACCAGCAGCATTTGTGCTACAATTTTCACAACATTTATATCCTTGGGTCTGACAGTCCAGGGTAACGAAGCTCTGAGGAAGGGGGTGCGCCCCCGAAACGCGTCAGCTTTTATTCTGTCTCAGTTTGCACAGGTTGTGCACCCACCATTTTGTGAGTACCCTCTCTTGCTATCAATTTTAATAAAATTGTTTTTGGTAATGCACTAGGTGCGTGCGCCTTTCTTTTTCTCTTGTTTTCTAGTCGTTTTCGGATTTCCCCGTCCGAGGAGGGCTGCACGCATCGATTCATTTACCTTCGTCCAGTCGGTAGTCTGCCATACAAGAGGACTCACCAGCGCGGGATTTTCTCATTTTCTTTTTGTATGTGTTACAACTCCATTACAGCTCCATTCTCTACATGTTGACTGGACTTCCTGGCAGATATTGGCTTGGGGTTCCTCCTGTTTTTCATCCTGTCTATTCAAGGTTGTCTCAAAGGATAGACTTCCTGGTACCACCACATCGGTTTCTTCTACCTTTCCCACTGCATATAGTGATTTCCAGGATGTCGTCTGTAAGAAATCAACTGAAGTGCTTCCTCCTCACAGGTCTTTTGACTGTGTCATTGACCTTGTTCCAAGAGCGACCCTGCCCAGGGGTCATGCCTATCCTCTGTCCATCCCTGAGACCAAGGCCATGTCAGAGTATGTCATTGAAAACCTAGAGAAAGGTTTTATTCTGAAGTCCTTGCCTCCAGTGGGAGCAGGATTCTTTTTTGTTGCCTAAAAAGATGGCACTTTAAGACCTGGCATTGATTATCCAGGTTTAAACGCGGTGACAATCAAGAACCGATATCCATTACCCCTAATCTCTGAGTTATTTGACAGATTGAAAGGCGCCTCCATCTTTACCAAGTTGGATCTCAGGGGTGCCTACAATCTGATCCAGATAAGGGAAGGTGACGAATGGAAAACCGTGTTTAACACGAGAGACAGGCATTATAAATACCTGGTTATGTCCTTTTCGCTGTGTAACGCCCCAGCGGTATTTCAAAACATTGTCAATGAGGTCTTCGGAGATTTTCTGTATCAATTTGTAGTCATCTGTCTGGATGACATTCTAATCTTTTTGGAAGATTTGCTTGTCCACAGAAACCATGTCCGGGTTGTACTCCAGCGTCTTAGGGAAAATAACCTGTATGCCAAACTGGAGAAATGTTCTTTTGAATGTTCTGAGGTCCTGTATCTGGAATGCTTCGTCTCCAGTTTGGGTCTTCGTATGGATCCCGAAAGGTCTCGGCCATTACCAACTGGCCTCTTCCTGCCAGCCTCAAGGCCACACAGCAATTTCTTGGGTTTTCCAATTATTATAGGCAATTTATTAAGAACTTCTCATCTATTGCTGAACCTATTATTGCCTTGACTAAGAAAGGTTCTAATTAGAGTTGAGCGAACTTCTGGAAGTCCGGGTTCTGCTGGTTCGGCCAAACTTAGGGACACAGAACCCGAAATTTGTCCCGGACCACGAACCCCATTGAAATCAATGGGGACCTGAACTTTTAGGCACAAAAATGGCTGTAACAAAGTCCTGGCAATCCTAGAGGTCTGCAAAAGGAAGGAAATGGGGGTAAGGGTGGGACAAGTGCCCTACAATGAAATGGGGACAGGGAAATAACTAAAAGCATTTTTAAAAAAATAATTTCATAAAAAAAATCAAAAATGGAGGTGGATGTGGACCATCTTCCAATTGTGTCTGAAAAGTATTAATTAACGGTAGAAGCCATATCACTGTTCTAAAATCATCTTCAAACTGTGTCAAAAAAGTATAAATAAGCCGGGAGAACCCATATCACTGTTCTGCAAACATCTGGAAACTGTGTGTAACACTTTAACTAAAACCGGGAGAAGCCATACTACTGTTCTGCAAACATCTGGAAACTGTGTGTAAGACTTTAACTAAAACCGGGAGAAACCATACTACTGTTCTGCAAACATTTGGAAACTGTGTGTAACACTTTAACCACTTCAGCCCCGGAAGGATTTCTAGCTTTAGGACCGGAGCCCTTTTTGCGATTCGGCACTGCAATGCTTCCTCTACTGGAGTATGAGTGGTGCTTCTTCAATTACCTGAGAATAAACGACAGCCATGTGCTTTTTTCTCCATAAAATTTTTTCGACCTGAGAAAAATTACGCTATTGGCTTTACGGAGCTTCTTGCTGTTAAATTTGTGCTAGAGGAATGGCCACCAGGAACATCAAACTCTGGGTTTTTTTTTTTGAAATTTGCAAGATTCATTGGTCCGTATTCTATAATTTATAAGGTTAATCCGGTTTTCTTTAAACTTCAGATCCCCAAAAGCCTCAGGATATCTAACTCCTTCCATGTTTTCCTACTGAAGCCCTTAGTCCTCAATAAGTTCTCTCATCCTTTCCCTACCGTGGTTTTGGTCTCTGAGGATAATCAGGAGTACAAGGTTAGTCAAATTCTGGATTCTCGCCTCTCTAAAGGCATCCTTCTGTACCTCGTGCATTGGAGAGGGTTTGGTCCTGAGGAGAGGTCGTGGATTCCTGCATCTGAGGTATTTGTGCCTTGTCTTGTGAAATGTTTCATTTGAGGTTTCCCTCCAAGCCTGGACCCAAGTGGGGGAGGGGAGGCCTCGTAAGAGGGGGGGGGGGTACTGTCATGAAACCACAGTAAACATTCTGTCATGAAACCACAGCAAACATTCATGCCTTATCTATTGCCTACCTTGCTGCATGTGTCCAGTTAAAGGCCGGGCCTCCCTCACCTGTGTGCTTTTGTAGGACTTCCTCAGCTGGGCTCCACCCCAGGCCCTAATTGGGAACAGGATATAACACCTGGCAGTGCAAGCCTGCATTGCTGATCAACGTTTGTCCGTGTTTGGTTTTGTGTGTGGTTCTTCCTATCGTTTGCTCTGAGTCTTATTACGTGTACCGATATTTGGCTTGTCTTACTATCCCAGCCTGCCTGATACCTCGATCTTCAGCTTGTTCTCTGTTTCTCCTGCCTGCTTGTGGCCCTGACCCTTTGCTATTACCTCTGACAATTCTTTGCTGTTCCTGCGCTGCTGCTTCCTCTCTTCCACCTGTAGCCAGCCGAGCGTGAGCTAGGGGACCAAATCCATCCTCGACTATAGAGGATCTGGTGCACACCCACTGGCTCTTAGATTCCACGCCCTGGGGAAACCAATGCACTAGCTCCCTGTGTTTCAGTGTCCGTTCTCCAGGGGCCCCTCTTCCCATATCAGCTGGAATTCATTAGCAGAAGTCAGCTATAGGTCCACAACCTTAGTGGTGCGCTTCGCAACCTGTCATCTGACCCCAGGTGTCATGACACTCTGTATGCTCTGTCCTTGAACCCTGCACACTGTATGTAATGTGCCTGAACCCGGCACGCTGTATGTTCTGTGCCTGAACCCTGCACTCTGTATGTTCTGTACCTGAACCCTGCACTCTGTATGTAATGTGCCTGAACCCTGCACTCTGTAAGTAATGTGCCTGAACCCTGCACTCTGTATGTAATGTGCCCTGCACTCTGTATGCTCTGTGCCTGAACCCTGTACTCTGTATGCAATGTGCCTGAACCCTGCACTCTGTATATAATATGCCTGAACCCTGCACTCTGCATGTATTGTGCCCTGAGCCCTGCATGTACTGTGCCTGAATCCTACCCTCCTAACCCCCTTACTGTGCCCTCCTAACTCCCTGTACTTTGCCCTCCTAACCCCTGTTTTGTGCCCTCCTAATCCCTTGACTGTGCCCTCCTAACCCCTTTTCCTGTACTGTGCCCGCCTGCTTCCTGTGCTGTGCCCTCCCTGTGTTGCATTCTCCTTCCATCCACCAGCTGTCACTTCTGCCCCATGTCTCCCAATAATCCTCCCATCCCCATCCTCTTCGGCCAGCAATCACAGCCTTTTCCATCCCAACTCTCCCACCTCACAATCCCTATTTCATCCCACCCTCAACTACCCTGCCTTCACTTACCCCTCTACTCCCCCCTCTGACCCTGCCCTCACCCCAGCCTCACCCAACTCCCTAACAATCCCCACTTCCCAAACCACCCCTGTACCTACTCTTCCTATGCAATAGGTATTGGTAATTGGTATCGGCGAGTACTTGAAAAAAGTATCGGTACTCGTACTCCGTTTTAGAAAATGGTATCGGTGTATTCCTAGATTGTATACATCACATTGCCAGACCTCCATACCTGGCGGAAACTGCATTCAGAGATGCCCTTATGAGGATTCATTTTTATCATGTGAAGGAACAGCTGCTAGCTAAAGTCAGGTCCCTGGGCATCCTCCCGACTCCATATGTTGACACACAAATCTTTGCGGAATTGTCACAACATACCCTACAACTGACAACTGCCTTAATAAAATTAAGAACGCTCTCCGCAACCACAAAATTTCACATAAATGACGGTATCCTGCTACTTTGTTGGTAACGCATAACAGGGCTATGTCATCACTTCTCTGGACGGCGGGTTGAAGCTCTGGTACTCCTAGGGTATTATCCTGGACCCTATATCAGAATCAAATGCCCATAATATGCTGACAAAACTGACACCTTCATGGCAGCAGGTTTCCAAGAAGCATAAGCAGAAGTCGAAATTACTCCAGATAAGTCTGTCTCAATTTCAGAACCATGTCTTCTTCCTGTTCCAGTGCCGCACTCATCACGAGTAGCTCAGTGGACTGTTCTTCACCCATGTGTAACCCCTGCAGCCTTGTGCTATTTGATTAGCTGCAATTTACCTGCTTTATTCATCCTGCACATCCAGCCGTAGATATCAGTTACTGTTATGTTGTTTTCTTCCTTTTTTTCTTTGTTTTTCTTTTGTTCCTTCTGTATCTATTGGGTACACCTCCACCCACTCCAGAACTGGACATGCTTTCTTCCATAGTATGTCAAAATCAGCTTGTGGATGCCATTTTTTTTATCAAGCTAAACTGTGAGTGCCTCAGGACTCAGACTTCTTTCTTGTACTACCCTCCAGTGTGACTATGAATGTTCTCTCTTTAAATGCCAAGGGTTTGAACCACCTGGCAAAATGAATCCCCTTATAGAAAATATTGCAACAACATCACTGTGATGTCTAATGTATTCAGGATGCCTCCCCTCCGTGCTTTAACATACATTTTCCTCACCTTTTTATAAGCCTGCTGCACATCTAAAAAGAGGGGCATATTAATTGCCATTAAAGATACAGTAGCATTTCAACTTCATGACAGCCTGTTTGATCCAGAAGGCTGCTACATTATTCTGGTTTGTGCTATTAACAAAATCAACCCTTATAAACATTTACGCACCAAACTCCCACCAAATTTCTTTCCTCAATAAAGTACTATGAAAGGCAAAATGGATACAGCAAGGCAACCTGCTTCTATGTGGGGACATTAATACTGTACTGGACTGCCATCTGGACTCTACGTCTTCTGCAAAGAGACGTGAATCTCCTTTGAAGGCACTTCTACATGCTCATGATTAGTGTTGAGTGAACCCGGACTGTAACGTTCGGGTCCGTACCGAACTTTCGGGTGTCCGGGACCCGGACCCGAACACGGACATTTCAAAAAACGTTCGGGTTCTGTCCGGGGTTCTGCTATTTTACTCCACGTGTTGAGAAGCTGCAGGGCAGCCAATCAACAAGCGTTTCACTGGTTTGCCCTTAGAAGCCATCACAGCCATTCTACAACAATTTTACAGAGATTAGAGAGGGACTGCGGCAGTCGATGGAAAGGGATGTCGATTAGGTTCTCGTACACTGACGTCGTAGTTCACTGAGGTCGAATATATCTCCGACCCAGTGTACTACGTGACCGGTTAGTGTCGGTACGGTAATCATCCGTACCGACACTACCGAAGATTCCCGTTTGGTCACTTTGCGAACAACTAACCGACGGGACGTCGAAGAGTTG
>BLSH010169958.1:229578-244395 GCA_018402905.1 Glandirana rugosa | reverse complement strand
GTGTATAAGAGACAGGTATGGTACTTGTTGAAACAGTTACACCAGACTGCTCCAGGTTGGTCTTCAGGTCTTTAGATGTTTGACGGGTGTGTTTTTTCCACCATTCGTACCAACCTTCGAAGACTTCTGTCATCAATTTTTCTCTTCCCCCCAGGTCCAGGGAGGTTCTTGACAGTTCCATGCCTGGAAAACTTCTTAATAACATTACGCACCGTTGAAACAGGGATGCCAAGGTCTTTGGAGATGGCCTTATACCCTTTGGAGGTCTTGTGCTTGCAAATAATAGCATTTCTGGTGTCGTCAGACAGCTCCTTTGTCTTTACCATTGTCACACATGAAGAGGGAATAACAGGTGGCTTTTTATAAAACCAAAATGTTCATTTATTGGCTAATTTGGGTCACATGGGTGGAGGCAATTCATCACAGGTGATCCTCATTTGAGATCTGCAACAGGTGAGCCAAATTGGGTTTCCATACTGATTTGCAGCAAAGGGTGCCAATACCACTGACAAGGCAAGCATTATGGTTTTCTCTGTTTTCCTCATAATGTTTATCTTTTTAAATGTTAGTTATCATTTACAGTTTTTTGTCAAACACAAGCTATCTGTAGTAATATGTTGGTTAATTTGATACATTTCCTTCAGTAGATATTCCACAATATGTACATAAACTTCATGGGTGCCAATAATGGTGAGCAGGACTGTATATGCACAGTGTACTATATATCAGTGTACACTGTACATAAGGTATATAGTACACTTGATGTGGTGGTGTATTAAAATATATACAGCCTGATTATATATCCACTTCAATACTATGCACTTAGAACACTTCCCTACCAGACCAATTTTCAGCTTTCAGTGCTGTTGCGCTTTGAATGACAATTGCGCGGTCGTGCGAAGCTGCACTCAAACGTATTTTTTATCATTTTGTTCCCACAAACAGAGCTTTCTTTTGGTGGTATTTGATCACCCCTGCGGTTTTTATTTTTTGCGCTACAAATAAAAAAAGACCAAAAATTAAAAAAAAAAAAAAAATTCTCTATTTTTGTCACAAAACTTTGTAAATAAGTAAATTTTCTCCATCACTGTTGGGCACTGATGAGGCTACACTGACGGGCACTGATGTGGCAGTACTGACTGGCACTGATGAGGTCGCACTGATGAGGTGGCACTGATGATGAGGCACTTATATGCAGCAATGATGAGCACTGTTAGGCGGCACTGATAATCAGCACTGACAGGTACTGATAGGTGGCACTGATATACAGCACTGATGGGCACTGATATGCAGCACTGACGGACACTGCTAAGCGGCACTGATGGGCACTCATAGACAGCACTGATTGACACTCATAGGCGGCACTGGGCACTGATAGGTGGCACTGATGGGCACTGATAGGTGGGCACTGGTAGGTGGCAATGGTGGGCACTGATATGTGGCACTGGTATGCATTGATAGGGGCACTGGTGGGCACTGATAGGGGCACTGGTGGGCACTGGTGGGCATATATACTGATAGGGGCTCATTCCCTGGTGGTCTAGGGTGGCATCTGAAGGTGGCACTGAGTGCCATCCACATTGGACACTATGCCTCTTACCTGGTGGTCTAGGGGGGTCTCCCAGGTGGTCCAGATCGGCTCCCTGGTGGTCCCTGGTCGGCTCCCTGGTGGTCCTGGGTGGGCACATCCCTGGTGGTCCGAGAGCAGGCTCCCTGGTGGTCTAGTGTGGCGATCCGAGGGGGGCTGTGCTGATAAATCATCAGCACAAACCCCCCTGTCAGGAGAGCAGCCGATCGGCTCTCCACTCCTCAGGTCTGGAGACCTGAGTACAGGAAAGCCGATAAACAGCTTTCCTGTGTTACACTGTGACCAGCCGTGATTGGTCACTGCTGATCACATGGTAAAGTGCTTTGGATCAAAGACCGAGATCAGTATTGTGGGGGGTCAGGCTGACCCCCCTTACCACCGATCGCTGCGATGCGCGCCCCCCGGGCGCGCGGCGGCATGTTATCCTGAGGACGTCATATGACGTCCAGTCGGGATAGTTGAACCACTTCCCGGCCGTCATTCTGCATACGGCAGTCGGGAAGAGGATATATATATATATATATATGTATATATATATATATATATATATGTACACACCGCGTATTGAGTGTGCACTATATATCTGTCTATATGGTACATATGGTATATAGTACACTTGACGTGGTGTATTAAAATATATAAAGTTTTTAACCCCTTAACCCCCAAATCCCTTTTTTACATTTGTTGTTTACAAGTTAAAATCAGGTTTTTTTTTATAGAAAATTACTTAGAACCCCCAAACATTATATATATTTTTTCAAACACCCTACAGAATAAAATGGCAACCATTGCAATATTTTTTGGTCACACGGTATTTGTGCAGCGGTCTTTCAAGCGCTTTTTTTGGGGGGAAAGAAATCACTTTTTTGAGTTAAAAAATAAGACAACAGTAAAGTTAGCCCAATTTTTTCTATATTGTGAAAGAGGATGTTATGCCGAGTAAATAGATACCATACATGACACAGTTGAAAATTGCGCACACTTGCAGAATGGCGACATACTCCGGTTCTTAAAAATCTCCATAGGCGATGCTTTAAAAAATTTTTAACGGTTACCAGGTTAGAGGTGCAGAGGAGGTCTTTTGCTAGAATTATTGCTCATACTCTGGCGATCGCGGCCTTACCTCACATGTGTGGTTTGACCACCGTTTTCATATGCGGGTGCAACTTACGTATGCGTTTTCTTTGCTGCATGAGCTCACGGGGATGGTGGCACTTTAATTTTTTTTTTTTTATTATATTTTTTATTTTAACACTGTTCCTTTAAAAAAAAATCTGATCACTTTTATTGCAATCGCAAGGAATGTAAACATCCCTTGTGATAGTAATATATGGTGACAGGTACTCTTTACTCTTTTAGACCCCCCATCCCTCCTTTGCACTTCACAGTATTCAGATCGCCAAAAACGGTGATTCTGAATACTGTAATTTTTTTAAAACCAGCGCCGTTAGCCATCGAGTAAACCGGAAGTGATGTTGTATCGTTGCTTCCGGAAATGTACGAAGGAGTCCCGATCAAAGCCGATTCCGGCTTCCACAGGGACTCCACACAGCTGGCAGACATGCCGAATCGGAGCTCTGGTCTCCCGGTGGAATGGGAGGCCGGAGAAGAGTGGCGGACAGTGGCGGGAGGGGGGTTGTCCCCTCCCGCTGCCTGGGATAACGACTGAGCGGCTCCCAAGCCGGATCTGCTGTTATCAACGGATAGCAAGCTGCCTGCTCTAAAAAACGGTACCGGGGTATAGCCTGTAGCTGCAGACTATACCCCAATACTTCCACATAAAGCAGCCACCATTTATAAACAGTGATTTGTGTTAAGTGGTTAAACTAATTTACAACAGCAGGGTCCGTTCCTGCTCCCAACAAAAGTAACTGCAAGGGGTTACAGTGTTCTGGCACCGCCAGCACCCAAGGCCCAATTTTTCAACACCTGTTTGACTGGGGGCTTTCGTCACAATTTGTAAACAAATTTACAACATCAGGCCCAGTTCTTCAGTCCAACAAGAGTAACTGCAAGGGGCTACAGTGTTCTGGTACCGCCAGCACCCAAGGCCAAAATTTTTTTAAAAAATGACATGCAATTCCCTCCAAAATCCAAACCAGGCCCTTCAGGTCTGGTATGGAATTTAAGGGGAACCCTGTGCAAAATTAATAAAAAAAAATGATGTGCGGTTCCCCCCAATATCCAAACCAGGCCTTCAGGTCTGGTAAGGAGTTTAAGGGGAACTCCGCAGCAAAAACATTTTAAAAAATGACGTGGTGGTCCCCCAAAATCCAAATCAGGCTCTTCAGGTCTGGTATGGATTTTAAGGTGAACAACATGCCAAATTTTAAAAAAAATGGCGTGGGTCCCCCCAAAATCCAAACCAGATCCTTATCCGAGCACGCAGCCCTGGCATGGTAGGAGGGGAAGGGGATGAGGGAATGCCCCCTGAACCATACCAGGCCACAAGCCCTCAGCATGGGGAGAATGCTTTGAGGTTGCCCCCAAAGCAACTTGTCCCCATGTTGATGGGGAGAAGGGCCTCATCCCCACAACCCTGGCCAGTGGTTGTGGGGGTCTGCGGGCAGGGGGCTCATCAGAATCTGGAAGCACCCTTTAATAAGGGGGCACCCAGATCCCGATCCCCCCCATGTGAATAGGTTTGGGGTACATTGAACCCCTACCCATTCACCAAAAAAGGAGTGTAGTGTAAAAAAAAACAAGTGGCAGTTTTTGACAAGTCCTTTATTTTGTAAAATAGCTCTTTCTTCTTTCTTCCTCCGTCTTCTCCTGGCCCGGTCCTTCTTCTGGTCTTCTGCTTCTTCTTTTAGTCTTCTTGCTTCCTCTCTTCATCTTCAATCTTCAATCTTCATCTTCTTTCTTCTTTCACCGCCGATGCTCTCTCTGCTGCTGCAGACCGGCCCCTGCGCATCTTGCCGAATGGGCGGTCTTCAAAATGACAGTACTTTTATAAGTAGGGGCGTAACTGAGTGAACCTTTCCCCTTCTGCGTTCTCTCGCCCCCCCCCCCATCCTAACCAGCCAGTACTGCATGCTCGGATAAGGGTCTGGTTTGGATTTTAGGGGGACTCCCACGTCAATTTTTTTTAAATGTGACGCGGTTTGGACTGGGGGGAGACCCCACCCACTTTTTTTCAGCTATTTTTTTGTATATTGCCGGGAACCGGCAATACATTACAGCCGCGATTTTAAATGACAATTTTTCCTATGGAAATGTCATTTTGCTATGGCTATGTTCTACACCTCACAGAGATGCGCCCTTTTACACACAGACTAAGGACACCCCCAGGCACAATATTTAAAGGAATTTTTCATTTTTTTCCCTTTAAGCATTATTAAAATCACTGCTCCTGAAAAAAATGATCGATTTAAAACCTTTTTTTTTTCATTGATACAAGTCTCCTAGGGCAGGACCCGGGTCCCCATACACTTTTCAGGGCAATAACATTGCATATAAGCCTTTGAAATGAGCACTTTTGATTTTTCATGTTCAGGTCCCATAGACTTTAATGGTATTCGGATGTTCGCCCTGAACTTTTTGTCTGTTTGCATGTTCTGGTGCGAACCGGGGGGTGTTCAGCCCATCCCTAACGGTCAGGCTGACCAAAATGAATGTTGCAAAGTTGGAAGAAAAACGAAAAGGGCTGATCCCCAATGCAGCATGGCAGGTCCATACTGTACAGGATGCCAAGGCTGGGTCCTGGATGGGTGCTATATAGAACCAATATTTGGTTTGTGGTTCCTTTAAGGGAAGGGTGTAAGTGCTCAGGGGTCACCTGAGGTGGTTGAGACATTCCGGGGATAGCAATATTACAGAGAGGACTGACTCGCAGTTCTCCCTGTGTTGATAGAGAGGTAGTAAGGACCCAGAATTTCAGAGGCCCTGAAGTGATCTTCGGGTGGGATGGGGCCTCCACCCCTGACTACAGGGACCCCAGCACACACGGGTTAAGAGCCTCCAGGAAGCAGCTCTTAAAGAGAGGAAATGGTGTTAGCTGTTGGGGAGGAGGAGCTGTGAGGAGACACCTGTGTTTGGAGACCTGCATGTGTGCTGGAGGCTGCTAAAAGAGCTAACAGGGATTGTGCAAAGTCCTGGGGTGAAGACCCTTCAACAAACTGTATGTGTCTTTTTACTTGTAGATTTACCTTGTGCTGAAGACAAGCAGACTTTCTTTTGGCATGTTCCATTTCTGTGTGCTGCCGGAAGCCTGACTTTAATTTGCTTGCTAAAAAAATAACAGCCTCTTTGTTTCAAATATACTGGCATTGCACTCAATCCTGTGGAGCTACAATGCCCCCAAACTTTACAACTGGTGGAGGATGCGGGCAGAGTGCATTTGCAGCCATTTAAAAATTGAAACTGACATTTAAAGAGACAGTGTACTTATGGCATGTCTTGGGTAAAATCAGCTCAGACACTGCACACAGCAGGAAAAGACATGGGGGAGGTCATCAAGGCACTTGCGCAAGCCACCGTGACCCAGCAGCCAGCCTCTATGGAGGCAAACCATCGCCATGAGGAGGCGATGGCCCAGCAGCAGCAGGCCCTGGCACAGACTGTGTCGGCGCAGCAGGAAAATACCTGTTTGCTATCTGCCCAGTTTTCATATAAAATGGTAAGGGGGGGTGGATGTGGAGTAGGAGCCTGACCCTTTAGGAGTAGGCAATGATTTTAGAACAATAATCTGTCCCTTACAGGACCAGCAAGAACCACTCCCTTTAGAACTAGGAGATGATTATAGAACAATAATCTGTCCCTTACAGCAACAGCAGGAACCTGACCCTATAGAACTAGGAGATGATTTTAGAACAATAATCTGTCCCTCTAAGCAGTCCAGTCTACCTAGTCCACTCTACCTAGTCCAGTCAGATTGTTCTGTAATGCAGGATGAGATGTTATTAGATCTGCAATCTGTCCCTAAAAGCAGTAGTAGTAGTAATCTCTACTTAGTCCACAATCAGATCATTCTGTAATGCAGGATAAGATCTGCAATCTGTCCCTCAAAGCAGTAGTAGTAGTAATCTCTACCTAGTCCACAATCAGATCGTTCTGTAATGCAGGATGAGATCTGCAATCTGTCCCTCAAAGCAGTAGTAGTAGTAATCTCTACCTAGTCCACAATCAGATCGTTCTGTAATGCAGGATGAGATTTGCAATCTGTCCCTCAAAGCAGTAGTAGTAGTAATCTCTACCTAGTCCACAATCATATAGTTCTGTAAGGCAGGATGAGATCTGCAATCTGTCCCTCAAAGCAGTAGTAGTAGTAATCTCTACCTAGTCCACAATCAGATCGAGGAGATGTTATTATATCTGCAATCTGTCCCTCACAGCGCCGGCAGCATCCTCTCCCTACACTAGCCAGAGATCATGTGACATGCAGCACTAAGTGACTCCAGCTTATAAAGAGGCTGGGTCACATGATGCACTGGCCAATCACAGAATAGGTAATGACTATTATATATCATAAGAACCAAATGACGGGTGAGCCCCACCCCCCAAACAAGTAGAGGTCTCATGAATATCGCCTACCATGTCCGCGTTGAGGCGGTATACCATCAGGGCACACCAACTGTCCGGGAACATCCTGTCAGGGTGCTGAGGCGGAAAGCGTGGTTCTTATGATATATAATAGTCATTACCTATTCTCTTTAACTTCTATTCCAGATTACATACAAGCACGCTCCTGATGAGTGATTTGAGATCACGAAACGCGTAGAGCTTCCATATGCTTACTATGTTATATTCCAGTATCTTATTAATATGTCATTGGGGCTATTCCCTTATGGGGTACCATAAAGAGCCATGGTAGTGCACAGATTATTATCTGTGCACGACCAACTGTATGTATATACGCCAATGGATGGTTCGGGGAATTAATTTTTTGTTTTCTTGTTTATGAATTCAGTATCATAATATATTGATTTTATACCGTACAATCATGTTGCTGATGTAATTTATACTGTACAATTATGTTATTATTATTTCTACCTTGGTTATTGATTTATGTATATATCTACTTGTATTGATATGAATTCTTTAATAATAATTAAAATATTTTAATCATGATCCATCCTTTTATATTTTAGCACCACACGTGTCATATAAAGTCCCAACTGTTTTGTTTTGTTTTGTTTTGTTTGCTAAGCAACAGGGATGGAAGTTCATGACGGTATGTCATGACTTCATATAAAGTCCCACATTTCCCCACTTCCCCCCTTTTCTGTAGTTCTAATAGGGATGGACACATGTGGTGGAGAATATCTTGTAACTAGCCATGGCTTAATTTTGACCAGTACCCCTCGGTCCCCATGTGGACTTCTTTTTTCAGATTCCTTTCCTTCCCCCTTTTTTTACATTTTTTATCCATATCAATAGTGTGAATATGTCCACAAATAGGTTTTTGTCCCAATTTTTAACTATCTGGCCCCCTATGTCCGTGGGCGGCGGTTTCCATTTTGGACTGCTCCGGCGCCTGGGTTTCATCCTTTCATGGGGGCTGTGACGCATACCGTGGGGTTCCCCTGCCCCCGCCCCTTGAGGGCCTCCCCCGGGGGGTGGGTTCCTCCCGCTATGCGTCGGCACCACGTCACCCATGCAGCACGCTGCAACCCTGCAGCGTGGAGCCGGCTGGGTACTCACACTCGCAGGTGAAATCGGGGATGGGCGGCTGTTCTTCCGGCCATATCTATGTCCGGAGTCGGGCGTCTCCTCCCCTTCCTCTGTCGCATCTGCGTGCGTGACGTTGGCGGGAAATTTGGGTGGTGGCGTCTATATCAGGCGCCACCTGTCATTGCAATAGACATCTCCAGCATGCTGCAATTACAATTTTTCACCGGATACTTGGTTCCCGTGCACAATACTACAGGTAATACACATGGATATGCAATTCTGTTCATCTTCATTCTGCCCACCTCCCCTTCAGTGGGGCGGTAGATCCCTTCATTTTCTATTTTCCATCATCTATTTCCTTCCCCACTTCCTCTCTCTCTCTCCAGTCTCTCTTCCCTCTTTTTCTTTTTACTTTTCCCCCCCTCTATCTATTTACCCCTTGGCTCTCACTATTCCCATTCCTCCTCACTCTACATTACACAATCCATCACCACCCTCACACTCACATGGTTCTTCACATACAATCACCCACATTTATTTTCCAACACATTCAGTCAGTGTTTTCCATCACATATTTAATTGTCACTGCTATCACCAATTATAGGCATATCATGCTGGAGATTGTCTCTTCCCATGATGGGTGTCCTTCCTGGCGTTTGTCGCCGCCACGCTATCCACCTCAGCTCCCTGACAGGATGTTCCCGGACGGTTGGTGTGCCCTGATGGTATACCGCCTCAACGCGGACATGGTAGGCGATATTCATGAGACCTCTACTTGTTTGGGGGGTGGGGCTCACCCCTCATTTGGTTCTTATGATATATAATAGTCATTACCTATTCTCTTTAACTTCTATTCCAGATTACATACAAGCACGCTCCTGATGAGTGATTTGAGATCACGAAACGCGTACAGCTTCCATATGCTTACTATGTTATATTCCAGTATCTTATTAATATGTCATTGGGGCTATTCCCTTATGGGGTACCATAAAGAGCCATGGTAGTGCACAGATTATTATCTGTGCACGACCAACTGTATGTATATACGCCAATGGATGGTTGGGGGAATTAATTTTTTGTTTTCTTGTTTATGAATTCAGTATCATAATATATTGATTTTATACCGTACAATCATGTTGCTGATGTAATTTATACTGTACAATTATGTTATTATTATTTCTACCTTGGTTATTGATTTATGTATATATCTACTTGTATTGATATGAATTCTTTAATAATAATTAAAATATTTTAATCATGATCCATCCTTTTATATTTTAGCACCACACGTGTCATATAAAGTCCCAACTGTTTTGTTTTGTTTTGTTTGCTAAGCAACAGGGATGGAAGTTCATGACGGTATGTCATGACTTCATATAAAGTTCCACATTTCCCCACTTCCCCCCTTTTCTGTAGTTCTAATAGGGATGGACACATGTGGTGGAGAATATCTTGTAACTAGCCATGGCTTAATTTTGACCAGTACCCCTCGGTCCCCATGTGGACTTCTTTTTTCAGATTCCTTTCCTTCCCCCTTTTTTTTACATTTTTTTATCCATATCAATAGTGTGAATATGTCCACAAATAGGTTTTTGTCCCAATTTTTAACTATCTGGCCCCCTATGTCCGTGGGCGGCGATTTCCATTTTGGACTGCTCAGACGCCTGGGTTTCATCCTTTCATGGGGGCTGTGACGCATACCGTGGGGTTCCCCTGCCCCCGCCCCTTGAGGGCCTCCCCCGGGGGGATGGGTTCCTCCCGCTATGCGTCGGCACCACGTCACCCATGCAGCACGCTGCAACCCTGCAGCGTGGAGCCGGCTGGGTACCCACGCTCGCAGGTGCAATCGGGGATGGACGCCTGTTCTTCCAGCCATATCCATGTCCGGAGTCGGGCGTCTCCTCCCCTTCCTCTGTCGCATCTGCGTGCGTGACGCTGGCGGGAAATTTGGGTGGCGGCGTCTATATCAGGCGCCACCTGTCATGGCAATAGACATCTCCAGCATGCTGCATTTACAATTTTTCACCGGATACTTGGTTCCCGTGCACAATACCACAGGTAATACACATGGATATGCAATTCTGTTCATCTTCATTCTGCCCACCTCCCCTTCAGTGGGGCGGTAGATCCCTTCATTTTCTATTTTCCATCATCTATTTCCTTCCCCACTTCCTCTCTCTCTCCAGTCTCTCTTCCCTCTTTTTCTTTTTACCTTTCCCCCCCCCTCTATCTATTTACCCCTTGGCTCTCACTATTCCCATTCCTCCTCACTCTACATTACACAATCCATCACCACCCTCACACTCACATGGTTCTTCACATACAATCACCCACATTCATTTTCCAACACATTCAGTCAGTGTTTTCCATCACATATTTAATTGTCACTGCTATCACCAATTATAGGCATATCATGCTGGAGATTGTCTCTTCCCATGATGGGTGTCCTTCCTGGCGTTTGTCGCCGCCACGCTTCCCGCCTCAACTCCCTGACAGGATGTTACCGGACGGTTGGTGTGCCCTGATGGTATACCGCCTCAACGCGGACATGGTAGGCGATATTCATGAGACCTCTACTTGTTTGGGGGGTGGGGCTCACCCCTCATTTGGTTCTTATGATATATAATAGTCATTACCTATTCTCTTTAACTTCTATTCCAGATTACATACAAGCACGCTCCTGATGAGTGATTTGAGATCACGAAACGCGTAGAGCTTCCATATGCTTACTATGTTATATTCCAGTATCTTATTAATATGTCATTGGGGCTATTCCCTTATGGGGTACCATAAAGAGCCATGGCAGTGCACAGATTATTATCTGTGCACGACCAACTGTATGTATATACGCCAATGGATGGTTGGGGGAATTAATTTTTTGTTTTCTTGTTTATGAATTCAGTATCATAATATATTGATTTTATACGGTACAATCATGTTGCTGATGTAATTTATACTGTACAATTATGTTATTATTATTTCTACCTTGGTTATTGATTTATGTATATATCTACTTGTATTGATATTAATTATTTAATAATAATTAAAATATTTGAATCATGATCCATCCTTTTATATTTTACCACCACACGTGTCATATAAAGTCCCAACTGTTTTGGCAAGGAAACCAGGTGAAAACACTCCCCCTACAGGGCATGAGAATTATCTCAGCACCCTGAAAGCAGAAACTATCAGCATTCTTGTTATGACAAGAATTCCAATATCTAGCCACATTAATAGCTTTATTGTTTCTGTGTACTGAAGGTGATCATTGAGTCTATCACGCAGTCTGAATGAATAAACTGGGCACCTACCCCTGTTCCAGAACTGCAAAAGAAAAGACAGCTGGCAAGGAAACAAGACTAAAAATGCATGAGGACACGTAAACGTCAAAAAAATGTACATCTCCGTGTGGATAAATGAGATCGCAGGTGACAGGAAACAGAACAAATGCGCAGAAGGGAGGCATATAACTACTCATAAAATTAGATAAATCTCATTCAAAGTTTAACCCATGGGGTTTTTCTAATGTTATTACAAAAAATCCAAAATACCTCTCCTCTGCACAAGAGTCTGAACCCGTCACTCCCCCTACAAGGCATGAAAATTATCCCAGCACCCTGAATGCAGAGACTATCCACATTCTTATTATGACAAGAATACCAATATCTAGCCACATTAGTAGCTTTATTCTTTCTTTGTCAAGAAGGTGATCATTGAGTCTATCACGCAGTCTGAACGAATAAGCTGGGGACCTACCCCCGTCCAAGAACTACGAAAGTAACTAAAAACTAAGATAAGACAGCTGGCAAGAAAACCAGACGAAAATGCATAAGGTCACGTAAACATCCAAAAAAATGTGTACATCCCTGTGTGGATAAATAGGATCACAGGTGACAGGGAACAGAACAAATGCGCAGAAGGGAGGCATATAGCTATTCATAAAAATGAGATACATCCCATTCAAATGGGGTTTTCAAGTGTTCATACGAAAAATCCAAAATACCTCCCTTCTGCACAAGAGTCTGAACCTGTCACCCCCCCCCCCCCCCACAGGGCATAAGGATTTTCTCAGCACCCTGAATACAGAGACTATCAACATTCTTGTCATGACAAGAATTCCAGTGTCTAGCCACGTTAGTAGCTTTATTGGTTTCTATGTCATAAAGATGATCATTGAGTCTATCACGCAGTCTGCGGGTCGTACAACCCACATACTGGATGTGGCAGGCAGTGCAGGAGATAATATATACTATATGCTTAGTATTACCGTTAATGAACGAGGTGGCCCTGAAAGTTTTTTGGTGGAAAAAGACTTCAAATCGGTACCCTTCATAACATGGGGACAGCATGGGCAATGGCTCTTCCCACATCTAAATGTGCCCTTAAACTGCAGCTAATGTGGTTTGGGTGGACCTTTGCTGCTAAACAAGCTAGGTGAAAGTGAATTGCCCACAGTGGGTGCCCGCCTAGATAACGTTCTGATGCCCTTAGAGAGGATTTGGGAATAAACTGGATCATTGAGAAGAACCGGTAAATATTTACGGACCACGTTTTGGACCTTAGTGAATTCCATACTAAAGGGGGTGGAAAAGACAGGTAAACCACCAACAGTAGGAGCACCCATGGTGTGTTTTACCCTCTTTTTGGGTTTTAGGAGATTATCCCTAGGTGTATTATGTGCAATGCGCATGGCCCTATCAATAACCAAATTGGGATAGCCTCTTTTAGAGAAACGGGATTTCATCGTTGGTGCTTCTCTCTGATATTCTCCATCATCACTACAAATCCTCCAACAGGGATGCCCCTGATTGTATGGCTGGGGTGACCCGAATCTGCCCTTAGGATGGAGTTCCCAGCACTAGGCTTCCTTTATAATCTGGAGACGACAGAATCCTCTTTCCCTTCCAAAACTACATCAAGGAATTCCACCTGAGCCGGATAAAGGACCCCAGTGAACCGTAAATTGAGGTTATTGTCGTTAAGATAATCAAGCCACCCACCAATGTCATCCACATTCTTATTACAAATAAATACCAGGTCGTCTATATAGCATAGATAAAACTTTATATACGCTTGATGGGGACAACCAGCCCCAAAAATGTGGGACCTCTCCCACCACCCCATATAGAGGTTGGCAAGGGAGGGCTAAAATTTTGCCCCCATAGAGGCCCCGCACTTCTGGAGGTAGAAGTCCCCATTGAACATAAAAAAATTGTGGGTCAGTAGGAATTCTAAACTAAGTAGTATAAACTCCTGATGAATGAGGGAATAACTACTGTGATGTCGCAGGAAATATGTAACCGCCTGGAGGCCAAGTGCGTGGGGGATAGAGGAATAGAGGCTGGTCACATCACACGTGATCCAGACATTAACACAATCCCTGTCAGGGATCCAGACGAGCGTTGTGATCGTGCACGCTTGTACGCACGCGCGCACGGATTCAAATGAAGGTTCCCATGACCGTTTGGAAGCGCGCACATGTACACATGCGCAGGGATGTTGTCAGGACACCAAGAGCAGGAGGACTCTAAGACCCAGAATACATCAGAGCAGGAGGGCTCTAGGACCCACCATCTCTGTCAGCACATCACATGGGCCTTTAAAAGGAAGTCAGACTTTGGCCGAAGTGCTGTTTGATCTGCAGCTAGTCCGTTCCTGATACCTGCTATCCGTTATCTGCTATCTGATCAACTACCTGCTTGACCCGGCTTGCCTAGACCATTCTACCTTCTCCAATCCTGACCCGGCTTGTTTGACTTCGCTTTTTCTGCCAGCCTGATACCTGTTACTGAACCCAGCCTGTTCTCCGACCATCCCTTGTCTGCTGATTCTGCTTGCTTGCTGATCCGTGCCCGACCCGGCTTGTCTCATGCCTCTTCTGCCTGCCTGTATCCAGCTACTGTGATTGTTGATCTGCTGCTGCTGTTCCAGCTGTCCGCTGTCCAGTGTTGCACCCTGCCTGCATCCAGCTACTGTGATTGCTGATCTGCTGCTGCTGTTCCTATTCCAGCCCGTCTGCTATCCAGTATTCCAGGCTCTGCTTTCCAGCATCCGGTCTACAGCTGCTGACAAAAGGCCCTCCTACC
Source organism: Glandirana rugosa (assembly GCA_018402905.1). Classification (NCBI taxonomy): domain Eukaryota; kingdom Metazoa; phylum Chordata; class Amphibia; order Anura; family Ranidae; genus Glandirana; species Glandirana rugosa. The sequence goes on along the minus strand of BLSH010169958.1, from coordinate 230,106 downwards.
TTGCTGTGCTCACGAAACCACTGTCCCCACTCCAGTGGGCTCTGAGCCGGGGCTGTATGAGAGGTCTCCTTCTACAAGAGACAGGCTTAACTATCAGGTATGTGGTCCTCATTACAATCCCACTTGAAATGTTGTAAATCTGTCAATAATTGTTTGGTGTCCTAGAGATGACCCGGCAGATCCATGAGCAGGGGTTGAAGGACGAGTACCTAGACGGCCCAGTAGAGATCCTGTGGTTTGTTAATAACTGTCTAAATGTTGTAAAGTTCACCCTAACATTACTCCTGGTGTATGGACTATCAATTCGGACAGAGAACATCTTCCTCTGGAGAGTATGTCGGGGCCGAGTCTCGGGTGACCTCACCCCTGTCACCAAAGCACTCGTGTCGTTCCATCCTCCCGGAAAACAGTCGTCGACATCTGGCCTACGACCTTTCGTCTCGGACCTTATGACCTATCGTCTGCCCGACCTTATCCTTGTCGTCGTCGTCTAGTCGTTAGTGTCATCGACCTACGTCCGTCCCACGT
>BLSH010169958.1:195705-207266 GCA_018402905.1 Glandirana rugosa | reverse complement strand
AACAGGGTTTTCCCACACACTTTCAAGATGATTTTAGAACACTAATAGGGCTTCATGCGGCTGAAACAGGGTTTTCCCACACACTGTGAAGATGATTTTAGAACACTAATATGGCTCCACGCAGTTGAAACAGGGTTTTCCCACACACTTTCAAGATGATTTTAGAACACTAATATGGCTTCATGCCCCTGCAATAGGCTTTTCCCACACACTTTGAAGATGATTTTAGAGCAATAATCTTTCCCTTAAAGCAACAGCTGGAGGCTTTCCCTGTACAACTTGGAGATGATTTTAGAATCTAAAATCCTCTCCTAGTTCTATAGGGAGAGGTTCCTACTGTTGCTTAAAGGGACAGATTATTGTTTCTTGCACAAAATTAAAAAGTGCATCTACATTGCTGGTTTAAAAAAAACATAAAAATTCCAAAAAACGACATTTGCGCCAGCTGTGCATTTCTTGCACAACAATTTAAAAAACAGTGTTGGCTACCTCCTCCTCCTCCACCGCCACGTTCACCGCCTCCTCAACCTCCAACTCCACATCCACCTCCATATTTTATTTTTTTATGAGATTTTAGCTTAAAAATCAGTTTAAGTTATTTCCCTATCCCCATTTCTTTGTAGGGCACTTGTCCGACCCTTACCCCCATTTTCCTTCCTTTTGCAGACCTCTAGGCCTTTCCAGGACTTTGTTACAGCCATTTTTGTGCCTAAAAGTTCGGGTCCCCATTGATTTCAATGGGGTTTGGGGTCCGGGTCAAAGTTCGGGTCAAGTCCGGACCCGAACCCGGACTTTGTCCCGAAGTTCGGCCGAACCAGCAGAACCTGAACCTCCAGAGGTTCGATCAACTCTACTTATATGCATTGTTATTGCCCTAAAAAGTGTATGGTGACCCAGGTCCATGAAAAAAATAGTTTTTAAATCAATTGTTTTTTCAGGAGCAGTGATTTTAATAATGCTTAAAGTGAAAGAAAAAATGAATACATCCTTTAAATATTATGCCTGGGGTGTGTCCTTAGTTTGTCTGTAAAAGGGCGCATCTCTGTGAGGTGTAGAACATAGCCAGAGCAAAATGACATTTCCATAGTAAAAATTGTCAATTAAAATTGCGGCTGAAATGTATTGCCGACTCCCGGCAATATACAAAAAATTGCTACAAAAAGTGTGTGGGTCCCCCCCTCCAGTCCAAACCAGGCTCTTTGGGTCACTTACACTTGTTGGATGGAGGAACAGGGCCTGATGTAAATTAGTTTAAAAATTGTGATGAAACCCCCCAGTTAAACAGGTGGCGAAAACTTGGGCCTTGGGTGCTGGCGGTGCCAGAACATTGTAACCCCTTGCAGTTACTCTTGTTGGACGGAGGAACAGGGCCTGATGTTGTAAATTAGTTTAAAAATTGTGACGAAATCCCCCCAGTCAAGCAGGTGGCGAAAAATTGGGCCTTGGGTGCTTGCGGTGCCAGAACATTGTAAACCCTTACAGTTACTCTTGTTGGACAAATGAACAGGACCTGATGTTGTAAATTAGTTTAAAAATTATGACGAAATCCCCCAGTCAAACAGGTGGTGAACAATTGGGCCTTGGGGGCTGACGGTGCCAGAACACTGTAACCCCTTGCAGTTACTCTTGTTGGACGGAGGAACAGGGCCTGATGTAAATTCGTTTAAAAATTGTGACAAAAGCACCCAGTCAAACAGGTGGCAAAAACTTGGGTCTTGGGTGCTGGCAGTGGCAGAACACTGTAACCCCTTGCAGTTACTCTTGTTGGATGGAGGAACAGGGCCTGATGTAAATTAGTTTAAAAAGTGTGACAAAATCCCCCAGTCAAAAAGGTGGCGAAAATTTGGGCCTTGGGTGCTGGCAGTGCCAGAACACTGTAACCCCTTGCAGTTACTTTAGTTGGATTCAGGAACAGGCCCTGATGTTTTAAATTAGTTTAAAATTGTTATGGCATGCCCCTGTAAATCAGGTACAGAAAAATTGGGCCTTGGGTGTTGGTGGTGCCCTAAATACAAAATATTGTTCTAGATTATGGACAGGAGGAATAGGAGCAGTGGCAGTCTTCAAGGGATCCTAGATCCCTAACAAATTTAATCAGTTGCATCAGCATCAGGGGCTTGATAGCTGCTGATCCAGGACTGATTGATTTTTATAAATGTGAGCCTATCAACCGAGTCTGTGGACAGGTTCACTCTTTGATCGGTTACAAACCCTCCAGCAGTACTGAATGTCTGTTCAGAAAGCACGCTCGATGCAGGACAGGGCAGAAGCTCAATTGCATATTGATCAAGTTCCGACCAGTGGTCCATCCTCAAGACCCAGTAAGTAAGTGGATGCTCAGTTGGAAAGGTCTCCAAGTCTGCTCTTGCCCCTATATATTCCTGCAGCATATAATGCAGACACTGACGATGGTTGCTTGAACATATCAGGCCTGGGTGCTGAGGACTGAAAATTTATTTAAAGGCATCACTCAGCCGGCCACCTTCTCTACCACTCTGCCTCTGAAAGACCGAAGCTTCAGAAACACATTGTCCAGGACCAGCACCAGGACATGGTAAACTCCCAGGGTCTGGAAAGGCATTGCACAAACTTTTCTTCAAGGTATCCTGAAGATGTTTCATCCTCTGCACCCTCTGCGCAGGCAGGATGAGTTCTGCAACTTTACCCTTGTAACGTGGATCAAGAAGGGTTGCCAGCCAGTAATGATCCCTCTCCTTGATACTATGAATCCTAGGGTCTTTTTTTGCAGGCTTTTCAGAATCAGAGAGCCCATGTAGCGTAAGTTTGAGGAGGAATGAGTGTCCTCTGGGTCACTGAGGATGACATTATCAGGAACTACCTCCTCCCAGCCACGTACAACTCCCTGGGTTTCTGGGCCCTGAAAACCTTGATCCCTTGAAGACTGCTGCGTATTATACTCCACATCCATTCTGGCACGATCCTCCTCCTCCTCCTCCTCCTGTGTGTTTGGCGGCTCTGTAGGAATGCTCTCTGCATAAAGGGGGCCTTGAGAGGAAATGAAGTCCTCCTCTTCCTCCCTCTGTTCTGCCTCAAGTGCCCTGTAAATGATTCCACAAAGCGTGTGCTCCAGAAGAAATATTAGTGGGACAGTGTCACTGATGCATGCATTGTAGCTGCTCACCATCCTTGTGGCCTCCTCAAATGGTGACAGGACAGTGCATGCATCCTTGATCATTAGCCACTGACGTGGAGAAAAAAAGCCAAGCTAAACTGAGCCTGTCCTGGTGCCATGCTCACAGAGGTACTCATTGATCTCTGCTGTGCGTGTAGCCACTGCATCATTGCCAATGTTGAGTTCCACCTGGTGGGCATGTCACAAATGAGGCGGTTGTTGGGCAGGTTGAATTCCCGCTGGATGTCAGCCAGCTGGGCACTGGCATTGTATGAACGCCCGAAATGACCACAGACTTTTCTGGCCTGCCTCAGGTCAATAAACGCTGCACCATCAAATTCAAGACGTGTGCCAAGCATGGAACATGTGTCAATTGTCCCAGTCAGAGGGCAGAGAGAAGGTTGGTGCCATTGTCGCATACAACCATTCCTGGATCAAGCTACCGTGGCTTCAACCACCTCTGAGCCTGCCGCTGCAGAGCTGAAAGAATCTCTTCCCCAGTGTGGCTCCTGTCCCCAAGACAGACTAACTCAAGCACCGCATGACATCTTTTAGCCTGACTGCTTGCATAGCCCCTTGAAGGCTTAGGGAGCACTGCAGGATCAGAGAACAATTCTGCAGAAGAGGCCACAGAGGTAGAAGAAGAGGAGGGGTGGAGGAGGCGGATGTGGAAAAATCACCACCAGCTTTTTGGAGTCGTGGTGGTGGAACTATTTCCAAAACTGAACCCTGTCCTGCATCCTTCCCAGCTGCCAGCAGAGTTACCCAGTGCGCCGTGAAGGAAAAGTAACATCCCTGACCGTGCCTGCTGGATCATGAGTCAGCAGTAATATGAACCCTGCTGCTGACCGCACTGTCCAACGAGGCCAAAACATTGCCTTCTCCATGACGGTAGAGAGCTGTAATGCCCTTAGGTAAAAAAAATGTCTTTTGGGAATCTGCCACTGTGGGACAGCACATTCCACAAATTCACAAAAGGGGGCAGAGTCTATCAGCTGAAAAGGCAGCAGTTGGAGTGCTAGTAATTTGGCCAAGCTAGCAATAAGACGCTGAGCATGTGGATGGCTGGGACAGTATTTCTTTTTACGGTTCAGAAACTAGGGTAGGGATATTTGCCTGCTGAATTCACCTGATGGTGTACTGCTAGCAGATTGGCTGCAAGTAATAGTTGTGGCACGCATTGCTACACCTTCATTCCTCTCAGTGCAGGGTTTGGAGAGGACTGCACGTATAATAGGGGTTGAGATCCCAGATGAGGAGCAAGAAGAAGTCCGTCTTGTTTTCTGGTGTGGGTTTTTTGCAGGTACTCTTGCCAATGGACTGCATGGCTGGTCGTCATATGTCTTGTCAAGAATGTTGTACTGAAAAATGCCCACACCAAAGAAATTTTGGAATTCAGCGGGGAGTCAGCAGCACCCTGCATCTGTGGAGCTCTGTGGTCTGATGCAATTGGGTGGCTGCCCTTAAGCTGGCCCCTGGAGGACATCCTGCCTTGCTGGAGTTGGGCCTTCTCCTCCTCACTTTCCTCCATCAGCATGTAACCGGCACTATGTTTGAATGACTCCTCCCTGCATGGTGGTGAGGCTATAGAAGCAGTAACTGTGGACAAGGATCCAATGGAATAGGCCACTTTGCCAGATGCGTTGGAAGGCAAAGTTGTACGAGCCTGAGTGACAGAGGATGAGGAGGATGAGGGCAGCTTTGTAATCCACTCCACCAACTCTTCTGCATGTTGTGGCACAATAGCATATCCAACAGCAGAAAAAAGGAGCAAGCATGACTCGCCTGGAGAGGATGCACCATGTCCGCCACCACCACCTTTCACTGAAAACGCAGAGGCTGCTTGCCCTCTTTTAGTGGCCTGGGAGCATCTGCCTCTCCTTTGTGGCCTTCCTGACATGATGGGTATTTTTTAACACCGCACTACACTGTACTATATACCGTACATCCCCCAAATGCACTGATATATAGTGTACACTCAATAAGCTGCGTGTATGTCTATATACACTAGACTGTATATATTTTTAGGCACCACGTCAAGTAGTGTGCTATATATCATACACCCCTGAATGCACTGATATAGTGTACACTCAATACGCTGTGTGTATATATGTATACACTGGACTGTATATTTTAAGACACCATGTCAACTAGTGTGCTATATACTGTAGACTCCTGAATGCCCTGATATATAGTGTACACTCAATATGCTGTGTGTGTATATATGTATAAACTAGACTGTATATATTTTAAGACACCAGGTCAAGTAGTGTGCTATATACCGTACACCCCCAAATGAACTGATATATAGTGTACACTCAATACGCTTTGTGTATATATGTATACACTAAATTGTATATATTTTAAGACACCACGTCAAGTAGTGTGCTATATACCATACACTCCCGAATGCACTGATTTATAGTGTATACTCAATACGCTGTGTGTGTATATATGTATACACTAGACTGTATATATTTTAAGACACCATGTCAAATAGTGTGCTAAATACCGTACACCCCCGAAAGCACTGATATATAGGGGTTGATTTACTAAAGCTTGAAAGTGCAAAATCTGGTGCAGCTCCACACAGAAACCAATCAGCTTCAATGTTTTATTGTCAAAGCTTGATTGAACAAGCTGAGGTTAGAAGCTGATTGGCTAGCATGCACAGATTTTTGCACTCTACAGCTTTAGTAAATCAACCCCATAGTGTAGACTCAATACGCTGTGTGTATATATGTATACACTAGACTGTATATATTTTAAGGCACCACGTCAAGTAGTGTGCTGTATACCGTACACCCCCGAATGCACTGATATATAGTGTACAATCAATATGCTGCGTGTATATGTGCATACACTAGACTGTATATATTTTAATATACCAGGTGAAGTGTACTATATACCAAACGTACACCCCGAATGCACTGATATATAGTGTACACTCAATATGCTGCGTGTGTATATATATATATATATATATATATATATATATATATATATATACTAGACTGTAAATATTTTAAGACACCACGTGTACTATATACCGTGCACCGCCGAATGCACCGATATATACTGTACATTGTGCATATATATATATATATATATACAGTGCCTTGTGAAAGTATTCTGCCACCTTGAACTTTGCGACCTTTTGCCACATTTCAGGCTTCAAACATAAAGATATAAAACTGTAATTTTTTGTGAAGAATCAACAACAAGCGGGACACAATCATGAAGTGGAACAAAATTTATTGAATATTTCAAACTTTTTTAACAAATAAAAAACTGAAAAATTGGGCGTGCAAAATTATTCAGCCCCCTTAAGTTAATACTTTGTACCTTTTGCTGCGATTACAGCTGTAAGTCGCTTGGGGTATGTCTCTATCAGTTTTGCACATCGAGAGACTGAAATTTTTGCCCATTTCCTCCTTGCAAAACAGCTCGAGCTCAGTGAGGTTGGATGGAGAGCGTTTGTGAACAGCAGTTTTCAGTTCTTTCCACAGATTCTCGATTGGATTCAGGTCTGGACTTTGACTTGGCCATTCTAACACCTGGATATGTTTATTTGTGAACCATTCCATTGTAGATTTTGCTTTATGTTTTGGATCATTGTCTTGTTGGAAGACAAATCTCCGTCCCAGTCTCAGGTCTTTTGCAGACTCCATCAGGTTTCCTTCCAGAATGGTCCTGTATTTGGCTCCATCCATCTTCCCATCAATTTTAACCATCTTCCCTGTCCCTGCTGAAGAAAAGCAGGCCCAAACCATGATGCTGCCACCACCGTGTTTGACAGTGGGGATGGTCTGTTCAGGGTGATGAGCTGTGTTGCTTTTACGCCAAACATAACGTTTTGCATTGTTGCCAAAAAGTTTGATTTTGGTTTCATCTGACCAGAGCACCTTCTTCCACATGTTTGGTGTGTCTCCCAGGTGGCTTGTGGCAAACTTTAAACAACGCTTTTTATGGATATCTTTAAGAAATGGCTTTCTTCTTGCCACTCTTCCATAAAGGCCAGATTTGTGCAGTATACGACTGATTGTTGCCCTATGGACAGAGTCTCCCACCTCAGCTGTAGATCTCTTCAGTTCATCCAGAGTGATCATGGGCCTCTTGGCTGCATCCCTGATCAGTCTTCTCCTTGTATGAGCTGAAAGTTTAAAGGGACGGCCAGGTCTTGGTAGATTTGCAGTGGTCTGATACTCCTTCCATTTCAATATTATCGCTTGCACAGTGCTCCTTGGGATGTTTAAAGCTTGGGAAATCTTTTTGTATCCATCATTTAAACTTCTCCACAACAGTATCTCGGACCTGCCTGGTGTGTTCCTTGTTCTTCATGATGCTCTCTGCACTTTAAACAGACCTCTGAGACTATCACAGTGCAGGTGCATTTATACGGAGACTTGATTACACACAGGTGGATTCTATTTATCATCATTAGTCATTGAGGTCAACATTGGATCATTCAGAGATCCTCACTGAACTTCTGGAGAGAGTTTGCTGCACTGAAAGTAAAGGGGCTGAATAATTTTGCACGCCCAATTTTTCAGTTTTTTATGTGTTAAAAAAGTTTGAAATATCCAATAAATTTCGTTCCACTTCATGATTGTGTCCCACTTGTTGTTGATTCTTCACAAAAAATTACAGTTTTATATCTTTATGTTTGAAGCCTGAAATGTGGCAAAAGGTCGCAAAGTTCAAGGGGGCCGAATACTTTCACAAGGCACTGTATATACTAGACTGTGTACTGTGTATATATATATATATATATATATATATATATATATATATATATATATAAATATATACTAGATATCTAATCTAGACTAATATCACAAAAGTGAGTTCACTCCTTAAATTTTTGTAAATATTTCATTATATCTTTTCATGTGACAATGCTGAATGACACTTTGCTACAATGTAAAGTATTGAGTGTACAGCTTGTATGAAAGTGTAGATTTGCAGCCCCCTTAAAATAACTCAACACACAGCCATTAATGTCTAAACCACTGGCAACAAAAGTGTGTACACCCCTAAGTGAAAATGTCCAAATTGGGCCAAAGTGTCAATATTTTGTGTGGCCACCATTATTTTCCAGCACTGCCTTAACCCTTTTGAGTATGGAGTTCACCAGAGCTTCACAAGTTGCCACTGGAGTCCTCTTCCACTCCTCCATGACGACACCACTGAGCTTGTGGATGTTAGAGACCTTGTGCTCCTCCACCTTCCATTTGAGGGTGCCCCACAGATGCTCAATAGGGTTTTGGCTTGCAGAAATGCTTGGCCTGTCCATCACCTTTACCCTCAGCTTCTTTAGCAAGGCAGCGGTCGTCTTGAAGATGTGTCTGGGATCATCATGTTGGAATACTGCCTTTTGGCCTAGGGGATCATGCTCTGCTTCAGTATTTCACAGTGCATGTTGGCATTTGTGGTTCCCTCAACGAACTGTAGCTCCCCAGTGCCGGCAGCAGGCAAGACACACTTGTCTTTGTACTCCTCACCTGGTTGCTGCCACACACACTTGACACCATCTGAACCAAATAAATTTATCTTGGTCTCATCAGACCACAGGACATGGTTCCAGTAATCCATGTCCTGCTTGTCCTCAGCAAACTGTTTGCGGCCTTACTTGTGCATCATCTTTGGATATGACGCTGAGCATGTGCACTCAACTTCTTTGGTCGACCATGGCGAGGCCTGTTCTAAGTGGAACCTGTCCTGTTAAACCACTGTGTGGTCTTGGCCACCATGCTGCAGCTCAGTTTCAGGTTCTTGGCAGACTTCTTATAGCCTAGGCCATCTTTATGTAGAGCAAAACATTTTTTTTTCAGATCCTCAGAGAGTTCTTTGCCATGAGGTGCCATGGAGTCACATGACACCAGGGAGGGAAAATGGCTAATTGGGCCAATTTGGACATTTTCACTTAGGGGTGTACTAACTTTTGTTGCCAGCGGTTTAGACATTAATGGCTGTGTGTTGAGTTATTTTGAGGGGACAGCAAATTTACACTGTTATACAAGCTGTACACTCACTACTTTACATTGTAGTAAAGTGTAATTTCTTCAATGTTGTCACATGAAAAGATGTAATAAAATATTTACAAAAATGTGAGGGGTGTACTCACTTTTGTGAAATACTGTATATCTTTTGTGCATTAGCTGGGAGCGTGACCTAACCCTTCTGGACAAGGTTGATTTACATGTAAGGTCTCATGCATGTTTCTTTTCATTTTTGTATACAAAATGATTCTAATGCACAGTATATACCAATAAAAAATATATTGTTATATATGAATGTATAGGTGTTGTGAGAGATTAGCTCGTGGGGATCACCTTTCAGGGGAAAAGTTTCAGCGTGGATTGCCAGGTTTATTATTTCAGGTTTGCAAGTTCAAAACACAAACAAAAACAGAAAATAAAACCTTGCCACCTGGCGCTAAACTAAACAAACAGATTCCTCTCTATACAGTGCCCCGACACCCACAAAACATAAGCACATTGCAAACCTTGTTCTTAGAGTCCAAATTAGCACACAGAGCTCTCTCAGCTGTCTCCCTCTGAGATCCAGGATCAAGCTCTCCTCTGTTCTCTTCCTGGTCATCAAATGCAGGTGGAGAGGGGTTTGAGTGGACCAGAAAGTCCAGGCTGGAACCAGCTCTGCCACAGTGGCCGGCAAAACCCTGGTCGGACTCCCACTAGTTGCCATGAAATGATCTCATAAAAGGCGACAAGTATCGCCCATCCATTGTGGTGCCTCGCATAAAGTCACAGTGCCTTAAAAGTCTGCTGAGTACACAATGTTTGGTCTCCTATATAATTTTTCAAATTATGATGTGGCACCAGTTTATTGAGAGCCCCAACATTTTTTAGATTTGTATTTCCTACCCACCAAAAAACTATTAAAATACTTGCCACAAAAGATGGTCCACAATACCCATCAGTTCATAAGGTGCACTTATAATTCATGTCTACCCCAAGAGAACGAGGAGGGCAAATTGTCACCCTCCTCTATTTATCGCCTCCAAACTCATGCAATTCACAAACGTGAAGTGGATTTATTTTTGTTTGACCTACTCATCTAAATATTCCTTAAACAAAAAATTTGAGTTGAATTTCTGTATTTAAATTTGGACTATGGTGTGACATCCATGTGATATTTCCTCCAAACATGTTATCATATTTCTATTATAAACTTTTACTTGATACTTGGTTTGGCAGCATACTTGTGTTTGGGGGTTTTGTAGTGATCTATCATGACTTTTTTTATATTTTTGTTTTGGGTAAATTGTTTTGCTGATTATATGATGAGATACAGAGTTGTTGTTAGAATCCTTTTGGTTTAATGCACAAAATTAACCACTTGCCGCCTTCCCACAGTAAATTTACTTCTAGCGGGTTCAAGCTGCAGGCACAGCAATGCACTGTGGATTATGGCACTAGGTACCTGGCTGCTGTGAGCGGCTGGTGTATCATGTGATCACTATGACCAATCCTAGTGATCACATAATTACAATGTAATAAAAAAAAGTCATGAATGACTTCCATTCCAGTCAGCTTGCTTACTGTTGTGATGCACTCTGGGCACTCTGTACTATGTGAATAGCTGTAGCTAATCACAACATCACAATAGTAAGCAGGCTGTAATGGATTAAAGCCATTCATGGCAGTAAAACTATTGCATATAACAGTGACCATCACTGTTATAAGCAATAATAGTGTTAAAAAGAAATCACTGATTACCCCCTAAAGTACTACAGTGTCACTATGGTGACACTGAACTACTCTGATGACAGTATGTAAAAAAATTAGTAAAACAAAGAAAAATATATTAAGAAAATAAAAAAAATGTTTTAAAAATTGAAAACAAAAAATGACGACAAAAAATTGCACCTTCAAAGAACTCGCCATACCTCTTACTAAATACTTTGAACTGTCTACTTTCCAAAATATGAACATTTCACCAATTGGGGCATAGTCTATGAAGGATTATAATGTATGGATAAAACAATTCCCATTATTCAATTCAGTGGTGAAGCTAGACATTCCTTCACCTGAGGCAAAGACTCCATTCAGCGCCCCCCCCCCCATCCAAATAGGGTCAATAGAGCAGAGGTTGGTGTCAGTAGGGCAATGGACAGTGTCAGTAGTTTTTAATTTTTATTATTTTATTACTTGGTACAAAACATACTAACAGAACACATATTTTACTGAGAACCAGAAAAGGGTGGTTAGAGAGGGGTGAGAGAGAAAGAGAGAGGTGAGGGGGCAGGGGGGAGGTATGAGAGACAGAGAGGGGGATGAAGGAGAGAGGAAGGTGAGGGAAGGTGTGAGAAAGAGGGGATGAGAGAGAGGGAGGTGAGAGAGAGGGTAAGAAAGAGGATGTAAGAGAGAGAGGGGGGGAAGTAGGGGGAGAGACAGAGAGTATG
>BLSH010169958.1:147777-159360 GCA_018402905.1 Glandirana rugosa | reverse complement strand
AATGGGGTTCGTTGTCCGTGCGATCGTTTGGGTTCCGTCCTTACCCGGACCCGGACTTTGTCCCGAAGTTCGGACGGACCAGCAGAACCCGAACGTCCAGGTGTTCGCTCAACTCTACTGCTGATATCTGCCATATAGAGAGAGGCTGGGACAGTGGTGGCTGGTGCTCACTATTTTTGGAGGGGTGTCTCAAAACCCCCCCGGAGACGAATGGCAAATCATCCAACACCCCCCGGGAGACACAGGCAGCGGCAGTCTATCACAAGCCACACCCCCATGCATGGGGGAGACACAGGTGGCGGTGATCATTCACCCCCATGGGAGACAGGTGGCGATGTTAATCACCCCCCATCCTCCCGCAGGAGACAATAGAGGCTGCCTTACCTTCTGAGGCATGGGGGCAGGGAGAGGGAAGATGGCCGCTCCGGTGAGCATACATTCTCCTTCTGATGGAATAGAAACCCCAAGTGTGTCCTGAGACATGTTTGGCCAGGGAGTCCCAAGACTACCTGGGCAGAAGGGGCAATCTGATTGGCCGGGAGGAGAATGAGACAGAATAGCGAATATTCATTCACTAGTGTCACGCAACAGGGTGAGATCAGGGCACAGTGCTTTGTGCCCCGAGCCCACCCTGTTTTGAAGCCTATTAGAGCCTCTGGCTCTAATCACGTACTTAAAAAACCATACACCCCACATTGGAATCCTTAGTCTGGCACCCTGTATGTAGATCAGGGAGCCGGATGCACACCTGTGCCTCTTATGTAACAGCTACCACTGCCGCTGGGGTGGCATTGGCATCCTTATGTCTCACATTTTAAAGCCACATGTACAGTTTGCACTCAGCGCTGTTTCAGCTGGGTGGGAGCAAAAATTAGTTAGGCATTGTCAGTATGTCCCCTGTATCATTGAAGGGCTGTAGGAGTGCTGAAGTTAAGATTTTTTTACTGCATATCGATAAGTATTCATTCAGACTTTTCTGCACATTCTTTAATGCTCATATGTAAATTGGGTGGATGGTGAGTGAACATTGGGACCAAGCAACAGTGAGAATTGTTATATCAATCAACATTCTTGACATCATGGGGAATTGTTATATCAATCAACATTCTTGACATCATTGACATATCATATACCCCTGTGGCTCCACTATGAAGTCTTTTTCAAGTACTGAGAGGTATATCACCCTTTTAGATATGTTCTACCATGTATGGGAGGAAACCAACTTGCTATCAATTAGAAACAACTGATAATCCCATATGTTGGGGGTAACAAAATATATGTCCTCCTATGAATGCAATGCTTTGTTTGCACAGTTAAAGTGTAGGTTTACCCAATTAGATGGGTTCTGCCATGCAAAAGAGTGGAATTCTTTATGATCAATTATGGACAATTGTTTTGCTGGCCTGTCTGGAGTGAATGCAATATCACACCAGATTAAAACAATGAAGAAGTAATATCATATATTAATGAACAAATGGACCTTATGAACATTGAATTGGAGCACTGGGAGTGTGTTCATTTTTAAAACCACTTTGGAGATGTATAATCTCTGTGTGTCAGGGAAAACATACTGTATATGAATGAGGATTGATTCCCAACATCAATTTCATAAAGAGCATATTCACTGTGGATTTACTCACAGAGAGTTTGACAATTTTGAAATTATCTGTGGCTTCATACTCCTGTAAATAGTGTATTATCATGCAATTAAAAAAGTAATTCCTTTCATGAAGAGTTTGTTATATCAGTGGACATCTATTAGCTCTAACTTATGATATGTATAGGGGACATAATATGTGATTTTCAGTTTGGGTTTTGTATATGTTTTTCTTTTTTTCTTTGTAGTGACAATAAAGGAATTGTTTTTAGAATGTCCCTAAATGCCATTTCTGAAAACTAGGAGATATGTTACTACACTTTGGAGTCTATTTTTAAAAAATTGCTGTGCAAATGTTTCAAGCCTTCACACAGCTATCACAAATAATCCCTGTAGTTTCCCTACTATGTTTATTTCCTATGATTGTTAGCTCCATCTACTGGCCTGTATGATTCCACTAGACAGAGCTGACAATCATAAGGAATAAAAAATATTAGGCAAAATTCTGGCATTATTCATGACAGCTGTGAAAATCCTTGAGACTCATTGAACAAGCCAATATTTTGGTTTGATTGTGTTACTGTTCATTTTGAATGGCCCCCAATGTACTAAGGTGAATCACATGCATTGCAGTGCACTGCAACATGTGGCAACACATCACAGTGCATTGCAATATATATGTCATAACACATCCAATTTTTGAGGTGGGTGTATTGGTGCATTGGCAGCCCATTATTTTCGATGAGCTACCTTAACACAAAGCATGTTAACATACAACATAAATTACCTTAATACACATGAGCCCTAAATGATCTCTTTTGTGCAATCTAAATATAATCTTTTGTATAATTACCAAATGTTTCAAAGCCCATTCAAATGTAATATTCTCTAACTGAGAAGGCGCTCTTTTACTTTTTGCCTTATAAATTGGTTTGAAAACTGGTTTCTAGGTACAAAAACTATGGATTTACCAAACTGCTATAGGATATATATAATAATTATGAAATAAGTGCTAAACTGTTTTTTTTTTTTTTTTTGCAAACACCACAATTTGTTTTTTCAATTGCCACTGTCAGTATGCCTTCTTTTCTTTAATTTTTCTGTCTTTCCTCTTAATTCTTGTAAATCCCTGATCATCCAATAATATTGCTGATTGCTAAAATATTATAGGTTTCCAGGTCTGGAATTAGATTAATTTAAAGCATATTAAGAGTTGTAAGTGTGTCTTCAATTATATACCACAGAAAATAAAATCAATTTAAACAAAAACTATTTTGAAAGCATTTAAATTATTTTAAGAGCATAAAAGACATCCAGAATTAAAAATATTATCTAATTGCATCTTCAACACCATCGGTCAAGCTTGACTGGTGTGGACCCTAACTCATAAACATTACACTAATTGGTAGGTAACTCCCGTTCAGACTCTAGAGGTCAGAATTACTTTGGTAAGAGAGATAGATGGCTAGTCTAAATGTCTTTGCTCCCCACTGAGTTCCCAGACTTTGATGAATAAACCTTTTTATTTGAGTACAATGAGGACACAAAGTGCTGCATGATCATGGTAAATCCTATATAAAGAATTAGGATTAGATAAAAAGCTTGATTTGGATTTTTTTTCAAACCAGGATTGCTTTATTAAATAATGTGTGGTACAATAAAAATCGTAAGCATGGACAGTGTACAAAACCATACAGCAATCAGCAACATAATACAATGATATGAGGCACAATTTCCGGGAAAGGCACATAACAATTACATTTACCGACGGACTGATTAAGACAAGTGATAGGAGTATTCACAGAGAGAGCCACGGTTCCCAAATCTTGTCATATTTGCCAGGATGATTCCTACTAAGATAGGTTCATTTGTACATTGGCAAAACCGCATCCAGTGCCGATTCCCATGAGGCAAGGGAAGGGGCGGGAGGGAGAGGTCCATCTACAAAAATCTCTTTCTTAGCGTAATATAACAGGTAGAAGATCAGGAGTTTTATATATATCTAGGCCCCTGCTTATCATTATGGATGCCTAATAGGGCCAGTTCAGGGGTCATCGGGAGGGTGTTGATAAGATCGAAAACATCCATGCAGAACTGGGCCACCCTAGGGTAGGTCCAGAACATATGAAAAAAGGAGCCAACAGAAGAGTGACAGCAGATACAATCTAAAGAGCTATTTGGATAAATTTGAGGTGTTTGTTAGCTGAGTATTGAAATTATGCTTTGGAAGCTTGTTGTATACAGCTTTTGGCATTCTACACTATTATTGTTCTCATTTCCTTTGTATGGTTACTGGGGGATTTACCGAAGAGGCGTTATTCTGATGATCTACCACCACATGTGACATCCAAAATGCTTTTGCTGTCCTCTTAGGTGAGGCAGCACATGGATCTAGTGAGTTGCCATCTTGGTTATCGTGGGAGAGTCCTATGTGATAGACCTTATATGGGAAATTCGGACACTTTTGAGATGAACTGTTTTTCATTGTGACTTTCTAGTACTTTTTCTTTATAAGACTTTATTAATATACAGGAGCACTGCAATATTTTTGTTCACTTGGATTACTGAGATTGTCTTTCTCTCGTTTTTGCTTTGCTGCTCCCATATACCTTATCCTTAGTGCTGATCATCCACACTGTTTTCTTTTGTACTCATGCAGACACATTTATGATATGGCAGCTCATAGGTGGTTCTTGATAGTTGACTTCTTTATTTTCAGTTATGGATATCTTTGAAGCTAGATCCTCAAAAATTAGTAACACTGATGAGTAGAGTTGAGCGAACACCTGGACGTTCGGGTTCTGCTGGTCCGTCCGAACTTTGGGAAAAAATCCGGGTTCGGCACCCGAACGTTGCCCGAACGTTATCCCGGACCCAGAACCCCATTGAAGTCAATGGGGACCCAAACTTTTAGGCACAAAAATGGCTGTAACAAATCCTGGCAAGTGCTAGAGGGCTGCAAAAGGAAGTAAAATAGGGGTAAGAGTGGGGCAAGTGCCCTACAAAAAAATGGGGATAGGGAAAATAAATTAAAATCAAATAAACTAGGAGATGATTTTTGAACAATAATGTGTCACTTACAGCTGCAGCTAAAACCTCTCCCTTTAGAACTAGGAGATGATTTTTGAACAATAATCTGTCCCTCTACCTAGTGCAGTCAGATCGCTCAAAGCTGCAGTATGTGAAATCTCAAATTACTCCCACAATCTGAGCGTTGTGTACGATCCCACAATCTGATCGTTGTGTACGATCGTAATGATCGTTGTGTTAGGCAGGGTTTGATCTGCAATGTGTCACTCAAAGCAGCAGTATGTGAAATTTCAAATTACTCCAACAATCTGATCGTTGTGTACTATCCCACAATCTGATCGTTGTGTACAATCGTAACGATCGTTGTGTTAGGCAGGGTTTGATCTGCAATGTGTCACTCAAAGCACCAGTATGTGAAATTTCAAATTACTCCAACAATCTGATCGTTGTGACCGATAGTAGCGATCGTTGTGTTATGCAGAGTTTGATCTGCAACTCAAAGCAGCGGTATGTGAAATCTCAAATTTCTGCTATCTGTCCTCAGAGCAACAGCACAGCAGTAGTAATCTATCTCAGGGTGCAGGATCCGATGTTGTTAAAATGTCTCTAATCTCTCCCTGATGCCGTCAGCTTCCTCTCCCTACAGCTAACCCAAGAGCATGTGACTGCAGCATCAAGTGACTCCAGCTTATAAAGAGGCTGGGTCACATGATGCACTGGCCAATCACAGCCATGCCATTAGTAGGCATGGCTGTGATGGCTTCTAAGGGCAAACCAGTGAAACTCTTGTTGATTGGCTGCCCTGCAGCTTCTCAACACGTGGAGTAAAATACCAGAACCCCGGACCCGAACCCGAACGTTTTTTGAAATGTTCGTGTTCGGGTCCGGGCCCCGGACACCCGAAAGTTCAGTACGGACCCGAACGTTACAGTCCGGGTTCGCTCAACACTACTGATGAGGTGTTCATTGAGGATGATGATTTCAGTGAGGTTCATGGATTATTCCTACACCTCAAGAATATTATGACTTCGGAAATTAGAACAGCATGGGATGTCTCCTTGTTGGAACACTATATAAAAGCCAATATGATACCAAGATCTCTGAGGTGGGATGTATCACTGGAACAGGATGACTCTAATGAAGATTTTGAGTGGTATAAGTTTTTTAACAATGATGGTATTGATCTTTTAAAGTTTCTTATAGAAAGAATCCTTTTAGAAACGTAGGAAGAAATATTTGAGGGATCTAAAGGATTACAAGGAGGGGTTGGTTTGCAAGAGGCAGACATTCTCAAATACTGTGGAAAATACCACAGTTAATTCATCTAATGTAGGTGAATCCCAAAGGAGGGTTGAGAGACCAGAATCAGGGACTTGGGTCCCTGTAAGAAAATTAAAAAAGAAAAAACCCTCTGGGGATGGCCAATACAATAGTGCAACTAATAACCAGCAATATCCACAAAGGAGGTCTAATCATACGGTATACTGCATCCTCAGGGGAGGCAACATTCCTAAGTGATGTCAACTTCCAATAGGTATGATCTCCTCTCAGGAGATGAAGAGGAAATAGGGAGAAGGTTTACGGGGTGGCAATCTCTTCACACTAGGAATAATGATAGGAACTCCTATCGTAGCCCTTATAGAACTAATGGTCCTCAATACAGGACCTATCCACCACAAGCTGGGAATAATACCCCTAAATGAGTAGGGTGGAATTATAGAGCCCTCTATCCCCATTATGAGGGTCCCAATAGAGGGCGTGATCCATGACCTTATACACCCCCTTATACGACTCGCCAGTGGTTTGGGAACAACAATAAATCATTTTATAGGGAGAGGCGCCAACAGGAAAAGAAATATAGATGGAAGAGAGAACAGAGAGGAGGGAGAAAGCACAAGAGGCCCAAGAAGAAAAAGAATTAGGGACTGACCTTTGAAGTATTCAATCTCAGTTCAGTAGATTTGACCAAATAAGAGTTAACTGTGTTAAATAGGGGTCTGAAGTTTCCACCTAAGGCTAAATTGAATAATTTTCAAACCTTCATAGACATTAATAGATTCGCTCGTCAACTAAGCATTAAAAAACATTTTATACAAAATCCTATAACAAGAAATCAACAGCAACCCTCACTTTTTAGACATACTAACCTCAGAAGTGCATCCTTATTTAATAGACTTGTGCATGGCTGAAAAATTCGTTTTTTTTGTTTTTTTCGTTTTTTTATTCTTTCTGAAATTCGGAAATTTTAAAAATTCGGAATTCGGAAATTGAAAAATTCAAAATTCGGAAATTCGGAAATGAAAAAATTCGGAAATTTGGGGTAATTCGGCAATTGCGGTAATTGCAGTAATTCGGAAACTCGTGGTAATTCGGCAAGTGCTGTAATTCGGAAAATTGGCAATCGGAACAGCCGAAAATCTGAAAATCTGAAATTCTGAAATTCTGAAATTCAGAAATCCGAAAATACGAAAATAACTAAGAACATTTGAAATAATAATTAACTAATTAACTTATAGGTAGAGTTGAGCGAACACCTGGACGTTCGGGTTCGGCGGGTCCGGCCGAACTTCGGGAAAAAGTCCGGGTTCGGCACGGAACGTTACCCGAACTTTATACTGCACCCCGAACCCCATTGAAGTCAATGGGGAACCGAACTTTTAGGCACAAAAATGGCTGTAACAAAGTCCTGGCAAGTGCTAGAGGGCTGCAAAAGGAAGTAAAATGGGGGTAAGAGTAGGGCAAGTGTCCTGTAAAAAAATGGGGATAGGGAAAATAAATTAAAATCAAATAAAAAAAATGGGAAGGGGGGTGGATGTGGAGTAGGAGCCTAGAGGTTGACTAGGCCGTGACCATGGCAGTGTAGGTGTAAGTGGCGGTGGTCGAGGAGGAGGAGGAGGTAGCCAACACTGTTTTTTTTATGTTTGTTTATAATTGGGGTAGCCCCCAAAATATTGAGGCATATTCAAAAAAACAAGTATACGAATGACTGTGTCCGGTCTAAAGGTTTATTCTGCACAAGGTACAGACAAGTCTTGTGGGATCCATGCCTGGTTCATTTTAATAAAGGTTAGCTTGTCCACGTTGGCTGTGGACAGGCGGCTGCACTTGTCTGTGACAACGCCCCCTACAGTGCTAAACACACGTTCAGACAATACACTGGCTGCAGGGCAGGCCAGCACCTCCAAGGCATAAAGGGCAAGCTCAGGCCATATGGCCAATTTGGAGACCCAGAAGTTGAATGGGGCAGACCCATCAGTCAGTACGTGTAGGCGTGTGCACACATACTCTTGCACCATGTTGCTGAAATGCTGCCTCCTGCTAAGACATTGTCTATCGGCTGGTGGTGCTGTTTGTTTTGGCGGGCTGCTGACAAAGCTTTGCCACATTTCGGCCATGCTAACCCTGCTTTCTGAGGTGCTAGCGGTGGCACAGCTGCGTTGGTGGCCTCTTCCTCCTCCTCCTCTGCCTTCGCCTTGTGCTTCCACTGAGCCCCCGGTGTCATTTGGGAATGCCCTCAGCAGCGCCTCTACCAGTGTGCGCTTGCATCTTCCTCTCATGCTCCAGTGAGGGAATTAAGGACGGCACGTTGTCCTTGTAACGGGGATCCAGCAGGGTGGCCACCCAGTAATCAGAAGAAGTTACAATGTGGGCAACTCGGCTGTCGTTGCGCAGGCACTGCAGCATGTAGTTGGCCATGTGTGCCAGGCTGCCCAGAGGCAAGGACAAGCTGTCCTCTGTGGGAGGTATATCATCTGTGTCCTCCGTATCCCCCCAGCTACACTCCAGTGATGCCCACGAGCTGCGTTGGGTGCCACCCTGATGCGATTACAGGGCAAGTGCCCTGTAAAAAAATGGGGATAGGGAAAATAAATTAAAATCAAATAAAAAAAAATGGGAAGGGGGGGTGGATGGGAAGTAGGAGCCTAGAGGTTGACTAGGCCGTGACCGTGGCAGTGTAGGTGGAAGTGGCGGTGGTCGAGAAGGAGGTAGCCAACACTGTTTTTTTTATGTTTGTTTATAATTGGGGTAGCCCCCAAAATATTGAGGCATATTCAAAAAACAAGTATACGAATGGCTGTGTGAGTCCGGTCTAAACGTTTATTCTGCACAAGGTACAGATAAGTCTTGTGGGATCCATGCCTGGTTCATTTTAATAAAGGTTAGCTTGTCCACATTGGCTGTGGACAGGCGGCTGCGCTTGTCTGTGACAACGCCCCCTACAGTGCTAAACACACATTCAGACAATACACTGGCTGCAGGGCAGGCCAGCACCTCCAAGGCATAAAGGGCAAGCTCAGGCCATGTGGCCAATTTGGAGACCCAGAAGTTGAATGGGGCAGACCCATCAGTCAGTACGTGTAGGCGTGTGCACACATACTCTTGCACCATGTTGCTGAAATGCTGCCTCCTGCTAAGACGTTGTCTATCGGCTGGTTGTGCTGTTTGTTGTGGCGGGCTGCTGACAAAGCTTTGCCACATTTCGGCCATGCTAACCCTGCCTTCTGAGGTGCTAGCGGTGACACAGCTGCGTTGGTGGCCTCTTCCTCCTCCTCCTCTGCTTTCCCCTTGTGCTTCCACTGAGCCCCCGGTGTCATTTGGGAATGCCCTCAGCAGAGCCTCTACCAGTGTGCGCTTGCATCTTCCTCTCACGCTCCAGTGAGGGAATTAAGGATGGCACGTTGTCCTTGTAATGGGGATCCAGCAGGGTGGCCACCCAGTAATCAGAAGAAGTTACAATGTGGGCAACTCGGCTGTCGTTGCGCAGGCACTGCAGCATGTAGTCGGCCATGTGTGCCAGGCTGCCCAGAGACAAAGACAAGCTGTCCTCTGTGGGAGGTATATCATCTGTGTCCTCCGTATCCCCCCAGCCACACTCCAGTGATGCCCACAAGCTGCGTTGGGTGCCACCCTGATGTGATTCCTCCTCCTCATCTTCCTCGTCCTCCTCATCCTCCAGAACTGTGCCCTGGCTTGAATATTTTTGACCTGGCCTATGCTGGTGCAGGAACCCACCCTCTGAGCCACTTGCGAATGACTGGCCTGATAACCGTGGAAATGACCCCTCTTCCTCCTCCTCCTCCTCCTCCTCCTCCTCCTGTGCCACATCCTCTTCCATCATGGCCCGAAGTGTTTTTTCAAGGAGACATAGAAGTGGGATAGTAATGCTGAGAACAGCGTCATTGGCACTGGCCATGTTGGTGGAGTACTCAAAACACTGCAATACGCTACACAGGTCTCGCATGGAGGCCCACTCGCTGGTGGGGAAGTGGTGCTGTTCCGCAGAGCGACTGACCCGTGCGTGCTGCAGCTGAAACTCCACTATTGCCTGCTGCTGCTCGCACAGTCTCTCCAGCATGTGCAAGGTGGAGTTCCACCTTGTGGGCATGTCGCATATGAGGCAGTGAGCGGGAAAGCCGAAGTTCCGCTACAGTGCAGACAGGTGAGCAGCAGCAGGGTGAGAACCCCAAAAGTGCGCACAGACGGCCCGCACTTTATGCAGCAGCTCTGACATATCCGGGTAGTTTTTTAGAAAATTCTGTACCACCAAATTCAGCACATGCGCCAGTCAAGGGATATGCATCAAACCGGCTCGGCCCAGAGCCGCTACGAGATTTCGGCCATTGTCGCACACCACCAGGCCGGGCTTGAGACTCAGTGGCAACAACCACTCATTGGTCTGTTGTTCAATGCCCATCCACAGCTCCTGCGCAGTGTGGGGTTCATCCCCCAAACATATCAGTTTTAAAACAGCCTGCTGTCGTTTCCCCCTGGATGTGCTGATGTTGGTGGTGAAGGTGTTACGCTGAGCGGATGAGTAGGTGGTCGAGGAGGAGGAAACGCAGTAGGAGGAGGAGGCAACAGGAGGCAAAGAGAAATGCCCTGCAATCCTCGGTGGTGGAAGGACATGCGCCAAATGGCTAGCCGGCTCAGACCCACCCGCCACTACATTTGCCCAGTGTGCAAATAGCGAGATATAGCGTCCCTGCCCGTGCTTACTGGTCCATGTATCAGTGGCTATGTGGACCTTGCCACAGATGGCGTTGCACAGTGCACACTTGATCTTGTCCCCGACTTGTTTGTGCAGGGAAGGGATGGCTCGCCTGGAAAAGTAGTGGCGGCTGGGAACCATGTACTGTGGGACAGCCACCGCCATCAGGTTTTTAAAACTGTCCGTGTCCACCAGACGGAATGACAGCATTTCAAAGGCCAGGAATTTTGAAATGCTGGCATTCAGGGCCAGGGATCGCGGGTGCGTGGATCCCTCCAGTGTTTGGGAGATGGAGAGCTGTAAGCTTCCATGGGACTGTGTGGAAATGCTTGGGGATGGTGGCGCACATGGTGGCGTTGCTGTCATATCGTCTGTTTGCTGGGTGGCAGGTGACACTGTCACTGTAGAAGTGGAGGAAGAGGCCGAGGCAGCAGAAGAAGAGGAAGCAGGAGGAGGCCGAGACCTTTCTTGGATTTTGAGGTAATTATTCCAATGCAGCTTGTGCCTTGAATTTAGATGCCTGGTCATGGGGGTTGTGCTCAGGTTGAGAACATGTATGCCCCGGCTCAGGCTATCATTGCACAGCTTGCAAACCACTCGTGTCTTGTCGTCAGCACATTGTCTGAAGAACTGCCACGCGGGGGAATGCCTTTGAGCTGCCTTTTGTGTGTTAGGTCCCTGGGTGCGGTGGGTAGTAGCAGGCATACTGTCTTGGGGACACTCGCTCCGATTTTGCAACCTGCTTCCTCTTTTGCTGTGCTGGTGCCTCTGTGCGACCACCACCTCTTCCTCCAAACTGCACACGTCACTCGCATGACCCTCATTCCATGTTTCTGTGCTCACCAAACGTTCGACACGTTACTATCGGACTCGGCCCCGTATGTACAAGAGTTGGACTCGTGTTGGGGGTACTGGTCCGTAGATTTAAGTTCCGTGTTCGACGTAACCTTATTAATGGAGTTTTAGG
>BLSH010169958.1:95148-113683 GCA_018402905.1 Glandirana rugosa | reverse complement strand
GGGTGAATTGTTTTTATATTGCTGGATTTAGTAACACTGTGAGTAAAATGTGTTTTTTGTCACTAATTTGTCATTTTAACAAGTTATGCCTCACACACAGCACTTATGATTAGAACCTAGAGCACATTTTGCTATGCCTCCAAATATACGGATGCCACATGACTTTATAACAGCCTAGATGCTTCTTGAAAGCACCTTTGGGCTTTCAAGAAGCACAAATTACATGTAAAGTATGCATCTAATTTCATGGCCACCTAGCCTATTTTCGGAGGCCCGGGAGCAACAGGACAGTGGAAACACCCACAAAATGACTCCATTTTGGAAATCAAATACTCCAAGGTATTTTCTAAGAGGCATAATGAGTCTTTTGAAAATGTCACTTTTTACCACAAGTTTTTGGAAAATGAAGGAAAGAAAATTAAAATGTATTTGTTTACACAAAGTTGTCAATTAATAAGATATTTCTAGCACACATGATAGGCATACTCAGAAATCCAAGGAGCACTTTCAGGCTTTTTAAAGGCCTTCATTTATACATTTAATTTCCTGATTAGCTATAACAGTTTGGAGGTCCTGGAGTATCAGCACAGTGGAAACTGCCATAAAATGACCACATTTTGACAATTGAACAGCCCAAAGTATTTTCTATGAGGAATTGTGAGTTTTTTGAAGACTTCATTTTTGTGCCACAAGTTCTTTGAAAATGCATAATTAAAAGAAAAATTTATATATATGTACACATGTACACTGTGCAGGACATTAGCTCGTGGGGATCAGCTTTTCAGAGAAAAAATAGTCGGCGTGCAAGCAACTTTCCTTAAAGTCTGGCGGCTTGCCAGGTTTATTGATAAATAAGTTTGCAGGGTAAAAACAAAATAGAAAATAAGTCCTTGCCACCCGGTGCTAAACGAAACAGTATAGTTTCCTCACTATACGGTGTGGGGCTGGCTACCGACACCCACAAACATAAGCAAAATGCAAACCTTGGTTTAGAGGCCAAAACAGCACACAGAGCTCCCTCAGATCCCTCTCTGAGGTTCAGGCCAGAGCTAGAGTCTGTTCTCTTCCTGATTATTTAAGTCCACCTGCTGGTGGACTCCAGTGGACCACAAACTCTGGACCGGAACCAGCCTTGCCATGGTGGCTGGTAAAATCCAGACCGGACCGCTTAATCCAGTCAACATGAATGCATACGAGGCGACAGGTAGCACCCATCTATCACTTTGCCTCGCATATTGTCACATATCCTCCCCCTCTGCTAAGCCCCTGTGGCTGAGCAATTGTCCCAACCATACAGTGGACCTGGGAGAGGGCATCCGCAATGTTATGGAGTCTTCCCACCCGGTGTTCCACTGTGAACTTAAATGGCTGTAGGGCCAGGAACCACCTTGTCACCCGACTATTTTTCTCCCTGTTGTCACACATCCACTTCAGGGGGGCATGGTCGGTGACTAGCCTAAATGACCTAGCTAAAAGGTAGTACTTCAGCGCCTCTAAGGCCCACTTGATAGCCAAGCACTTCTTCTCCACAATGGCATAGTTCCTCTCATGCCTGTTACGCTTCCTGCTTAAGTAGACAACCAGGTGCTCCTCACTGTCTTCGATCTGGGACAGAACAGTGCCTAGTCCCACCTCAGAGGCGTCCATCTGTACAACAAACTCAATAAATCACTCACCGCTCCAAAAATCCTTAGACTAAATCAATGGGTCAGCTGTGTGTATCACTGTGCCGGTGCAGGCTGATGAGTGCACATAGACCATGAAGAAGAGGCTGGATAGTCGCACACTGCATATGCTATGAGTAAGCACCAGCCCACGGTGTGAAACGCGTAAGCTGGGATTTGTGGTTCACCCCCACCTGTATCTGTAACTGTACTTTGTTACTAATAAATCACACACGTTGGATTAAGTGTGCGGCTGTCCAGCCTCTTCTTCATGGTTTATGTACAACAAAATCCTTTATGAAGTGTGAGGTCACACTTAAACATGCCCAACCCTCTACCCTTTGTCAGATCGGTCAGAGGGATGGCAATGGTGGCAAAGTTGGGGATAACAAGTCTGTAATACCCTGTAATCCCCAAGGAAGGCACAAACATGTTTTTTATTCACTGGTTGGGGCCATTTTTGGATTGCCTCAATCTTATTGGTCTGGGGCTTGATCAGTCCCCGACCAATAATATACCCAAGGTATTTGGCCTCCTCCAGGCCTATGGCACACTTTTTCAGGATGGCTGTTAAACCTGCTACCCTCAGAGAATCTATGACTGCTTGTACCCGGGGCAGATGCGATTCCCAATCTGGACTGTGGATGACCACATAATCCAAATAGGCAGCTGCATAGGCTCCAAGCGGCCTCAAGGTTTTGTCCATCATTCTCTGGAAGGATGCAGGGGCCCCATTTAGACCAAACAGCATTCGCGTGTACTGGTAGGACCCCTTGGGGGTAGAAAAGGCCATTTTTTCTTTTGCTGACTCCATTAAGGGGATCTGCCTGTAGCCCTTAGTTAGGTCTAGGGTGCTATGTACCGGGCATCTCCCAACCTGTCCACAAGTTTGTCAACCGGCGGCATCGGGTATGCGTCAAATTTAGACACGTTATTCAGCTTCCTGAAATTGTTACAGAACCTGATAGTGCCACCAGGCTTCAGGACCAGCACTATAGGGCTTGACCAGGTGCTGTGGGACTCCTCTATCACATCTAACTCCAACATGGTTTTAATTTCCTTTGCCAACGCCTCCTGTCTAGCCTCAGGTATTCGGTAGGGTTTTACGTTCCGTGATTATGTCGTATTGTAGTATGGTGGTCAGTCCGGGTAGGGGAGTGAAAAAATCTCTATTTTTACTGATAAACTTCTTAACGTCATTTTGTTGATCTCTGGTTATGGGGACGTCCAGGGTCATGTATAGCCTGTCCTCTTGAGGAGTGGGCATTGCCACTAAAGTCTCTTTGTCTTTCCACGGTTTTAAGAGATTCACATGGTAAATTTGATTGGGGTTCCTTTTCCCTGGCTGGTAAACTTTGTAGTTCACTTCCCCTACATTTTTCCCTAATCTCAAAGGAACCCTGCCACTTTGCTAGGAATTTACTTTCAACCGTGGGGACTGGTACCAGCATTCTGTCTCCAGGGTTGAAAGTTAGGGTTTTGGCACCCTTAAAAACCCTTCTTTGGACTTCCTGAGCTCGCTCCATATGCTCTCGAACTAGGGGCAGGACTGCTGCGATTCGATCCTGCATCAAGGAAAAATGCTTGACGACACTCCTATATGGGGTATCCTCTCCTTTCCATGTCTCTTTTACGACATCTAGCAGACCCCTGGGATGTCCACCATACAAGAGTTCAAAGGGGGAATACCCCGTAGGCGCCTGTGGAACCTCTCATATAGCCAACATGAGATACGGCAGCAACATATCCCAATCTCTCCCATCTTTCTCCATTACCCTTTTCAACATGCTTTTGAGCATTTTATTAAACCTCTCCACAAGACCATCCATTTGGGGGTGGTAGACCGAGATACGGAGATGGGAGATTTTATACAACCTGCACAATTCCTTGGTTACATGGGACATAAACGGGGTGCCCTGATCCATTAAGACCACTTAAGGGATCCCCACCCGACTAAACACCTGGACCAGCTCCTTGGCAATAGTCTTAGCGGAGGTGTTCCGCTAGGGTATGACTTCAGGATAGCGGGTCACATAGACCAGTATCACCAGGATGTGCTGGTGTCCCCTGGTAGATATTACTATTGGTCCCACGAGATCCATGCCAATTCGCTCAAATGGCACTTCAATTATGGAAAGTGGGACAAGGGGACTACGAAAATGGGGTAGGGTGTCATCTGACACTCAGGGCATGATTCACAATACACATACATATGTGGGGTGCTAGTATAAAACTATTGGGTAGCCAAACATATATTAGAAAGAAAGTGAGAAAAAAAGATAAAGAATAGAAAAAGAAAACGCACAGAACAGATAAAAGTGGCCTGAGCCAGGGTCAAGGAGGAGAGAATAGTCCCTAAAACCAAAGGGAAGTGCTAGATTAATGTACCAGAGATATATGCATATATATGGCCCATGGCACCCAGGTCTTTTTAAATTGTTCAACAGTATCCTGTAAGATGCTAACAATATTCTCATTTAGCTTAATCCAGGTGACCTTTTTCCCAGCCTGTGTCAGGGATACTGTAGGTTGCTTCCAGGATTTGGCCAGAGTCATTTTAGCTCCTAGAAAGATAAAGAATATCAATGGTTGTAGGTATTTAGGTAAACCAGGCACAGGGGTATTAAGGAGATCTATGTGTGGAGTCTGGGGAACAGATTGTCCCATTACTCTATGGGGTTGATTTACTAAAGCTGGAAAGTGCAAAAAACGGTGCAGCTGTGCATGCTAGTCAATCAGCTTCTAACTTCAGCTTGTTCAATCAAGCTTTGACAATAAAACCTTGAAGCTGATTGGTTTCTGTGCAGAGCTGCGCCAAATTTTACACTTTCAAGCTTTAGTAAATCAGCTCCTATGAGTAGAGTGGATGTTCGGGTTCGGTGGGTTCAGCCGAACTTTGGAAAAAAGTCCGGGTTCGGTACCGAACTTGACCCAAACTTTACCCCGAACCCCATTGAATTCAATGGGGACCTGAACTTTTCGGCACAAAAATGACTGTAAAAGAGTCCTGGAAAGTGCTAGAGGGCTGCAAAATGATTTTAGAGCAATAATCTGTCCCTTACAGCAACAGCAGGAACCTGACCCTATAGAACTAGGAGATGATTTTAGAACAATAATCTGTCCCTCTAAGCAATAGACTCTACCTATTCCAGTCAGATCTTTCTGTAATGCAGGATGAGATCTGCAATCTGTACCTAAAAGCAGTAGTAGTAGTAATCTCTACCTATCTATCTATCTGCAATCTGTCCCTCACAGCACCGGCAGCATCCTCTCCCTACACTACCCAGAGAGCATGTGACATGCAGCACTGTGACTCCAGCCTCATATAGAGTCTGGGTCACATGATGCACTTGCCAATCACAGCCATGCCATTAGTAGGCATGGCTGTGATGGCTTCTAGGGAAAACCACTGAAACGCTTGTTGATTGGCTGTCCTGCAGCTTCTCAACATGCGTGATCAAATACCCGAACCCAGAACTCGAACCCAAACTTTTTTTTCAAATGTCCGGGTTCGGGTCATGGACACCCCAAAGTTCGGTACGAACCCGAACTTTACAGTTCGGGTTCGCTCAACTCTACCTATGAGTCAATGCAAAAATTCCATTCCAAAAACCCAGATTCTAGGGCATTCCCACCAGATATGGCACATTGTCTCTGGCATCTCACAGCCTCAGAAACACAAAGGTGATACAGAAGGGTACATTTTGGGAAGTGTCAATTTTTAGACTGCCGACAGAGGCCATGCGATAATCTGCGCAGTGCCAGTCGCTCAAACAAAAACTGCTGACAGCGGATTGTGGAGATTTATTCTACTATAGGCTGTGCACACAGGACAACAAATGATACCATGAAACTACATGATCCTTGTACATCTTACGCAGGAGATAAACACAAGGTGCAGGTAGGAAGGTTTACAATGCCTTTATGAGCTAATTTCTGTATCTAATATATTTTTGCACCTATCTGTTTCACCTGTAACAGCAGAAGCACACCTTTGGATGACAGGTGTTACTACTATTGCAGGCAATATGGGTCAAATTTCGAAAATCAGAAATTCCGCAGTTTGTGCTTTGATGGTGCCACCGTTGATTTAGAAATTCGACCAGCCAAGCCTTCAATTTCACCTCACGTTGCTACAGAAAAGAATTTTCGTGACTGGGAATCTTCTTTTCTTTCCAGCTCACAGCTCATGTGCATTTTTTTCGATTATATTTCTCTCACAATTCTCCCATCATTGATTAGAAATTAGTTAATTTTTCCAAATATTTCCAACATGCCCGATCACTCAAATTCGATGGCTGCATGAAAATCACCCATTGCTACAGCCCACCAATGGTGCGAAATTCGAAATCGGAAATTCAACCCCTGCTTAATATATATTATGATGTGGAAACCTTGTTCGCATTTTGCACATTACTCTGAGGCATTTGGCAATCTCTCTTTCTCTTGTTCAGCAGTTATTCTCTTGATATGTGTAATACATAGAAAGAAGGGAGGGTTTCACACTGTGCTTCCACTACTGAGCAGCAAACACCACAACCTGAACATAAATTGTGCAAATACTTAAATACATATAAATAAAGTGTTGCGCTTGAAATCAATTAGTGTTGGATAATAAAGTCCATATAAAGTCCACATAAATTGTGTTACATAAATAATATTCAGTGTATCAAAACATCACTTCCACCGCAGACAGGTGTATCCATCACCAGTTAGGTTTAAATACTCTTACCAACGGTGAGTAGGCAAAACGCATAGAAACGTTAATCCAGGCTCGTCACAATGGGTATGGAGATGTATAAACAATGGACAATGGAACAACTTGCTTCAATGCTTGGAGGCAATGACCCAGAGCAGACCCTCGATCAATTCTTTTGAGGTGAAGGGTGGATGAAAAATTCTGTTCCCTGTGGTTTTCCTATCGATAACAAAGTGGATCCATAGTTTGTGCATCTCCATACCCATTGTGACGAGCCTGGATTAACGTTTCTATGCGTTTTGCCTACTCACCGTTGGTAAGAGTATTTAAACCTTACTGGTGATGGATACACCTGTCTGCGGTGGAAGTGATGTTTTGATACACTGAATATTATTTATATAACACAATTTATGTGGACTTTATATGGACTTTATTATCCAACACTAATTGATTTCAAGCGCAACACTTTATTTATATAATACATAGGGATGTTCGAGTCGGACGTACGTTAGGTTTGAACATCAGCTGTATGTTTGTTCATAGAACAAACAAACAAATGGGGCTCATGGGAAGTTTGTCCACTCCAAGCTCCCCATAATGCACTGCGAGATTGCAGTGCATTGACGGCTGCTGATTGGCCAAAGCATGCACATGACCTGTATGCTTTGGCCAATCACAGCGCAATGTGCTGGGAAAGCCACGGTTGGCCAAAGGCAGGGTGCCTTTGGCCAATCATGGCTCTGGGGCTAAGTCCATGCCCCACACTATATAAGGTTGCTGCTTACACAGCGGTCGTATATAGTGAATGAATTGAGATTAGGCAGATAGTTAGTGTAGTGTGCAGTCAGTTAGTGTAGTATATATAATACAGTGGAGAGTATATAGTGCAGTCAGCGTAGTATATATAATACAGTGGAGAGTATATGGTGCAGTCAGTGTAGTATATATAATACAGTGGAGAGTATATAGCACAGTCAGTGTAGTATATGTAATACAATGGAGAGTATATAGTGTAGTCAGTGTAGTATTTTTAATACAGTGTAGAGTATATAGTGTAGTCAGTGTAGTATATATAATACAGCGGAGAGTATATAGTGCAATCAGTGTAGTATATATAATACATTGGAGATTATATAGTGCAGTCAGTGTAGTATATATAATAAAGTTCAGAGTATATAGTGCAGTCAGTGTAGTATGTATAATACAGTGTAGAGTATATAGTGCAGTCAGTGTAGTATATATAATACAGTGTAGAGTATATAGTAGACATATGCAGTTCATTTTTTTCCGAATTGAAATTAGGACGAATTTTCATTTTTCAAAGATATTGTTCCACTCAAGCAGGACTCTGTGGTGATTACCCCATCCCTAGAATTTTCAGGAAAAAAGGCAAATACCCCTAGGTGGGATTTTGAAAGGTAACAACACCACCAATATACATACAATACCATATTTTATTTAGTGTTTAAAAATTTGTCACTCAAATTAATATAAAAATGTGTTTATACATTTATCAAAAAATCGATTATTCTGGATCATTGTACAACCATACAGTACATATTTATACGTCCAAATATGCTGTTATGCAGAATTTTACATTCCGTTGTCCGAAGATGGAATTTGGTGCCCAATGTTTCATCAGGGGTGTACAACGGGAAAGTAACAAAATGGTCATTATTAATCCAGCGCACATAAAAATATCAACCAAATAGTTATATATGTAGATCAGACAGACATACGTATGCGTCACTGCCAGTGATGGTGTGATGGAAAAGGCCAAGGAGGAGGTTGACCCGGTGCAGCCCTGGGTCAGAAGGGAAATATTCCCAGGATTTGTGTCCGTATATGCCACTAAATCGGCATGCACAGTGCCCTGGCGGATTTTTGGATATATGCATAAACTAATTTTTATACATGTCTCTCATTTGAGTGACAATTTTTTAAACACTAAATAAAAGTTTGCATATTATGTATATTGGTGGTGTTGTTACCTTTCAAAATCGCACCTAGGGGGTATTTGCCTTATTTCTTGAATTTTCATTTTTCGGAAATTCGGATGTATTCGATTTCCGAATTACAATAATACCTCATTTAAACTAACCCAAAACAATAAAAAAAAAAATGAAGGAAGTTGAATAGTTTTCAAATTCAAATAGTTTTTTAATCAATTTCTAATAGTTTTTGAATTCGAAAAGTTTTCAAATTTGAATATGAAAAATGTTCGAATTTGAATAGTTTTCGAATTTCCAAAGAGAATAAAATAGAATAGAAAGTAAAGGAATAGTATAGAAAAAAAAATAGAATAGAATAGAAAAGAATATAATAGTATATAACAAGGGGGCCCCCAGATCCCACCCCCTCCCTATGTGAATGGGTATCAGGTACATTGTACCCCTACAAGAGACAGTTTTGACGATTCCTTTATTAAAAAAGAAAAAAGTGTCATGTGACATGAGAAAGGGACGGGGTCACATGGTTATGTCACCAGGTGGCCCCCCCTTGCCTATATAACAGCTATGAAAGTGAAGAGACAGCAGTCGGCGGGTGCCCTCCCATCGAGGTGGAGCTTTTTCAGTTTTTTTCTATTTTTCGGGTCCATCGGGCATCGTGATAGACAATGGATGTACATCACGGGACACTTTTTTTTCTTTTTTAATAAAGGAATTGTCATAAACTGTCTCTTGTGGTTTTTACATTTTTGACACTTTTTGGTTAATGGGTAGGTGTACGATGTACCTGATACCGATTCACATAGGATCTGGGGGCCCCCTTGTTAAAGGGGGCTTCTAGATTCCGATAAGCCCCTGCCTGCAGACCCCGACAACCACCGGCCAGGGTTGTCAGGAAGAGGCCCTTGTCCCCATCAACATGGGGACAAGGTGTTTGGGGGCTCCCCTATCCTGAGCTGCCAGGTTGCATGCTCGGGGAAAAGTCTGGTATGGATTTTGGGGGGCCTAGTATGTACGGGGGGGGGGACCCTACGCCGATTTTTAATTTTTTTTAATCTATATTGCCGAGAGCCGGCAATACATTACTGTCGCAAGCAAGTTTAAACAACTTTTTTTCCATGTCATTCATTATTATTGCTGCGGCATGTTCTAGACATCATACAGATGTGCCACTTTATAAGCACACTAAGGGGACCCCCCCCCCCCGGGCACAATATTTAAAGAAGTATTTATTTTTTATTGTTTCACTTTAAGCATCATTAAAATCCCTGCTCCTTTAAAAATTATTGTTTTAAAAACTGTTTTTTTTTGCATTGATACATGTCCCGTAGGGCAGTACCCAGGTACCCATACACTTTTTATGGCAATAACTTGCATATAAGCCTTTAAAATGAGCACTTTTGATTTTTCATATTCGTTTCCCGTAGACTTTAATAGGGTTTACATATTCACTAGAACTTTTTGCCTGTTCGAGGTGTTCTGGTGCATACCGAACCGAGGGGTGTTCAGCTCATCCCTAGTAATACATAGCTCATATTTCCCAAGACAACATTAACATACAAAGCCTAATGTGTAGGTAGTGGTGCTATGATAAAACAATCAGTGATATTTTAACCACTTCCTTACTGGGCACTTAAACCCCCCCTCCTGCCCGAACCAATTTTCAGTTTTCAGCGCTGTCGCTCTTTAAATGACAATTGCGCAGACGCGCGACGTTGTACCCAAACAAAATTTGCGTCCTTTTTTTCCCACAAATAGAGCTTTCTTTTGGTGGTA
This sequence comes from Glandirana rugosa, assembly GCA_018402905.1. Taxonomy (NCBI): domain Eukaryota; kingdom Metazoa; phylum Chordata; class Amphibia; order Anura; family Ranidae; genus Glandirana; species Glandirana rugosa. The sequence goes on along the minus strand of BLSH010169958.1, from coordinate 103,595 downwards.
TTTGATCACCTCTGCGTCATTTCTGATCGCCGCTATAAACAAAAAAAGAGCGACAATTTTGAAAAAAAATCAATATTTTTTACTTTTTGCTATAATAAATATCCAAAAATAAAAAATAAAAAAACAAATTTATTCATCAGTTTTGGCCGACATATATTCTTGTACATATTTTTTGTAAAAAAAATCGCAATCGGCGTTTATTGATTGGGTTGCGCAAAAGTTATAGCGCCTACAAACTATGGACATTGATTTATGGCGTTTTTATTTTATTTATTTTTTTTACTGGTAATGGCGGCGATCTGCGATTTTTATCGGGACTGCAATATCGGGGCGGACATGTTGTACGTTTTTGACACTTTTTTGGGACCAATGACATTTATACAGCGATCAGAAATTTAAATGTCCACTGATTACTGTGTAAATGTCATTGACAGTGAAGGGGTTAACCAGCAGGGGGGCAGTGAAGGGGTTAACAATGTTCCCTGGCTGTGTTCTAACTGTTGGGGGGGATGGGCTGGTCGGGACATAACAGATCTAACTGATCCCAGTGACAGGGATCAGTAGATCTGCTATGTCCCATTCACAGAACGGGGAACCGCCGTGTTTACATCAGCGGTTCCCCGTTCTGAGGCTGCTACAGGTGATCGGCGGGTCTCGGGCAGACATCTAGTCCGCCCGACCCGCGAACACGCCCACGCAGCATGCGGCGGCCGCGAGAGCGCGCCGCCGCAGGCTGCGAGTGCGCGCGGGGGGTGCGCACGAGGGAGGACGTCCATGGACGTCCTCCCGGATTTTCAGAGCCGCGCTGTAGCCGTCTTTCGGCTATAGCGCGGTTCTGTACAGGTTAATGTCTATTCTGATCAAATCAATGTAAAATTTAATTCAGAAAAGTGGGTTATTACTCCTTAGCCACTTCAATACCAGGCACTTTCACCCCCTTCCTGCCCAGGCAAATTTTCAGCTTTCAGTGCAGTTGCACTTTGAATGACAGGTGTGCAGTCATACTACACTGTACCCAAATGACATTTTTATCACTTTTTGAGACAGATAGAGCTTTCTTTTGGCGATATTTATTACCACTGGGTTTATTTTTTGCAAAACAAATGAAGAATTAAAAAAAAAATTAAAAGGAGGGGCGTGGCTGACTGCCGTGCATGGCGGACGTGTAACCAGACAGCTCCAGAGCCGGATCGGAGAACCGAAGCGGAGACGCCACACAATGCGACCGACACAACCGCAAGAGCACTCTATCATAACGGACAAACCTCCAGCCATGTCCCGCAAAAGAAAAGAATACCGCCAACCTAGAAAACTGACAGACTTCTTCTCCCAGCAAACGAAGGGAGACATCCAAGATGGCGATCGCGGCCCTGCATGGGGACAGGGCGACTCCTATACGGATCTCCCCGACGCCGATCCCGCCGATCAACAAGCGGGATGCAGCCCAACACTTACCACAACATCTTCGGCCGCCTCCTCTGCGAATTCCAGCCCCGCGAAAGCCAGAATGCGTCTGGAGACAGATCCACAGGATGGAGAGGTGAGGCCTACTGACGATCCGCATGTTGATGGCGCAGACCTCCCGTCACCCATAACTGCATTCCCCACAGCTAACCAGCCGGTGCTAGACACTGTTCTGAAGGAGATGCTCATATCCTTACAGGCCTCCCTGCAGAACAATATCTCCCTAATGCTCTCTAAAGTTTCCACTGGGCTACATGCAGTAGGGAAAAGAGTACACCGCATAGAACAACAAATGGGACACATTATTGACACAGTAAACGACGTGATAGATGCACAAGACACTATCAGAGAGGATCAACAATGGATGAGGGCCAAAATAGCTGATTCGGAAGATAGGGGGCCCCGCAAAAATGTCAAAATAAGGGGAGTCCCCGAAAATATCTTACCATTAGACCTAAATGGGTTTGCAAAAAAAATGATCGCAAAACTCCTTCCAGAACTCACCCCAATTGAATTAACCATAGACCGAATCCATCGTCTGCCAAAACCTCCCCACCTACCAGAAGGGGTCCCCCGAGATGTATTGATGAAAATACACTTCTATCAAACCAAAGACCAATTACTGAGAAAGGCAAGGCAACTGGGTCAACTCCCTGCCCCATATGCAGACATACAACTATTTGCTGATCTATCTCAATATACAAGGCAGTTACGGAAACAACTGAATACTATCACTAAACCACTTAACAACCACAAGATCCCATACCAGTGGGGGTTCCCTACAAAGATCATGATCACCAGAAACGGGGTCAAATACAATATAACCACTGTAGAAGAAGGCCTAAAGCTCCTGCACAAATGGGGAATCATCCCAGATCCTCCGGCCCCCCAGAGAGCCAGATACAATACCAATCGCCAGGCTTCACCCAACAATACATGAGTGCTCCCCGGCTACTAGCTACAGAGGCGATCTCCAATCCCACCCTTCAACGGATTGATTTGTCTCCACACTCTCCGGTTCATCTTCTGCCCATTGCAGTTTAAACACAAACTCTTACCCCTCAACTAGTGCAGCTATTACCCACTTATCGCTGCTTCAGAAAATCTTCTGACTTACTATACATTACTGGTTCCCTCTTCCGACACATCTAGTTGGATAACTAACTACCCTCTTTTTCTTTCCTATCTATACCTGGCCAAGGATCACCGGAACTACTCAAACTCTACCGAACAACCAACGCGGAATGGTGTGCTGAAAGCAAGCCACCACTACTGTGTCTACATCAACTCACAATCAACACAACCATGAGTACCTCGAGTTAATTACAAAACCAACACACTAGAACACCATAATGCCTAAATTCCTATCCCTTAACTGTAAGGGACTCAACCATCCAGTCAAGAGGAAATCTCTTTGGCGCACGGCACTAGAATCGGGCTGCGAAGTGCTCTGTGCCCAAGAGACACACTTCAAACTAAGTGAAACGCCCCAAATCCAGCACCGTGACTTTACTCAAATATTCACTGCATCTGGCCCCACCAAAAAAAATGGTGTGCTCATAGCGATCAAAAATAGTGTCACCTTCACATGCCACAACCTTCTAACAGACCCTGAAGGAAGATACATAATACTTGACTGTACACTGGACAACTCCAAGTTCACTATTGTCACCTTATATGCGCCCAACGTGCGCCAAATTTGATTTATGAAAAAACTCATGGGGAAAGTCAACAAAATTCGCAAAGGTCATCTCGTCATATGTGGAGACTATAATATGATTGCTGACAAGTCTCTTGACACCTCCTCACGAACACCTAGAAGCACGGCAACCCTGGGACCCTTTCTAAGAGATCAAAATCTATATGATGTCTGGAGGTGCCACCATCCCTCAGAAAGGGGATACACATTTTTCTCGCATCCCCATAATACTTACACAAGGATTGATGCATTCATGGTGGACAAATGGACTCTAACCATGGTCTCTGACTCAGATATCTCTTCCATCACATGGTCTGACCATGCACCCATCACCATTACAATAGACCCCAAAACAGCCAACCCTCCTACAAGACTATGGAGGGCAAACTCCACTGTAATAAAATCTCCTACTTATAGCACTGTCATTCGAGACAAACTGAAGGAATTTTTTGATACGAACCAGAACTCTGTACCTAATTTTTTCACTATCTGGAACGCACACAAAGCGTATGCCAGGGGCATCCTCATGCAACTAGGGGCTAGAGAGAAAGCTTCTACACACATACTACTGGCCACTAGACTCCTAATAGCACGGAAATGGAAATCCAAAGAGATACCAACCATGAAAGAAATAATTACCACGGTGCAAACACACCACACATATGAACACATCATGGCATCACAAACAGCATCCCAGAGCAAATCCCTCAAATCATGGGAACCATGGGTAACATGGTTTACAAACCATACTCAAAAAACCTAAGCCTGAACATATACTAAGAGATATCCGGTGATCCCCCCCCCCCCTTTTTCTATTTTCTCTCTCTTCCTATTCCCCCTCACTAGCTCCCCTACTCTGTTTCTCTTCCTCTGTATTACTATCATATGAAATTTTACAATACAAACAAAATAGATAAAGGAGCAATGGTTATAAACCCAATACAAATTGTTATGACTGATACTAGGTAACCTAAGACAGTAATGCAAGCACTGTTTAATGTTCTATGCACCCTATGATTGACACTGTTTTAATCATAAAACCAATGTAAGCATGGATCAATGTTTTATATAGCATGTATGTTGTTTTGAAATAATAAAAATCATTTACAAAAAAAAAATTAAAAGGTTTTTCTTAGGCGTCTTTGAAGACGTCCTTTTGGGGGAAACGTGTCAGTTGGCTCCTGATTAGGTGATGTCATCAGGTACACATGCTGCAGAGACCTGCAGCAGTGCTCGTAGCCTGAATTGTGTTTGATACACTGTCCTAGGTGATCCGACTTCAGAGGCAACTTTGCTAGGCGATTTGAACGCGACTTCAAGGCGAACTCAAGGCGACTTCAGCTCGACTTTGGGCGACTTACAACGCAACCTAAAGTGACCTCCACCCCAGGCGACTTTGCCTGTCGCCAATCATAGAAGGGGGGGTTGCCTTAAAAATTATTTTCTTTTTCCTGTAAAGTTGCTTCAATGTCGCTTCAATATAGATGGGGGATCCGAATTGGAGGCAACTTCCATTGAATTCTATGGGCACAAGTCGAATAGAAGTCGCCTTGAAGTAGTGCAGGAAGCTTTTCTGAGGTCGTCTTGAAGTCAGAGCGACTTCAATAGTGTATATTAAGATGGCTCCCACTCATTTCAATGGGATTTCAGATGTCAATCGACTTGGGGCGACACAAGTTGGATTTCAAGTTGCCTAAGGGTGAACCGGCCCTATGTGCAATTACCCTATTAATACATGTTATAGAAGTTTACTGCACCATGAAGCTTCTCCTTTTTCAATCTCCATAATCGGTAACTGTGCTTGAGAACTCCTTTTGATATTAAGCTTCGGGGATTTGATCCATAGTGGATGGATGGCAGTCTGAGCAGGCTGGAGGACCTATTTTTATAAGCACTTTGAGATCTCTTATGTTGAGATCTATTTATTTGGTAATCTGGTTTGTATGTTTGCCCTATCTCAGTTCCAAAGCACCTAAGTAGTTTTCCTGCTCTGAGCAACAAACTTTTTCACTACTTGTTACTAAAGGGATTCTTTTAGACTACTTCACTATTGCTGTTACAATTTTTAGACTTTACAATTAGGACTGGTTTTTGAATCACTCAATCTTTGCAATTGAATTATTGAAATATGTATGCACAGATACTTTATGCACAAACACAGTGGTTTTACTGTTATTTATGTGGGGTAATTAGGGATATTTAGTGATTTTATTGTGTCATTTATTTACACACATTTCAATTTTAGCCTATTCAATTGAATAGGCAGAAAACGCACTGCACTTCAATCACACAGGAATCGCACAGGAATGTGAGCACGCTCCTGTGCGATTCCTGGTGTGAACCGGCCGAAAAATTATGTCACACTAAAATATGGACGTGTACTGTACATACTGTGTGTCAGCTAGGTTTTTTTTTTTTTTCCAAAAAAAGTTTATTGAGAAATTACAAAGCATGTTACATGGAAAAAAAGAATGAACTACATGCCATACAATATTCAACAAGTAGAGTACATTCAATAGAGAACGTCCAAACAGTAAGCTAGGACAACCGTAGTTAAATTCTGTAAGGGAGGGGGGGGATAGGGTGGGGGCAGGTAATGGACGGGTGGGGAAGGGGGACTTGCGGTCATCCAACAGCATCAATAGTGACTCTTTATCTGCAAGAGTTTTACGCCCTCTCTATAGCAAAGAGAAAGGGTGGGGGGTGTCAGCTAGGTTTAATACCTATACCTGGTAAAGACACCATCTCTAAATCTATATCTTAGCAGTTAGCCAGATTTCATTAATTCATTTCAGCTGTATATGAACTGACTGAGGCTCGGGCCCCTCTGTCACCTGTTAGGCCCCTTTCACACGGGGCGGATCCGTCTGAGCAGAATCTGCCTGCTCAGTGGGGGATCTTTCCGCTGATCCCTGCTGAGCAGGCGGATGACAGGTCCGTGTCCGCTGCGCTATGCAGAGCGGACAAGGACAGAGCCTGCTCTACTCTATGGGTCGGTCAGATGGAAATGGACTGCATGTGTGTATCCATCCAATTGTCATCCGATCTGTCCAACTAGATGGAAGGTGAACATATTGCCATGCATCTGTTTTCAGCGGATTTTGTTAGATCGGATGCCAGGCGGCTGTCAGAGGACACATGTCCACTGACATCCGCTTCCCCATAGAAGACAATGGGTGGCCCGATCATAGTCTGTATGGGGCCTCGCGATTTCTATCAGCAGCCCTGGCCCCACAACTACAGCCCAGGATTGTCAGGCAGAGGCCCTTGTCCCCATCAACATGGGGACAAGGTGCTTTGGGGTGGGGGGCAGAGCCCCCCCACCCCAAAGCACCCACCTCCCCATGTAAATGGCATGTGGCCTGGTATGGTTCTGCAGGGAGGGGGCGTTTGCTAGTCCCCCTTTTTCCTGGCCTGCTAGGCTGCGTGTTCAGATAAGTGTCTAGTAAGTGTCTAGTATGGACTTTGGAGTGCAGACCAGAGCCACCTATCAATGCCCACCAGTGCTGACAACTAGTGTCCATCAGTGCATCATCATCAGTGCCACCTGTCAGGGCTGCAGATCAGTGTCGCCTATCAATGCCTACCAGTGCCCATCAGTGCCACCCATCATTTCCCATCAGTGTCCCCTATCAGTGCCACCCATCAGTGCCCTTCAGTGCCACTCATCAGTGCCCTTCAGTGCCGCCCATCAGTGCCACCCATCCGTGCCACCCACCAGTGCTGCCTCATCAGTGCCCACCAGTGCCGCCTATCAGTGCCCATCAGTGCCTATCAGTGCAGCATATCAGTGCCCATCAGTGCAGCCTGTCTTTGTTCATCAGTTCAGCCTATCAGTGCCCATCAGTGCAGCCTATCAGTGTCCATCAGTGCCCATCAGTGCAGCCTCATCAGTGTACATCAATGAAGGGGAAAAATTACCTATTTTCAAAATTTTATAACAAACTATGAAACTGTATTTTTTTTTTTAATTTTTGGTCTTTTTTAATTTTTTTTAGCAAAAAATAAAATGCCCAACAGTGATTAAATATCACCAAAAGAAAGCTCTATTTGTGGGGAAAAAATTATAAAAATTTCATTTGGGTACAGTGTTGCATGACGGCGCAATTGATATTCAGAATGCAAGAGTGCTGAAAGCTGAAAATAGGCCTGGGCAGGAGGGGGGTTTAAGTGCCCAGTAAGCAAGTGGTTAAGCATCATTAAAATCACTGCTCCTTTATAAACGATCATTTGTAAAAAAAAAATTGCATTGATACATGTCCCCCAGGGCAGTACCCAGACCCCCATACCCTTTTTATTGCCAATAACCTGCATATAAACCTTCAAAATGGGGACTTTTGATTTTTCAAGTTCGGGTCCCATAGACTTCAATGGGGTTCGGTGTTTGAGTCCAAACTTTTTCCGATGTTCGGTTGTTCTTGTTTTAACCGAACCAAGGGGGTGTTCGGCCAGTCTTTGGTTTAGAGCAGTGTGCAGAGGGTCCATTCAGAATTTTTAGTGTCAACACGTGGTCACAACTAATGGGATTGAACACGGGTATATCTTATTTCTCTTACAATTCTCTACATGGTTTTTCCCCTTTGAACTTTTTTGCAGAACACATCCATGGGTACTCCTCGAGATTGACCTGGAAACATGAGAGCAAGAGGCCACACCTTAAAAAACACATTGCCATACCTCCCAATGTTAGATCTTGAGAATGAGGGACACTTGAAGCTGAAGTATGCATGCGGCATGTCACACCAAAAAGTGGGTGTGGCCAGACTTTTAACAGTGGAAGGGGCTAAAGGGACATGGTTAAACAAAAGTCCTCCTTCCCACCTTCCACACCCCTCATTCTAGCATAAATTCTCTTATTTTACCCCCCAAATCCCCCCTACCACCATCCCTCCCCCATATCACCCCCATCATTACACAGGACCCCCTCCCTCCTACTAATTCCATCATTAAACACAGAGGTTTTTGTTTAGGGTGGAGAGGCAGGGAGGGCGATTATTTTTTAGGGTGGAGGGGCAGGGAGGGAGACTATTGTTTAGGGTGAAGAGGCAGGGATGGGGGATTATTGTTTAGGGTGGAGAGGCAGAGAGGGAGATTATTGTCTAGGGTGGAGAGGCAGAAAAGGGATATTATTGTTTAGGATGGAGAGGCAGGGAGGGAGATTATTGTTTAGGGTGGATAGGCAGGAAGAGGATATTATTGTTTATGGAGGAAAGGCAGGGAAGGGGGTTATTTGTTTAGGGTGGAGAGGCAGGGGGGAGATTATTGTTTAGGGTGGAGAGGCAGG
>BLSH010169958.1:83992-94600 GCA_018402905.1 Glandirana rugosa | reverse complement strand
CAGGGCGTGGAGATTTTGGGTGCAGAGGCAGGGAGGGGGGTTTAGGGTGGAGAGGCAGGGAGGGCGGTTTAGGATGGAGAGGGGTCAAAATGCAGGAAGGGAGGGGGGAGGGATTTGGGAACCCCATAGCTGCCACTACCCCACACCACAACACCCAGCAGCCCCACCCTCCCCCTCCATGAAGCTCTGTAGCAGCTGATACACCAGTGAAAGTAATCAGAGGTGGGGGGAGCCTGGCTCATGGCACGACACACTACTTACCGGGTAGAGTAGTCACTCGGCAGCCATCCACAGAGGAGTCTGAGGAGAGGAAGCATGTCGCCAGGATAAGGGAAGCACTGAGCTAAGAAGAGGGGGGCGGAACCGGTAGAGGGGATAGTGTATGCGGGGACACTTAACCCCATGTTGTAGCTGATAGCTATCATCCATGTCACATGCAGTGTCGGGAGAGTCTGGGAGGTAGTATGGAGGAGCCAGAATCGGGCAGCAGAGTGGACGCTTACAAACCACATCATTGGTTGCTAGGATGCCGGCAATCCTAGCAACCAGGGACTGACAGATAGATTGAAGTGAAGGGGGAGAAATGGAGACCGCAGGTAGGTAATGTAACCCTCACTGGGTGTGTGAGTGCATTGAGGATATCCCACTGAGTGGAGCCCACTGCTGGAACTTGCTCCAACAGTGGGATTCGGGATTTCAGCTAAGATCCGCAGGACCCTGAGACGCGATGGTTGGGAGGTATGCATTGCTCAGATGCAGAATAGAATATCAGCAGTCATACAGAACCTATAGCATGGGAACATATGCAGAAAGCTAAAGAGGCAGGGGCCAGTTTATAACAATTCTGCTAGGAACAGAGCCTTTAACCCTGAAGAGAAGGGTCTTAGTTTTTGTGTCTACTGTACAAAGTAACTTTCTTGCAAAGTGGAAGGGTCCCCATGAAATCAGCAAGAAAATTAGTGACGTCAACTACAGTATCACGTACATCAGCCCAGAAAGAGATAGCCCCTCCAAATATAGTATGTTAACCTAATAAATCCTGGAAAGCAATCCTAAAAGTATTATAATCGAAAGGTGTAACCAAGGTTAGGATCACAGCAACTACTACTATGGAGGTGAAAGAGTTCTTGCAGAAAAATCAGGAGGTGTTTCAGAATTACCTGGCTGAACTAACATAATTTACCATGACACTGTGATTGAGCCTCATTGAGCGTTAGGCCTCATGCACACAGGACGTTTTTGGACATTTTTACAGCTGCTGTTTTTGGCTTCAGATGTTTTTTCTACAGTCAATAAACTCCCCATCATGTTATTGGGCAGGAGTGTTGAGCGTTTTTGAGCTGTAAAAAAAACCCAAGACTAGTGGGTTCTGACAGGAGTTTTTGAGCTGTAAAAATGCTCAAACACTGAACAACGCTGAAAAATGCTCAAAAACACCCCAAAACGTGGCTTACCAGTGTTTTTGAGCGACTTTGATCCATTGAACAAAAAAAAAATATGCTTCCGCTCAAAAACACTCAAAAACGCTAATGGAAAAATGCTCAAAAATACTCAAAAACATTTGCTGGCATTTTTATAACGTTTTTTAAACTTCCTGTGTGCATGAGGCCTAAAGTTAAAATGTTATCAGACACCTTGAGCTGAAGAGATAAACCATTTCCGAAGTTCAGAAAATGCTTCTAGGGACCCAGAAAAGTAATATGTGCTCTTTCTCACATGTGTGAGCAAATGTTGAGATTATGTAAAGATTAGGCTTAATTATTCACATTCAGCCAGCCGGCTAAATGAAAAAAATTGCTGATTAGCCCAGCCAAACACTCAAAGTGGATTAAGAAATCTTCCCTGCTGTGCCATTGTATTCTAATAGGGGGACTCCCTTGCTATCAGAATACACTGATCTGCACTGCAGCCAATTGGCTGCAAGCACTGATCAAAGCAAAATTTTCCAGCAGACCTGTTCACGAAAAGTCTTTCAATAAGTCGAGTTCTCGTGAACAAGAATGGCCATACATCGATTGAAATTCGGCTGGTTCCTGTGGAACTGGATGAATTTCTATCCATGTATGGCCAGCTTATGGCACTGCATGTATCACCTAGGCTTTCCACTGTGACAAATTGGGGAGTTTGTATCTCATTGTGTATCTCATTTGTATCTCAGTAAGTTTACTCCACATCAGAAGAACATTTTAGGGCTTTTTTTGCCCACTTTTATTTAAAAGTAACACAAAAGTTCACAAGGATGTCTTCCCATGGCAGGGGGTTCTCACAATTAATACGATAAGGAAAAAAACAACATTCAGCCCGAGGCTCTTTTATGCAATTTTACTGCTCAACTTAGTAGTTTTGGTCTTCCTGACCATCAAACACATCCAGTGCTCATGCACACCAGCTGTACCTCTGTGTCTATTTTTGCAGCATCCCAGCTGCTCCGCCCGTCCCAGACTGTCTGTCTTTCTCTCAGGCTTGTGCCTCAATCTGTCCAGTCCTGGACAATATGGTGCAACGTGCACCTGTCACCCCTCCTTTGCAATCAATGACCCCCTCGGGGAGGGTGGGGCACTCAACTCTAACCCTAGCTTCAAGATGAATGCAGCACAAACCTACATCATTAGTGTGCCTGTTTCCTGCAAAACCTGGCCCAGACCACCATATTAAACAGTGGCACGGGCTCGTCCTGCCACACCACCTATACATAGGGAGGGACTCCAGAATTTTTGACTGTTATGGAAGCTTCATAGATCCTTGGAAAGAATAAAGCCTTAATCCTTAATTCAATTTCTTACCTGTTAGCCAGACTTCATTAATTAATCTCTGCCATGGAAAGGACTTTTTCTATTTGAGCTGGTTGTAGCTCAAGACTTCCTGACTCACTCTCTTTGCTCTGAGAACCTGCTTCTAGATGAAAAGTGTGACTGGTGACAAAAACACTAAAGAGATACAGGACATGTACTGCCTGTTTGGGGAAAATATATACAGTATCTCACTAAAGTGAGTACACTGCTCACAATTTTGTAAATATCTTATTATATCTTTTCATGTGACAACACTGAAGAAATGACACATTGCTACAATGTAAAGTAGTGAATGTACAGCTTGTAAAACCATGTACATTTGCTGTCCTTTCAAAATAACGCAACAAACAGCCATTAATGTCTAAACCGCTGACAACAAAAGTGAGTACACCCCTAAGTCAAAATGTCTAAATTGGGCCCAATTAGCCATTTTCCCTCACCAGTGTCATGGGACTCGTTAGTGTTACAAGGTCTCAGGTGTGAATGGGGAACAGGTGTGTTAAATTTGGTGTTATCGCTCTAACTCTCTCATACTGGTCACTGGAAGTTCAACGTGGCACCTCATGGCAAAGATTTCTCTGAGCATCTGAAAAAAAGAATTGCTGCTCTACATAAAGATGGCCTAGGCTATAAGAAGATGGCCAAGACCCTGAAACTGAGCTGCTGCACGGTGGCCAAGACCATACAATGGTTTAACAGGACAGGTTCCACTCAGAACAGGCCTCGCCATGGTCGACCAAAGAAGTTGAGTACACATGCTCAGCGTTATATCCAGAGGTTGTCTTTGGGAAATAGATGTATGAGTGCTGCCAGCATTGCTGCAGAGGTTGAAGGGGTGGGGGATCAGCCTGTCAGTGCTCAGACCATACGCCACACACAGCATCAAATTGGTCTGTATAGCTGTAGTCCCAAAAGAAGCCTCTTCTAAAGATGATGCACAAGAAAGCCCGCAAACAGTTTGCTGAAGACAAGCAGACTAAGGGCATAGATTACTGGAACCATGTCCTGTGGTCTGATGAGACCAAGATAAACTTATTTGGCTCAGATGGTGTCAAGCATGGGCAGTATTCCAACATGATAACGACCCCAAACATACCTCCAAGACAACCACTGCCTTGCTAAAAATTCAGAGGGTAAAGGTGATGTACTGGCCAAGCATGTCTCCAGACCTAAAACATCTTTGGGGCATCCTCAAATGGAAGGTGGAGGAGTAAAGGTCTCTAACATCCACCAGCTCCATGATGTCGTCATGGAGGAGTGGAAGAGGACTCCAGTGGCAACCTGTGAAGCTCTGGTGAACTCTATGCCCAAGAGGGTTACGGCAGTGCTGGAAAATAATGGTGGCCACACAAAATATTGACACATTGGGCCCAATATGGACATTTTCACTTAGGGGTGTACTCACTTTTCTTGCCAGCGGTTTAGACATTAATGGCTGTGTGTTGATTTATTTTGAAGGGACAGCAAATTTACACTGTTATACAAGTTTGACACTCACTACTTTACATTGTAGCAAAATGTAATTTCTTCAGTGTTGTCACTTGAAAAGATATAATAAAATATTTACAAAAATGTGAGGGGTGTACTCACGTTTGTGAGATACTGTATATATATAAATATATATACAGTATATTGGGACGCCTGCCTTTACACGCACATGAACTTTTTTTTTTTAAAGGGTATTTTTATTGAACAACGTACATGTACAGCACATACAATTGCAGTATAAGAAATACAGTTCCAAAAGAAGAGTAATATGAAAAAAGAAAAAGGCTGACAGTGTCTACATCTACTTCTATAGAATAGCGCCTGGATCCACAGGGTCCTACTCACTTCCCCGCGTTCCTGCTGCTCCCATTGTCATCATATTCAAAAATACATGAAGGGCTATTGAAGCATTACCTCCATTATACATATAGCATCAATTTAGGGATAGCACCGTCTCTCTCCAGCGTACAGTAAATCAGGAGTCATCAGGGACAGTGTTATTAGATTCCTTCCAGGTACCCCTTATTTTGTGAAACTTAGGGGGACAGCCCCTAGCCTCGTAGATCAGTTTATACAGGGGAAGCACATTGGGGATCAATCTAATCCAACCATGCAGTGTGGGTGAGGACCCAGGTTTCCAGTTCATAGTGATGTTTTTTTTAGCGTAAAAGAATGTGATACACAAAAAGGTTTTCTTATGTTTTGGGATATTTTCCATGTCTTCTACATGCTCGTAGAGGATTACATATGTTGGGAAGGTGCGTGAGGGAACTGAGAAATGCTGTGGACAAGTCCACATCAGGTAGAAAAAGGTACCGTCGGCCACATTGCATCTAGAGCAGAGGGGATTCTGTCTAGCTTATGAAGCAAGCATGGTGTATAATACGATCTATATAATAGTTTGGTTCGGATAACTTTATCCCTAGAGGAGATGACAGTAGGGACCTGAACCGGCAGAATTTCCTTCCAAATGTCCTTCGACATCTCCGGGATGTCCGAGCGCCATTTAAGTTCTGTTTGAAGAAGTGGAGGAGAGTTTTATAATAGTTGGATACCAGTTTCTCATGGGATGGGTCAGCTATCAATAACTCAAGTCTTGAGGGCTGCATATTTGTATTACGAAGACCAAATTGTGTTGTGGCTGTGTGCCGAATCTGAAGGTAACGGAAATATGCTGTTTGGGGTAAACCGTAGTCTCTAGAGAATTCGGCAAAGGATTGGAACGTATTCTCCACAAATAGGTGAGAAATTAGCCATACCCCATGTCTGAACCAATATTTGCCATCTTTTCTGTGATAAAAGTCCTTCAGCTAGGGATTACCCCAGAGGAGTGTATTGGGCGAATATTGGGGCGGGTCACTGGGTGGTAGTAATTTTGAAATCTTAAATATCCATATAGTCATAATAAGAATACCCGTTCCCTCCCGTCCCCTAGTGGAAATCTATAAAGTAGATTCTGCAGTGATTCATATGACGATAGGATGGCGGCTTCCAAAGCCGTAGCTGCGTTTTTAGCTTCTGGATGGAACCACCAGTGAGCATGAGCCAGCTGAGAGGCAATATAATATGTTTGCAGGTTGGGGAGCGTCAGTCCCCCTTCCTGTATAGGTAATTGTAATGTGTCTTTTGCTATGCGAACCGCTCTTCTTCCCCACAAAAAGTAGTAAGAATAGATTCTATTTCACAAAATTTCCGCTTAAGGGTATAGATTGGAGAGTTACCTAGCACATACAAGAAACAAGGCAGGAATATCATCTTGAAAATGTTGATTCTGCCCAGTAATGTTAAGGGAAGGGTGGTCCACATTTTCAAAGTAGTCTTTAGCCTGCGAATTAGGGGGTCCAGATTATTTTTAATACAATGAGATATTGGCTCCTGGACAACAAGTCTGAGATATCTAAACTTGGGGACAACCTGCAGGGGGCAGTCTGGTGGTAAGTCAATTGTGGTCGCCTGGTCCATCATGAATAGTTTGGACTTAGACCAATTCACCCTGAATCCAGAGTAGCGACCAAACTCCTCTATAATTTTAAGGGGACAGCCCTGCCTAGTACCCCTCATGATTACAAAAGGATCAGAAATAGACTGATTAACCCTCAGTCTAGCTCGCGGGTTCCTGTACAGCAGCCACACCCATGCAATAAATCTCTTTCCAAATCCAAATTTTGCCAATACTTCCAACAAATACGGACATTCCACTGAATCAAAGGCCTTAACCACCCTGGACCCCACAAGGTCATGCTGAGCCTGCATGTTGTGAATAGCATCCGCAGATTAATGGACGTAGACCGGCTTGCGATGAATCCCGCTTGGTCTGCACACGCACATGAACTTTAATGGCATCCCAGTCTTAGTTCAATAATGAGTTGGCCCACCCTTTGCAGCTATAACAGCTTCAACTCTTCTGGGAAGGCAGTCCACAAGGTTTAGGAGTGTGTCTATGGAAATGTTTGATCGTTCTTCCAGAAGCGCATTTATGAGGTCAGGCAAAAGGTGTTCTATCAGGTTGAGGTCAGGACTCATTGCAGGCCAGTCAAGTTCCTCCACCCCAAACTCGCTCATCCATGTCTTTATAGATCTTGCTTTGTGCATTGGTCCAAATAATTTGGTAAAGGAGGTTTTATGGTGTGGGGTTGATTTTTAGGGGTCGGAGTCCCTCCTCAATAGTTTCTGGTTGAGCTACCTTAAGTGTTAAATATACTTATTGGTCCACTTATTCCATAAGATGTCAAATGAAGTAATAGTGCCAGATGAATGTTTTTCACAGATATAACTAGATTTTGTTCTATGAACTACCTCTTGGATATCAGGGGCAGATTCCTGCTTCCATTTGCTGGTAATCGATAACCTTGCGGCGACTAGGATGTGAAACACAATTGCCCTGTCTGTTTTTGGGATCTGGTCTAAATGAAGGCCAAAAAGCGCTAAGAAGGGGCATGGGTTAAGCCTGATCTCCGTAACATAAGAGATACATTTGAATACTTTTTTCCAAAATTCTTTCAATTTGGAGCATGACCATAAGACATGGTACAGGCTCCCAATTTCTCCACACTGGCGCCAACAGGCAGGTGAATGGTTCGGGTATATGCGGTTAAGTTTATCTGGAGTTAGGTATCCTCTGTAAAGGATTTTTACCGTGCATTTTGGCAGACTAAGGGGCCTTTTCAAAGCTTGGCTCCATTGTTCAAGAGGGAGCTCTTTCCCAAGTTCCTTTTCCCAATTAAAGGTTTGGTGGGGTTTAGTGGTGTTGTGAACTTGGTTCAAGTGTTTATAAAACCATGAGGTGCCTTTTTGTTTGATCTGAGAGTTTGTGTAAAGACTCCAAATTTTTTCATCGACCTTTACCATTTTAGAATGGGATGACCTATGGAAGTGGTTTATTTGTGCTTGTTTATACGTTGACCTCAGAGTTATATTCGGATGGGGGCTCATTGACTGTGATATGTCTGTACCTTCTTCGAAATCTTTGTGGATGTCTATATGGAAGTGTGGGATTAGAAATTCGTATGCTTTTAGTGGGATAGGTATGGCTATCTGTGTGTCGTGCTGCCTCAACAGGCAGAGGGAGTAATTCCACGCTTCCACTGAAGCTAGAATGGTAGAAGGTAATTTCACATGTAGTTGGTGGTGCATGGCACTTGCTAGTAATACTGACGGAAGGTCTCTAAAGGCTAGAATGGCTCTTTCTATACTGATCCAGCGTTGCTAGTTTCTGGGTTAAACCATGCTTTTGTTTGGTCCAATATTGCAGCTTTGTGGTACAGCTCAATATTGGACATGCTAATGCCACCCTGATTTTTATTTCTGGATAGGATATTGCGGGAGATTCTTGGCTTACCATTTTTCCAAATGTACGTATTCATATGTTTATTGATATCAGTGAAAAACTTGGTTGGAATGTTAATGGGAATAGTTTGGAACAAATAGAATATTATGGGGAGGGAGAGCATTTTTAATGCCGCTATGCGTCCAATCCATGAAATTTCCGTTTTCTTGTACGTGACGTGGCTAGTTCATTTTGAATTTTGGTCAAGAGGGCAGGGAAGCTTTCTATATATAAATTACAGGTTGGAAATGTGAGTTTGATGCCAAAATAATCAATCTTTTTGTTATTCCATGAGTAGGGTAACTCTTTTTTTAACGGTTTAATGTCCCTAGTGTTAAGATTGATGGGTAAAATGGAAGATTTTGAAATGTTCACTTTGTAATATGATATTTGTCCAAATTTGGTGATTTCCTCTTGGATTTCCCTAAGAGATTGAGCAATATTGGTGACTTTTATAAGAACGTCATCCGCGAAAAGACCTATTTTGTGTGTATAATCTGCTATTTTAATACCTTGTATGCGGGGTTTTTTTCTGATAGCTTCTGCAAATGGCTCCATGACTAACGTAAATATGATAAGGGATAGGGGGCAGCCTTGTCTTGTCCCGTTTGTAATTGAAAATGGGTCGAAGAGCATATTAGAGGTGTATACTTGGGCTGAAGGGGCCGAATATAAGGCTGAGATGGCTGTGAGGATGGGGCCCTCGAAACCAAATTTCTTGAGGGTAGCTTGAAGGTAACCCCAGTGGACCCTATCAAAGGCCTTCTCTGCGTCCAGTGCTAAGAAGGTTGCTTTAGTTTTCTTTTGCTCTAGATTTGTGAGTAGCCCTATCATACTCCTAGTGCCATCTGAGGCTTGACGGCCTTTAACAAACCCCACTTGGTCCGTATTAATGAGAGCTGGCATTATTTCCTTTAACCTAATTGCTATTATTTTTGAGAGGATTTTTAAATCGGTGTTTAAAAGCGAGATTGGGCGTATGTTTTGTGGGGCTGTGGGGTCTTTCCCTGGCTTTGGTAATGTAACTACAATGGCTTTAAGCATTTCCGCTGGAAGGATACCTGTGGGCATAATTTCATTAAATAGGGACTTCAGATATGGTATAAGAGTCACTTGGAAAGTTTTGTAATACTCTGATGAGAGTCCGTCCACTCCAGGTGATTTGTTATTGGGGAGGGAATTGATTACCGACGCTATTTCCTGCTCTGAGATGGTAGAATTAAGTTCCTGTAATTTCTCTTTATCTATGGTTGGCAAGTTTAAGGTAGCTAAGTACTGTTCTATGGTACCTTGGTCTGGTTGATTGGTCATATTATCTTTGTGTAGGTTATATAGTTCTTGGTAATAGTGTTTAAAGGAGTTTGCAATCTCTTTTGGGTGGATTATTTTTCCCTGTGTGCCCTTTTTATAGAGGAATGCTATGGAGCTATTTATTCTCCGTTTTTTTTAGTTGGGCGTCTAGCAGTTTGCCCGCTTTATTGCCCTGCGAATAGTATCTGGCTATAATTTTTCATGTTTGGTGTTCGGATTTCTCTAGCAATAGTATTCTTAGGTCATTCCTAGCCTTGGTGAGTTTTGTGAGTATTTGAGGATCATGGGTGGTTTTGTGGGACTGTTCAAGTTGTTGTACCAACGCAAGTGCGTCTTCTATATTTTTTTATTTCTTTTTCCTATCTCTGGCCGCTAATTGTATCAACAAGCCTCGGATAAATGCCTTGTCGGCACACCATACCATGGGTGTCGCAGTTTCTGGGCACGCATTAAATTGGAAATATTCTTCTAATTGTCCCCCTAGCCTTTTCGTGTATTCCTGGTTGGTAAATAAATATGCATTATTTCTCCAGAGGCATGTCGGAACGGTTCTGGTATCTTCTGATATTATCAGCCTAATAGGAGCATGGTCAGACCATGTTATGGGAAAGATATCTGATTTTTGCACCCTATGCAAAATGTTTAGGTCTGGCAGAAAGAGATCAATTCTTATATACGACCCGTGTGGAGCTGAGAAGAAAGTGTAGTCTCGTTCGTCCGAGTGAAGGCACCTCCACAGGTTGTATAGTTGATTGCTCTTATTAAATTGTTGAAGTGTTTGTCTGGGGTAGGTAATGTTGGACACCTCCACGGAAGTGAGCCTGCTTGCTCTGATGTGAAAGAAGAGTCGAGGTGTGCCCAGCATATATTCTTAACTAGAGAAAGACGGTCTGGATTTGTAAAACGTATCCCACGTTTTTAGTCTATAGAAAGGGTATTGTACCAGACTGGTACGAGGATAATCCGACTATTATAGTCTTCTATGGTCTTGGCAAGGCTGTACGGAGACCTCTTTATTACGTATAAATAAATGGTTGGTCCTTATGTGCTTTTCCGATCCCCCTGTTAATCTTCTTATAAAGGTTAAATTACGCACGGGTCTTTGACGCTGTGGGTACCATACCACACGGCTGTTCCGTAAATAGGCTCCGAACAACTATGTTAATCGCCGGTCTCTATCCTTTTTCTTTA
>BLSH010169958.1:59597-73452 GCA_018402905.1 Glandirana rugosa | reverse complement strand
TGATTGGACACAGCCGGTCACGTGGTAAAGAGCCAATACTATTGGCTCTTTACCGTGATCGGGGTCGGGCATTGTCCGAGGGACAAGCCCGCCCCCCGATCGCCGCGCTGCGCGCCCCCTGGGGCGCGCGCGAGCGGCGTGCACGCCGCTCGGTCTCCTTTGTTGTCAGTGACCGGCTGTGATAGTACACAGCCGGTCACGGGGTAAAGAGCCAATTTTATTGGCTCTTTACCCCGATCACGGAAGGCCGGGGTCCCGAGGGACACGGCCGGTCCCCGATCGCCGCGATGCGGGCCCCTGAGGGCCCGCAAAGCGGCGAAAACAAGAGGACGTAATATAACGTCCACTTAGGATGGGGAGTGCACCTTGCCGGCGTATTTTTACAATACGCCGGTAAGGAAGTGGTTAAAGAAGTTTGCGAGGAAGGAGGTAAGAAGCTTTTTTGCAGAAAATACATAGGGGTTGATTTACTTAAGGCACATATACTGTTCACTTTGCATGGAAGGTTGCACTTGGCAAGGAACAATCATGAAAAAGCAAAAATGTTTTTTCTTTAAAACTTGATTGGATATTCTTTGAAGACTGTCATTTTACAACATTCACCAAGCTCTTGGAAAAACTACTTTGTAATGTGCAACTTTCTTTGAAAAGTAATCAGCCTATTTGCCTTAAATAAATCAACCCCATAGTATGTATCTTCTGCAATGAAAATTCTTCCTGCTCATGAAGTTTTGTTTTTAAAGTTTTAAAGGTAAAGTATAACTCTTTCCCACTCTATCCAAAACTAAAAAAAAAACTTTTTATACACTTTAGGTGCAAGTCTTTGCAGGAGGTAGAGTGCATTAAATAATAGCAACACCTCTATGAACCATTTCTTCAGAGTTTAGAGCAATGTTTTTCAACCTTCTTCTAGTCGGGATGCACTTGCAAAGTATCTACAGTTTTCAGGCACCCCAGTTTAAAGCTTGCTTCACATTACTGAGTATCACAAAATGTGATTGGCAAATGTGATGAGTTTTCAGCGGGATTAAAAAAAAAAAGGTCAGGGAATTCTTTCCCTGTGTTTCTGCAGGGAAGCCCATTACAATGAATGGGCTGCCCTATATACAGCATGCAGCCACACAGATGTGAACCAAGGGCTTGTTCACATATGAGGTTGGAGAGCAGTAAAACCACACACTTGAGCTGCATTTTAGAGGCAGCAGCTGAGAATGTACACACGCTGGAAGTATATGTGTATTGCACGCGGTTACAGAGTGGTGATGCTGCATTTAGGGGTTAAAACAGGCGATGAGGAGGCAACATATTGCCTCTTCACTACCTGTCAAAAATCTCTGAAGAACAATGTAAGCATGAGTCGCTTTTCAGAGGAGTGTCGGTCCTTGCTGGTATTTTATACAAGCCCTAAAAATCAGTTCTTATCCTACAGGGACAGGGGGGATCAGGATTAAAAGTAATGTATATCAATGCACATAAAACACGCATGTATGTACAAATATACACTGCCGTACACACATACATATACAGACACACACATATAAACACACATACAGTATATAAACACAGACATACAGTACATATACACACACATATAAACACACACATAAATAAACATACACACACACACATACAGTGTCTCACAAACGTGAGTACACCACTCACATTTTTTGTAAATAGTTTATTTTAACTTTTCATATGACAACACTGAAGAACTGACACTTTGCTACAATGTAAAGTAGTGAGTGCACAGCTTGTATAACAGTGTAAATTTGCTGTCCCCTCAAAATAACTCAACACGCAGCCATTAATGTCTAAACCGCTGGCAACAAAAGTGAGTACACCTCTATGCAAAAATGTCCAAATTGGGCCCAAAATGTCAATATTTTGCGTGGCCACATTTATTTTCCAGCACTGCCTTAACCCTCTATGGCATGGAGTTCACCAGAGCTTCACAGGTTGCCATTGGAGTCCTCTTCTACTCCTCTGTGACGACATCACAGACCTGGTGGATGTTAGAGATCTTGAGCTCCTACACCTTCCATTTGAGGATACCCCACAGATGCTCAATAGGGTTTAGGTCTGGAGACATGCTTGGCCAGTCCATCACCTTTACCCTCAGCTTCTTTAGCAAGGCAGTGTTCATCTTGTAGGTGTGTTTTGGGTCGTTATCATGTTGGAATACTGCCCTGCGGCCCAGTCTCCGAAGGGAGGGGATCATGCTCTGCTTCAGTATGTCACTGTACATGTTGGCATTCATGGTTCCCTCAATGAACTGTAGCTCCCCAGTGCCAGTGGCACTCCCACCACCATGCTTGACTGTAGGCAAGACACACTTGTCTGTGTACACCTCAACTGGTTACCGCCACACACGCTTGACACCATCTGAACCAAATATGTTTATCTTGGTCTCATCAGACCACAGGACAAGGTTCCAGTAATTCATGACCTTAGTCTGCTTGTCTTCAGCAAACTGTTTGTGGGCTTTCTTGTGCATCATCTTTAGAAGAGGCTTCCATCTGGGACGACAGCCATGCAGACCAATTTGATGCAGTGTGCAGCGTATGGTCTAAGCACTAAGACAGGCTGACCTCCCACCCCTTCAGCCTCTGCAGCAATGCTGACAGCACTCATACGTCTATTTCCCAAAGACAACCTCTGGATATGACACTGAGCATGTGCACTCAACTTCTTTGGTTGACCATGGTGAGGCCTGTTCTGAGTGTAACCTGTCCTGTTAAACCACTGTATGGTCTTGGCCACCATGCTAAAGCTCAGTTTCAGGGTCTTGGCAACCTTCTTATACAAAACAGGGAAGGAAAAGACACCACTCCAGGTGAGTGATAAGAAATCCCAGTCACTGTGTGCACGTCCAGTCCGCGAACCACACCATGCAGTAATCAATGAGAAATAGTAGTCAACAGCACTCCAGCAGATTCGGAAATGGTAATCCGGTTTATTCAAAGCATAAGTGTACAATGGAAGTCTAAATAAATGCAAAAGTATCAAAAAAGACATGTTCAACGGCAAAGAAAAAGGACGGACAGGAAAGATGGACGCGTTTCACGAAAATACAATTCGCTTAAACATCATCTTATTATAGCCTAGGCCATCTTTATGTAGAGCAACAACTCTTTCTTCAGATCCCCAGAGAGTTCTTTGCCATGAGGAGCTGTGTTGAACTCCCAGTGACCAATATGAGAGAGTGAGAGTGATAACACCAAATTTAACACACCTGTTTCCCATTCACACCTGAGACCTTGTAACACTAACAAGTCACATGACACCGAGGAGGGAAAATGGCTAATTTGGGCATTGTCACTTAGGGGTGTATTCACTTTTGTTGCCAGCGGTTTAGACATTAATGGCTGTGTGTTGAGCTATTTTGAGGGGACAGTAAATTTACACTGTTATACAAGCTGTACACTCACTACTTTACATTGTAGCAAAGTGTCATTCCTTCAGTGTTTTCACATGAAAAGATATAATAAAATATTTACAAAAATGTGAGGGGTGTACTCACTTTTGTGAGATACTGTATAAACACAGACATACAGTACATACACATACATAAACACACACATACAGTAAACACACAAACACATACACATATAAACACACACACACACACACGCGCATATAAACACAGACATACAGTAC
Organism: Glandirana rugosa; assembly: GCA_018402905.1. NCBI lineage: Eukaryota > Metazoa > Chordata > Amphibia > Anura > Ranidae > Glandirana > Glandirana rugosa. The sequence goes on along the minus strand of BLSH010169958.1, from coordinate 69,795 downwards.
ATACACACACTCATATAAATATACACGCATATAAACACAGACATACAGTACATAAACACACACACACAAGCACACACATACACACACACACACATATAAACAAAGATATACAGTACACACATATATAATCACAGACATACAGTACATACACATACACACATAAACTCACGCATACAATACACATATAAACACACACACACATATAAGCACAGATATACAGTACATACACACACACACACATATAAACACACACATACACACAAATATAAACTCAGATATACAGTACATACACACACACATATATATATATATATATATATATATATATATATATATTAATACACACACACAAACACACACACATGTGTACACACAAATATAAACACACACACACATACAGTACACACACTCACTCATATAAAGACACACATACAGTACACACACAAACACACACATATAAACACAGACATACAGTACATACACACACACACACATGCACATACACAAATATAAACACACACGCATACAGTACATACACACATATAAACACACACATACAGTACGCGCACAAACATACACACATATAAACACAGACATACAGTACATACATACACACACACACACATATAAACACAGACATACAGTACATACACACATAAACACACACACACATAAAAACAGACATAAGCTACATACATACACACATATATAAACACAGACATACAGTAAATACATGCACACACACACATATACAGTACATACACACACACACACACGCACACGTGCACACAAAAAAAACGCATATCCACACACATGCCCACACAAATATAAACACACACATACTGTACATACACACACATAAAAAACACATAGTCCATCAAACCAACGACACCCCCTCCAAATTCAGAACAATATGGGCATGCTGGACGCATTTTATAACGACCGATCAATACAAGCATCACATGACTTGAAACACTTTCGACATATCCGAGCAGGAGAGAAGCTCAGAACTCTGACCCCCATTCCTCTTTTCCATTCCCCCCTCATCCCTAATAACCTGTAAATTAATCACCCGTCTTCCCTAAAATACCCCACAACATCACCAATATCCCCTATTCCACCAGCATCCTGTACCTATTACCTTTCTCGCACACGTCCCAAAATGTTGATCTCTAACAAAGATCCTGGACAACGGAACTGGACAGCCTCAGATCTGACAAGGAGATCAGAATCTGTATAGATGCCTACCTACAGCTCATTTTAGGCAACTTAACATTTTGCCTACACCAGAATATAACTGGACAATAGGCACAACATAAGTAATACTATCGGCCTAATCCAAACAGGTACAACTGATTTAATCTGTTAGTGCTTTAAAAAAGATTAATTTCTCTGTTTATTTGACTTGTTGAATCTGTAGAGGCGGTGCCCGCAAATACAGTCAGGTCCATAAATATTGGGACATCGACACAATTCTAATCAGGATGAATTCTGAAGTGTTTCGGGCAATATTATCTGCTCATATTCAGCCAAATGCTTCAGAACTCATTGGACAGCGCTTCACAGTGCAGATGGACAATGACCCGAAGCATACTGCGAAAGCAACCAAAGGTTTTTTAAGGGAAATAAGTGGAATGTTATGCAATGGCCAAGTCAATCACCTGACCTGAATCAGTCTGAGCATGCATTTCACTTGCTGAAGACAAAACTGAAGGGAAAATCCCCCAAGAACAAGCAGGAACTGAAGACAGTAGCAGTAGAGGCCTGGCAGAGCATCACCAGGGATGAAACCCAGCATCTGTTGATGTCTATGCGTTCCAGACTTCAGGCTGTAATTGACTCCAAAGGATTTGCAACCAAGTATTATAAAGGGAAAGTTTGATTTATGATTGTTAATCTGCCCCATTACTTTTGGTCCCTTAAAAACTGGGAGGCACATATACAAACTGTTGTAATTCCTACACCGTTCACCTGATTTGGATGTAAATACCCTCAAATTAAAGCTGAAAGTCTGCAGTTAAAGCACATCTTGTTTGTTTCATTTCAAATCCGTTGTGGTGGTGTATAGAGCCAAAAAGATTAGAATTGTGTCAATGTCCCAATACTTATGGACCTGACTGTATATTTTCCATTGTTCATGACTTTTACAACCACAATAAAACTTAAAAAAAAACACACACACATAGACACACACACATAAACATACACATACACATACAGTACATACACACACACATATAAACACACACCTGGATTACATACACACAGACACACACACACACACATATAAACACAGACATAAAGTACATGCACACACATATAAACACAGACATACAGTACATACATGCACATACACATAAACACACATATACAGTACATACACAGACGCATATCCCCACACACACACATATAAACACAGACATACTGTACATACACACACATAAAAAAACACACAGACACACGCATATAGTACACACACACACACAGTACATACACACGCACACACATAAACACACACATACAGTACATACACACACACAAATAAACACATTCCTCGAGTACATACATACACACAAACACATATCACTGCACGATAGGTTTCCCTGACTGTCAGCTAGGTACAGCCTATTACTGTGCTAGCACCTATCTCTCCACAGGACACTCAGCCACACAGGCCTTACCATACAAGATGTTATGCTCCCCAGTTCATTTGACACAAAAACTGGTTCCAGGGTGGAGCAATTCCCTAGGCCACCTGGGAGTTTTCGTAGAGGTCTTAAGCCAGTTCAATTCAGCTGGGCTCACTACCTCTCCCTGATAGACTCTCAGTACTTCCCCCTAATGGTATAAGTCCGCATATAGTCTGAATCTCAGACACACATACCTGCCATCTTGCATACAACCAGACGTTTTTACCTGCCTGCTGTCACATACTCCCCCTCTTGTTTCCAACTGGGGTTTGGAACACACGCAGTCAGGCATGCAGGTACCCGAGACAATGCATCCACATTCCCCATTTGAACACCAGGGTGATGCTTCACCATAAAGTTAAATTCCCGCAGGGCCAGGAGCCACCTATTTACCCTTCTATTGGTCTCCTTGTTTTGAGAGATCCATTTTAAGGGCACGTGGTCCGTAATCAGGTCAAAGTGTCTACCCAGCAAATAAAATCGAAGGGAGTCTAACGCGCACTTCACCGCTAGACACTCTTTCTCAATGGTGGCATAATTCTCTTTGTGAAGTTTCATTTTCCTGCTAAGATAAATTACTGGGTGCTGTTCCCCCTTCCAGACCTGGGACAACACTGCTCCTAAGCCTAAGTCTGACGCATCAGTCTGTACCACAAAGTCCTTAGTGAAGTCAGGGGAGTACAGCACTGGTGGGCCACATAAGGCTTTTTTTAAAGCCTGGAAAGCTGCTTCAGCCTCCGGGGTCCATTTCACTGTGGTAGACTCTTTCCCTTTTGTCAAGTTGGTTAGGGGCACAGCTTGCGAAGCAAACTGAGAAATGAATCGCCGATAGTATCCAGCAATTCCGAGGAATGCTCAAACCTGCTTCTTACTGTTGAGGCGCGGCAAACCATCTATGGCTTCCACTTTGTTGACTTGGGGTTTTATTACTCCCCTCCCAATAGTGTACCTCAGATATTTGGCCTCTTCCTGTCCAATGGTACACTTTTTGAAATTGGCCGTGAACTCAGCTTCCCTTTTAGAGTCCAACACGGCTTGCACTTTTGGCAGATGTGATGCCCAATCTGTACTGTGTATAATCACATCATCCAAGTAGGCTGCAGCATACTTCTGATGAGGCCTCAGAATCTTGTCCATTTTCCACTGGAATGTGGCTGGTGCATTTTGTAACCCAAACAGCATTCTTCTGTATTGGAATGCCCCCTCTGGTGTTACAAATGCCGTTTTTTCCTTTGCTGACTCAGCTAGGTGAATTTGCCAATACCCCTTGGTGAGATCAAGGGTCGTCATGTATCGGGCTGTTCCCAACCGGTTGATCAGTTCATCTATGCGTGGCATGGGGTAGGTGTCAAATTTTATAACTATATTCAACTGCCGGAAATCATTACAAAATCGCCCGCTCCCATCGGGTTTGGGCACTAAAACGATCGGGCTGGACCAGTCACTCTGGAACTCTTCTATCACACCTAATTCAAGCATTCGTTGAACTTCCCCATGTATTGCTTCCCGTCGGGCCTCCGGTATTCAATAAGGTTTTAGTTTCACTCTTTCTCCTGGCGGGGTGATAATGTCATGCTCTACCCCAGATGTTTGTCCCGGCAGCTCAGAGAACACCTCTCTGTTGCAGAGCACAAACTCTTTCACCTCCTGTTTTGGGGATTTCAATAGGGTGGCTGCTATTCCAACCTCAGGAATTAAGCAATCAGACTGAGTCTGCGACACCAAGGTTTCTGTGACTAGGGATTCCTTATCCCTCCAGGCTTTCAACAGATTAATGTAGTAGATCTGTTCTGGCTTTCGCCATCCTGGTTATCTTACCCTGTTGTTCACCTCACTCAATTTTTCAATTATTTTGTATGGACCCTGCCATTTGGCCATGAATTTGCTTTCGACCGTAGGGATGAGTGCCAACACCCTATCCCCCCGGTGAAAAAGTATGGGTCTTTGCCTTGCGGTTATACACCCTTTGCTGTGCTAATTGCGCTTGGGCCAAGTGTTCTTTGACGATTGGCATTACCTGTGCAATTCTGTCTTGCATCAGGGCAACATGCTCAATCACACTCCGGTGGGGAGAACTCTCACTTTCCCAAGTTTCCTTGGCGATATCCAACAGCCCTCTTGGGTGTCTCCCATAGAGTAACTCAAAGGGCAAGAAACCCGGTAGAGGATTGTGGTACTTCCCGAATAGCAAACATCAAGTAGGGTATTAAACAGTCCCCATCCTTTCCATCTTGATCCACCACCTTTTTTAACATTTGTTTTAGGGTTTTGTTGAACCTTTCAACCAACCCACCTGTTTGAGGGGGATACACGGATGTACGTAATTGTGTCAGTTTGAACAACTTGCACAACTCTTTCATTACCCTGGATATAAATGGGGTACCCTGGTCTGTAAGCAATTCCTTACAAATACCCACATGGCTGAAGACCAAAAATAGCTCTTTGGCTATCGTCTTGGCTGAGGTTTTTCTAAGAGGGATCGCTTCGGGATAGCTGGTGGCATAGTCCATTATGACCAAAATGTACTGATGCCCCCTAGCAGACTTATGTATCGGACCTACCAAATCCATTGCGATCCCCTCAAAGGGAACCTCAATGATGGGGAGAGGTACCAGTGGGTTACGGAAATGCGACAAAGGTGCCGACTTCTGACACACAGGACAAGAGGAACAATAATTTTCTATTTCCTTCATGACCCCAGGCCAATAGAACCTTTGCAATACTCTCTCTCTGGTTTTCTCCACCCCCAAATAACCTACCAAAATGTGTCCATGGGCTAATTCCAATACCAACTTCCTATATGGTTTGGGTACCACAAGTTGCTCAATGGTTTCATCAGCCTTTTGAGCAACCCGATACAACAGATCCCTTTCCACCATAAAGTATGGGTAACCTCAAGACCGATCTGGGTTCAATTATTTACCATATATCTTTACCACATTTTCCCGTGCTTTTATCATGGTGGGGTCTTTTACCTGTTTTGTGGCAAAATTTTCCCTGTGAACCTCTAAATCATAGAACTCAACAGACAGCATGTTTTCGTCTGAATATGTTGGTTCCTCCCCAGGTTACCGTGTGTTTCCAGCCAACACCGACAAGGGAAAATCTGGAGAGGTCTTACCATTCTCAGAGGATACCTGGGATTCACTTTCCAGATTTCTAGGGGCCTCTGTGGGGGGTTCAGGACCATCCCAGAGTTCCCAGAATTTTGGAAAACCCCTCCCCACAATGGCATCATGTGGTAAGTGAGGCACCAACCCCACCTGATGAGTTATGTTACCTTTGGGGGTCTCAAAAACCACTTTAGCCACCGGATATGCTCTGGTGTCCCCATGTACACAAATAACAGCCACCTTGTTATTCCCAGAGACCTCTGTAGTAACTAATTCAGCTTTGATCAATGTTACCAGACTACCTGAATCTAGCAACACAACAACATTTTTATCATTAATACACATTTTGCATAAATGTTTTTCAGTTCCCTGACTGGCAGTGCATGCAATTGTTGCAAACAGTGACGGACATCTGTCTCTTAAATAGTCACATTCCATAGGCTCATCCACAACTGGGCAATTTGCTGCAATATGTCCCTCTTGTCGGCAACGGTAACAAATAAACTTTTTCACTGCTTCCTGCTACCTTGACTGCGGTCACCATACATTATGCAAACTTCCCGCCCGCTCACTCTCTCCACCCTTACCCCTTGGAGTCATCTTACCCGCTGCTGAGGATGGTCTGGTCTTAGGGTGGAAAGTCCGTGAGTCCCTGGGAGAGGCGGTCAGGTTCTCTGCAGTCAAGTATCGCTCTACCAAATCCACAAGCTTGTCGGCTGTTTCCGGGTTTCCATGGCTTACCCACTTTTGGATAGCAGTAGGTAGGGATCTCAGGAACTGATCCATTACCACATGTTCCACAATCTGTGGTGCTGTCAAAGTCTCTGGTTGCAGCCACTTCCTGCTCAGGTGAATGAGATCATACATTTGCAACCTGGGGGGTTTTTCAAATTATAAAGTCCAGTTATGCACACGCTGAGCCCGGACAGCCAGGGTGACACCCAGCCCTGCCAATATTTCTGTTTTTAGCACAACATAGTCTTTTGCTTGGCCAGGCTCTAGGTCGTAATACGCTTTCTGCGATTCACCAGCTAATAGAGGAGCCACCTATCCAGCCCGCTGTTCCTCAGGCCACTTTTCTCTCTCAGCAGTCCTTTCAAATGTGGTCAAAAACACTTCAGGATCATCCCCCTCAGTCATTTCTGGCAGCAAACGGCTCACACAAAAGGATGTTGTATTACTGGAAACACTTGCCTCACTGGTCTGCAGGTTCTGCTGCATTACTATATCCATTTGCTGTTGTAGTCTCTGCTCTTGCTTCTGTAAGGCTGGGTTCACACCTATGCGAAGTGGATGCGGCTTAAACCGCATCCAATTCGCAGGACACTTGAAAACACATTGTTTTCAAGGTGTCCAGTTCACATATGTGTGGTGCATTCACACTCCGCATTGCACAGAAAACGTGACTACTTGTTCTGCCACAGCCTACTGTTGCCCAGACAGTTGGCGGTCACACAGAAATAAAGAGAGGCTTATAGTCACACAGAGTTAATCTTACCATTCAGAGGTATTGCCGCTTCCCAGTCTGCCTTGCAGAGAGATCTGGTTCCTGGGTGGAGCCCCTTTTTGAAGGAACCTGGGAATTTTTTAGAGCCCTGAGTGCTTCATCTGTTTCAACTAAGCTCATTAACCCTCATTAAGCCCAAACAGGCTCACTACACAGCACAAACCCAAAAGCAATCAGTGTACAACATAAACAGGAACAGATACAGTAAATCTCCCATCCTGGACACAACACATACATTTTCCTGGCTTCAGCCTCAATGTATACAAATATAAACGCACACACAAATACACAAATAGCTTTTTAAAAATCAACAGTACTGTACCAGTCTTCTAACTGCCAGGTACTGTACTGTAGGGGGAGGCAGAGAGCAGAGCACACACTCAGCTCTCCCTTGTTTTCACTTTCCTTCATGAAAACTGTATGATGGAGTTCTCCGGTGCTGATTTACATTTTGGCTGGGGATCGGAGAGTTCGGTCTCATGTGACAGCTGCAGCAACCCTGGCAACCTCTGGCGGCACCCCAGTTGAAAAAGGCTAGTTTAGAGGACTGGAGGACATTTAACACCAACAGCAAGTAGAAATCATTATAGAGTACACATACTGCAAGCAGTATTTCTTGCTACTGTATAGTAAATATCTAGGAACAAATAGGTCACATAATCAAAAGCATTTTGTTGTTAAAAAAAGTCCTTATCTATACAATAAACATACAGTATGCAGGTACTACACAAGGTAATGGTACTGGAGCTGAGGAAGGTTTTCTTCCCTTCACCTGCTGGCAGTATTAAATAAATTGAGATGAGTGCTTTGAGTAGCTGATAAGTTAAGCCACAGCAAGCAGAAGGTGCGAATGGCCAGAGGCCAGCCCCCTCTTCAGCTACGTGTAAAAACTAAATACAATTTGCGATTGGTACATAAACTAAGTCAAAAAGTGACAAAAAAACAGCTGCCAACAGAAATGAACTTGATAGAACCCACAATGACAATAATAATAAAGTAATGCAGCGCTAGTTCATATATAAAAGTTAATTTATCATAGTCCAACGTACATATTCATGGCAGCAGAGAGAGGAGTGAAGAAACCGACACCATCTAGAGTGGAGAGGATGAAGGAGCAATTCATCACCTTGGTGCAAAAAAAGGGGCAATCCTGCTTACCAGAGAGTATGAGCTCTAAGATTATAAAGAGCCAAAAACGCCAGCAAGCAGCCAAAAGGTAAACTATCCGTCCCAGTCAGAGAACAAATGATGTTCTCCTCCCACAGGAATATGATCAACTCCAGGAGTCAGACTCAGACAGCAGAATGGCCCATACAAACCGGCACAGTGTGACCTGAGAGAAATGGAAGAGCGTGCCGCAATGGTGTAATACGTTCACACATAAAAGATTTATTGAATAAAAAGTTACACTCACATGCCCAAGGAGTAAATGCACATGAATCAAATTAAAAGCCGCGGTAGTAAAGCGTGCCTGCGTCGTCCAGAACCCCTCTTCAGCTATCACCGCAAAAAAATTCCCTGTATGTAAATACATTTCTAATTCAGCAGCAAAACTCAACCCTCTCTTAGTGCCGGTTCACACAGGGGCGACCAGTCATGCTCCATGCAGTACAATGGAACCGTTCTAATAGAAGCGACTCAAGACTTAGAAAAAGGTTCCTGTACTACTTTGGGGGCGACTTCGGAGCGACTTGCATTGACTTCTATACAGAAGTCGTTTTGCAAGCCACACTGAAGTTGCACTGTAAGGGGTGGCTTCCGAATCAGATGAGAGACTTTGAAGCCGCCCCTGTGTCAACTGACACTGAACCATCACCTTTTAGACATGAGCTTTAGGTATAGCTCTGAACTTTGTACAAGGATATCAAGGGGAAGGTGAAGCTCTCTTTCAGTTTTATAAATTGCTATTTATATTGGCTGGGTAAATTTCCTTTACATCTAATCCATTCATCTTAGGCTTAACCAGTTCCCTACCGAGCCATTGTAAAATGACGTCGGCAGGGACTGCTCCTCGATCCGTGAGGACGTCATATGACATCCTCCGCTTCGCACGGATCACGGATCGCTTGTCTGCCGGGGGGTTGTGTCATCCCCAGATCGGGGTAAAGAGCCAATAAAATTGGCTCTTTACCATGTGACTGGCTGTGTCCAATCACAGCCGGTCACTAATGCTCCTCTCGTGCACGCCGCTCGTGCGTGCCCCTGGGGGCGCGCAGCGCGGCGATCGGAGCTGAGGCTTGTCCCTCGGAAAAAGCCCAGCTCCGATCCGTGTAAAGAGCCAATAGATTTGGCTCTTTACCACGTGACCGGCTGTGTCAATCACAGCCGGTCATGTGATGTAAACAAATAAAGAGGACCTGTCACCACCCCATCAAAGTACCTGTCACTGTCCATCAGAGTACCCAAGTACCTGTCACCTGCCCATCAAAGTACCCGAGTACCTGTCACCTGTCCATCAAAGTACCCAAGTACCTGTCAACTGCCCATCAAAGTACCCGAGTACCTGTCACCTGCCCATCAAAGTACCCGAGTACCTGTCCCCTGTCCATCAAAGTACCCAAGTACCTGTCACCTGCCCATCAAAAAACCCGAGTACCTGTCACCTGCCCATCAAAGCACCCGAGTACCTGTCACCTGCCCATCAAAGTACCCGAGTACTTGTCACCTGTCCATCAGCGTACCCGAGTACCTGTCACCTGTCCATCAAAGTACCCGAGTACCTGTCACCTGCCCATGAAAGTACCCGAGTACCTGTACCCGTCAACTGTCCATGAACCCATGAAACTACCTGTCCACTGTCCATGAGCCCATGAAACTACCCGTCCACTGTCCATGAACCCATGAGACTACCTGTCACTGTCCATGAAACTACCCCACCACTGTCCAGG
>BLSH010169958.1:47570-59277 GCA_018402905.1 Glandirana rugosa | reverse complement strand
GTGTATAAGAGACAGCCCTAGTACCTGTCTCCAGCCCATCAAAGTACCCAAGTACCTATCTGCAGCCCATCAGAATACCTGAGTACCTATCTGCAGCCCATTAGAGTACCCGAGTACCTATCTGCAGCCCATGCCTCATAGAATATACCTCGGGTGTTTGCTTTCCAAAATTGGGGTCATTTTGGGGGTAATTCCACTGTCCTGGTGCCCCGGGTCCTTCAAAAGTGTGATAGGTATCAATGAAATTTTATGTGTAATTTATGCTCCTAGAACGCCTGACGGTGCTTCCTGCATGTTCGGCCTCTGTATGTGGCCAGGGTGTGAAAAAGTCTCACACATGTGGTATCGCCATACTCGGGACGAGTAGCAGAATATATTTTGGGGGGTAATTTTTGCTATGTACATGCTATGTGTTAGAAATATCTTATAAATTGACCACTTTGTGTAAAAATAAAAGCGTTTTCATTTTCTTTCCATGTTTTTCGAAGACTTGTGAAAAAAAATGAACCATTCAAAAGACTCATAATGCCTCACAGAATATACGTTGGGGTGTTTGCTTTCCAAAATGGGGTCATTTTGTGGGCAATTCCATTGTCCTGGGCCTTCAAAAGTGTAATGGGTCTTTAGGAAATTAGATGTGAAATGTCTGTTCCTAGAATGCCTGTCGGTGCTCCCTGCATGTTGGACTTCTCTATGTGGCCAGGCTGTGTAAAAGTCTCACACATGTGGTATCGCCATACTCGGGATGAGTCGCAGAATATATTTTGGGGGGTAATTTTTGCTATGTACATGCTATGTGTTAGAAATAACTTATAACTTGACCACTTTGTGTAAAAATAAAAGTGTTTTCATTTTCTTTCCACGTATTTCTAAGACTTGTGGAAAAAATGAACCATTCAAAAGACTCATAATGCCTCATAGAATATATACGTTGGGGTGTGTGCTTTCCAAAATGGGGTCATTTTGTGGGTAATTCCATTGTCCTGGTGCTCCAGGGCCTTCAAAAGTGTAATAGGTCGTTAGGAAATTAGATGTGAAAATTCTGCTCCTAAAATGCATGACGGTGCTCCCTTCATGTTGGACCTCTCTATGTGGCCAGGCTGTGAAAAAGTCTCACACATGTGGTATCGCCATACTCGGGGACAGTAGCAGAATGTATTTTGGGGTGTAATTGGAAGTATGCATATGCTGTGTGTGAGAAATAACGTGTTGTTTTAACAATTTTGTGCAAAAAAACAAAAAAAATAATAATTTCTTAATTTTCCCAAGAATTGTGGGAAAAAAGTACAACTTCAAAAAACTCGCCATGCCTCTTGCTAAATACCTTGGAATGTCTACTTTTCAAAATGGGGTCATTTGGGGGGTATTTGTACTTTCCCGACATTTCAGGGCCTCAAGAAATTAGATAGGCCATCAGTGCATCAGGTGTGATCAATTTTCAATGATTTGCACCATAGTTTGTAGACTCTATAACTTTCACACAGACCAAATAATATACACTTATTTGGGTTATTTTTACCAAAGATAGGTAGCAGTATAAGTTTTGGCCCAAATTTATGGACAAAAATTACTTATTTGCAAAATTTTGTCACAGAAACTAAAAAAAAGTGTTTTTTTTTTCAAAATTTTTTCACTTTTTTCAATTATGTCGCAAAAAATAAAAAACCCAGAGGTTCTTAAATACCACCAAAAGAAAGCTCTATTTGTGTGAAAAAAAATGATAAAAATTTTGTTTGGGTGCAGTGTAGCATGAGAGAGTAATTGTCATTCAAAGTGTGAGAGCGCTGAAAGCTGAAAATTAGTCTGGGCAGGAAGGGGGTATAAACGTCCTGTATTGAAGTGGTTATTGCACACGGGATGCTTTTTCAACCTCCCCAGAAAGATTTTGACAGCTAGAAACCGACGCTTAAAATGGGTGTTTAGCTGCCGCATTTTGTCATGTTCCCGTCTAGAAGCCAAAGGCCTCTATACAAAACACTGCTAAACACGAGTTAGGCCTCATTTACACTGCTGCTGGTAAACGGACGTTTTGAGGCATTTGGGCATTTTTTTTCAGCTGCCCCTGAACTTTCCTCTATGTTATCTTATCAGTACATTTACACAGGGTCGTTTAAGGTCGTTTCCAGGCAGTTGAGTTTAACAGGTTTTTTTGGAACGCAAAAAAATGGGTTCAGATGCCAGTTCAGAGGCATTTGAAACGCCAAACAGCTTGTAAACACCGCTAAACACACCGGTAAATTGCGTCTAGGACCGTTTCGTTTACAGGCATTTCCATTTAAAAAAAAAAAAATACATTTCTTTAAAAATGCTCCTAGATGCAAACGCCGCTAAACGCCGCTAAACGCCGCTAAACACTGCTAAACACCTCATGCAAAATGTGTCAAAACGGCCATTTTAGATGTCGGCTTCTAGCTGTCAAAATAAATTGTTCAGGGGAGGCTAACATAGTGTCCCTTGTAAATGGAGCCTTAGGTGTTTTGGCGCATTTACAAGCTGTTACAGGCATTTGGCGTTTCAAATGCCTCAAAACTTTCCAAAAAAAGCCTCTAAACTCAACTGCCTAGAAATGACTGTAAACAACCCTGTGTACATGTACTGATAAGATAACATAGAGGAGAGTTCAGGGGCAGCTGAAAAAAACGCCCAACTGCTCCTAAACGTCCATTTACCAGCAGCAGTGTGCATGAGGCCTTACATCTATTTAAGACCCATAGAGAGAAACCCAGCAGAAGTTGTAAACCATTGCAAAATCATATTAAACGTATAGTACATGCTTACTGGAAGCTGGTTAAATATAGTGCAAAATGAATTTGCTAGTTTCCTGTTTAGTTATACAAAGTGTTAAACATAGTACAAAAAAGTCTGTCTATTATCCCTCACTGTATGAAACAATGACAGCAGCTTTCAATTGTAAACACATTTCTCCTTAGGCTTAATGTATATGGGATGCTTTAAAACCTCTCCTGAATGATTTAACTTAACAGATAGCAACCGACATTTAAAACGTCTGTTTTGCCGCGTTTAGCTGCGCTTGCATTTAGAAGCATTTTTTTTCTTTTTTTTTTTTAAATAGTCAAAAATGTATTGTCATTAAAACCACCTGTAAACGTGGCTAAACTGTAGTTACCGTGTTTACACACGTTTACAAGCTATTAAAGGCATTTGGGGTTTCAAATGCCTCTGAACATCAGTCCTGAGCACATATTTTTTGCTTTCCAAAAAAATGCTTCTAACCTCAACTGCCTAGAAACCACTATAAATGACCCTGTGTAAATGTACTGATAAGATAACATAGAGGAAAGTTCAGGTGCAGCTGAACAAAACACCCCACTGCTCCTAAAGGTCCGTTTACCAGCAGCAGTGTACCTTAAACGAGTTTTAATAAAAAGTTAAAAAGCATTTGACCTGAAAAAAGCAGGGGTAATTAAATACCTCTTACCTTAACCCTCTGAAGAGCTCCATGTTTTAAAGAAATAAGGCTCATCTTTTTTTATTGGTTCAGAAATGTTAACCCATTATATCTTTGTTACTATTGCCTTCCAATAGGGACATCTGTTTTAATGACAATACTCCAGCAGGGAATTTTTTCCGTACTTTCAAAGATTTATTTTTATTTTCTATTATTTCTGATGGAAAGGAAGTGAAAAGAATTCTCCTCAGTGGGACTAAGCTAACAAAACGTACACATTCCTAATTCTATCCAAAAACAGAAGTTATGAGTTCTTAATTTGTTTTATATATTTGCATTTATTATTTATAATATTGCCTTAACATTATATCCTACCACCAAAATAATAACCCCAATAAGGATGCCTACATATGAGAACTTTATCCTAGTACCTTTAAGGTATAAGTAAACTAAAAAAGTGGAGATTTGTGAAATTACAGGGAGCATCTAGAAATGCTTATTGTGCCTAAGCAGTATCCTGAAAAATATACTTGCATCTAGACTTCCTCCTAATAAATAACAGTGCACTTCCTGGTATGTGAGTGTGCCTAGGCACTCTAGTGCCTAAGTCCTTATAGCTTTATATCTGTAGCATGAGATCTAAGGAACTGCTGCTTCTGACTGCTGGTCTTACCAAAATTGGAGTGAACTGTTCACTGTTCTCATCCTGTAGGCTCTGACATGAGTAGTCCAATCCCTAGCACTAAGAGCAGGGGAGGGCTGGACTGAGGGGCAGGGTGGCAATTGCCCCCCAGGCCACCCTAACTTACATTCAAAATGGCCAATGGCCGCTACCCGCTCACACTTTTTTCTTCTTGTGGAGGAAGGAAGTAGGAGCCACCAACTAACTGCAGGAAAAGGGAGGGCGCCCAGTGCCGGCCCTAACATGGATCCCGCTGGGCCCATTGGGCTGCCTCGGGGGGGGGGCGCCACTGGATTACACAGAGTGGGGATCTCCTGCTTATAAAGTCCTACCTTCTGGACCAGCTTCTATAATAGACAGCGCACTGGTGATGTCTATCATAGGAACCGGTCCAGAAGGCGGGACATCATGTGACAGCGGCCACTCCAGGTAAGACGGAGATCCCCGCTCTGTGTAATCCGGCGGGTCTCCTCTCTCTACATTGCAGGCTACATTGGATGGGCGCTGGTGAGGCTGCATTGATGGGCACTGATCAGGCTGTGCTGATGGGCACTGGCGAGGCAGCACTGATAGGCAATGATCAGGTTGCATTGATGGGCACTGATCAGGCTGCAATGATTGGCACTGATCAGGCTGTGCTTATGGGCACTGGCGAGGCTGCATTGATGGGCACTGATCAGGTTGCATTTGATAGGCACTGGTGAGGCTGCATTGATGGTCACTGGTGCGGCTGAATTGATGGGCACCGATCAGGCTGCATTGATGGGCACTGATGAGGCTGGATTGACAGGCACTGATGAGGCTGCATTGATGGGCACTGGTGAGGCTGCAATGATGAGCACTTGTAAGGTTGCATTGATGGGCACTGATGAGGCTGCATTGATGGGCCCTGATGAGGCTGCATTGATGGGCACTGATGAGGCTGCACTGATGGACACTGGTGAGGCTGCATTGATGGCACTGGTGAGGCTGCATTAGTGGGCACTGATGAGCTGCATTGATGCAATATCTTTGTTAATCCTCCTTTGTTGCTATTAACATTAAATTATGTTACCACATTGTATCATATTTGTCTTGCTTCATAACATCAATATCCATTCTAAAACCAGGTAGGCATGGATGGTGAGCTGATTCGGTGGTTCAGTGGGCCACTTGACTGTATTTGCCCCCCAGGTCTAAGGCCTACAGCCCTCTCCTGACTAAGAGAGATGCCTCTACACAGAGACACTGTGAAAAACAAGGCACAGTAAGTTAGTAATGGGGAAAGATTATATTTAAGGAGATCACTAGAATGACTTTTTGGGCACAACCCCAGAGATCAGATCATATTTAATGTCTTGGTCCAACCCAGCTAGTATTGGACAGAGTGTGACGTTCATTAAATCATTAAAAATAAATAATTTAAAACATGAATTTATCATCTTCCAAACTGAAAAAAGTGTATAAATTAACCAAATCCATTAGAGTGTCTTTGTGTATGTAAATGAAGAAGAGTTTAAACACACTATCTATAAACTAGAAAGGACATTAGGATAAAAGCAAAAACATAGGAATATTTTTTTCTGATTCTTTGTATTAAAATGCTAGTCTTTTTTAATCCATGACTGTATATTTAACTGAAAGGAAAAAAAATAAAATAGAATATATTATATTGAGATAAGTATTGGAGGTAGACATGTCTTTACATTAGTCGATTGTTTCTAGGTCTTTTAGAAATCCAAAGAAAAGCATTTTCCTAGTAAAGTCCTTGGACTCTTGTTTTTTCTTAAAGGTTCATATTCATATGCTTCTTTAATTTTACTTTTTTTGTCACCTAATTCTCTTACAATATTTTTTATAAATAGTTCTTGGTTGCAGGTGCTTCTGTATATTTATGTTATCTTAAAATACATACTGTATGCCACAGATAAAGTAAATACAGCATAGTTACATAGTTAGTCTGGTTGAAAAAAGACACAAGTCCATCCAGTTCAACCAACAGAAGGAAAAGAAAATAAACAATCCTATATATACAATTCTATACCCACCGTTGATGCAAGGGAAGGTATAAAAACCCAATAAAGCATGATCCAACTTGCTCAAGCAGGGGGAAAAAATCATTACGGATCCCTAAAGAGGCAATTGGATGTTCCTTGGATCAACTTTACCTATAAATGTTAGTATCCATTTATAATAGATGCATTTAAGGAAATAACCCAGGCCTTTCTTAAAACAATCTACTGAGCTGGCCACAACCACCTCTTGAGGTAGTGTATTCCACATTTGCACAACTCTTACTGTGAAGAAGCCTTTCCACATTTGGAGATGAAATATTTTTTCTCCAGACATAAAGAGTGCCCTCTTGTCCTCTGTGATGACCTTAAAGTTTTGTAAACCTAAAAAAAATAGATCCTGTTACTTTAAAGCATGTTATACAGCACAGTGTTTGTGCTATGTAATTTGGCCCCCTGTATCACCTGAAATACCTGGCTCATCCTGCCTGGTTCTGCCCTTCCGCATGTAAACTGACTGTGGTTTATCATAGCTGCTGAGCCCTGACACTGTGGTCAGTTTACATGCCTCCATCATCCGCTGCTATCTGCAGCTCTCCTCTGTCCTCGTCCCCCTCCCTTCTCTGTCTGTCAGCTCCGACTGCTGCTATCATTTCTGAGTGTCATTTCTACAATGCCCTCTATTACATTAACTTATGTGCCCAGTGTATGTGCTTTTGTAAAAATAAGCCTTTCTATACTGTATATCTGAACGCCACTCACTTGACTCACATGACCGGCTGCCCCTCTCCTCCTCTCCTCTCCTTCTCCCAGCTGACGTCAGCAGGGTTGTTTGGCCCCTCCCACTGTAGCTGTCAGACTGGGAGAGGCGGCTGGTCATGTGAGTTCCGAGAAGTATTCGGAAATACTGTATAGAAAGGCTTATTTTTAAAAAAAAAAAACACATACACCGGGCACATACGTTAATGTAATAGAGGGGATTGTAGAAATGACACTCCGTGGCTTAACAGCCACTTTAAAGTGAATAACTCAACACCAAGTTCACTATATGGACCGCTTATGTATTTATATATGTTGATCATATCCCCTTTAATCTCCTCTTTTCAAGAAAGAATCAATTATGTCTCTCTCTCTCTCTTTGCTGTACATACCTCCACCAAAACACCCAGATCCTTCTCCACCATTGACTCCCCCAGTTGTACTCCCCTAGTATGTATGATGCATGCATATTCCTAGCCCCCAAGTGCATAACTTTACATTGAGGTCAGCTTGTGACTTGGAGACATCCTGTAAGCATGTTATTCCACTGCATAGCTTGGTGTTATCCGCAAACACTGAATGGTACTTTTAATCCCAGACCCTATATCAGTTATAAATGTATTAAAAAGTAAGGGTACCAACAGTGAACCTTGGGGTACACCACTGATAACCTTAAACCATTCAGAGCGTGAATCATTAACCACTACTCTCTGAATTCAGTCTTTTAGCCACTTTTCTATCCATTTCAAACTGATTCTTCCAAGCCTGTAGACTTTACATTAGCTGTGTGTGAGGAACGGTGTCAAACACTTTGGCAAAATCTAAATATAATATATACATAGCCACTCCTTTGTTGAAGGTTTTGCTCACCTCCTAATAAAAATAAATCAGATTTGTATGACATTGACAACTTCTATCTTTCATGAATCTATGCTGTCTGTTACTTAAAATATTTTTTCTAGCAAGAACTCATCTATGTGGTCTTTTATTAAACTCTCCAGTATCTTCCCAGCTATAGAAGTTAAACTAACAGATCATAGTTACTTGGTAAAGACTCTTTAAATATATGTACCACGTTGGCCTTACGCCAATCCAGTGGTACTATGCCAGTTATTAAAGAGTCCCTAAAAAATTAGAAACAATGGCTTTGAAATGACAGAGCTCAATTCTTTTAGGACCTGAAATGATTAAATCAATATTAAAATCATAATCAGCAATCTTAAAATGGACGATCTTAATGGGTATATTTATGCAGCAGTAAATATATTATGTTAACCAAATCGTCCCAGGTGGGTAATCATTCCCTGTAATTTAAATTACATGCACCTGGAAGATTCACCTGCAGTGAATATTTGGTAAATATCACATATAAACAGGTCCGGTTGTTAAAGAATACTTTTTAATGTTACACCCATATTTAGAGTATAGCATGTAACATGTTACAGTACAACACCTCCATAAGAGGATGTTGAAAACCATCACGTGTCAATGTGTTAAAAATATTGCAAAAATATTAACATGAATCCCTTAAAAATTACAAATTATTAGCCCCCTCTGGGCATCAAACATCATAATCGATTCGCTCCTCTCTAATCAGAAATTTCAGAATTTCTATTTTAATTGTACCTAAAGTTTAAAATTGCCAGAGCTATAGTTTATTGGTAGAAGAGACATTGTACTGTGTAGCTCTTGTTCTCTATTTTTCTAACTTATATTTTTTGTGAACACTGAACATGCAAAAAACAGTGTTGGGTGCAATGCCATCCAAAAGGATGGCAGCAGTGATGGTGAAGAGAAACAAGCAAGCTGTTATTACTGGAAAAGTGCAAGCTAAGAGGTAAGCCTACCATAATATACATATACAGTATATGCTGTGCGCTCCCCCATCCCATCTCAGAGTTAAGCTCCACTACAATGCTATAGAAGCAAGCTAAATTGCATCAGGAGCTCTTAAAATTGTTCTGTTCTTGCACCCTGCAGAATACGTCTTTGTCCAAGCAGACTATAACATTATTTTGTTACATTTGGACAGACGTAATAAAAATAAATTATTCTAACTCGTAAATTGCTGCATGCCAACCATTCTTTTCTTAAGCAGACTGCTTTCAAGATCTTGAAAAATTAATCTTACAAAAACATTTAAATGTTTACAGTCCCATACGACATATTTTTCACCAGAAACAGCAACATATCAATAATGTAGAAAAACCCATTCTCAATATACATATTTCTAAAAATGCAAGACTTTGAGGGAATCTCATTGCAGGAGTTCCATTTGTCTCCATGGTAATCTGATGCTTCATTGGGATGGCTGCAGCACTTTTAATCCTCACTCTGCAGATGGTTATATTAAAATGCCATCTGTGTAACTGCAAATTGAAAATACTTGTCTATAAAAAAGAACTCTTCTGAGCATTACTCTTTATGCTGTGTCTGAGCTAGAAATTTGTATAACTTTTGGTGGTTGAGATCCTCTATTTTGTTTCTTGCTTCAACCTTAGCATTTAGATGTTGTCATAGTAATATCTTCAAGAACGAATATGGTTTTCAATTATGCATTATGTTTATTCTAGAATGCATCATTAATTTAATGAGGAACTCTTTGAAAGTAGTACCAAAAAAAATAAAATAAAAATAAATCATATCTATATTAAAAAAATAGATGCTGTAGCAGTCATAACGGTGAATCATAATAATATTTATTTTGAATTATCATACATTCTCTTTGGTTGCATTGCAAACATAATGTTAATGGATAAGTACATCTAAAATTGATAATTAAGTGTTTGGTAGATGCTGAAGCAATAAAATAGCTAACATCCTTCAGGGCCATGGCTTCCTGTCTGTTGTCTGCTGGGATTACACAACCACAGACTCCTAATTTATTTGTGGTTATGTAGGACTGCAAAGCAGCAGTGGGGAGGTGGGTACTGGAACCCTCACTGTGTTCAATCTCTGGGGCCTGCAGCTTACGCACATATTTGGGGACATACTAAAACGTTTAATGTGAAATCTGCTTAATGTTGCTTAATGTGTAATAAAGTGCCTAAACCTCAATCAGTGGCCCTGAAACTTTGCACAACCTAAGTTCTCAACATCCCAAACCTATCCTAGATGTTTCGTAGGATTTGCCTTCCCAGAAGGCAAACTAGAGACATTAAGCTTGATTTTTGGGCGCTTAATGTTGCTTAACGTACCAAAAACACCTTAGATGTTAACCAATTTCCCCCAAACTTCCCACAATACAAAATTCTGTCTATGCCAACATATTCTGAAAATTTCAGATCATTTCGGAAATGGCACCAAAAGTTATTCACGTTAAGCCATATTTTACAATCCTAAAACGTTTAATGTGAAAACTGCTTAATGTTGCTTAACGTACCATAAAGTGCCTAAACCTCAATAAATTGCCCTGACACTTTGCACAACCTAAGTTCTCACCTTCCCAAACCTATCTTGGAAGTTTCGTAGGATTTGCTCTCCCACAGGGCAAACTAGGGACATTAAGCTTGATTTTTGGGGCGCTTAATGTTGTTTAACGTACCATAAAGTGCCTAAACCTCAATCAATTGCCCTGAAACATTGCACAACCTACGTTCTCAATGTCCCAAACCTATCCTGGAAGTTTCGTAGGATTCGCCATCCCAGAAGGCAAACTAGGGACATTAAGCTTGATTTTTGGGGCGCTTAATGTTGCTTAACGTACCAAAAAGACCTTAGATGTTAACCAATGTCCCCCAAACTTCCCACAATACAAGATTCTGTCTATGCCAACATATTCTGAAAATTTCAGATCATTTGGGAAATCGCACCAAAATTTATTCACGTTAAGCCATATTTTACAATCCTAAAATGTTTAATGTGAAAACTGCTTAATGTTTATTAACATGTAATAAAGTGCCTAAACCTCAATCGATTGCCCTGAAACTTTGCACAACCTAAGTTCTCAATATCCCAAACCTATCCTGGAAGTTTCGTAGGATTTGCTCTCCCACAGGGCAAACTAGGGACATTAAGCTTGATTTTTGGGGCGCTTAATGTTGCTTAACGTACCATAAAGTGCCTAAACCTCAATCAATTGCCCTGAAACTTTGTGCAACCTAAGTTCTCAATGCCCCAAACCTATCCTAGAAGTTTCGTAGGATTCGCCATCCCAGAAGGCAAACTAGAGACATTAAGCTTGATTTTTGGGGCGCTTAATGTTGCTTAACGTACCAAAAAGACCTTAGATATTAACCAATTTCCCCCAAACTTGACACGACTCAAGATTCTGTCTATGCCAACATATTCTGAAAATTTCAGATCATTTGGAAAATCGCAACAAAACTTATTTACGTTAAGCAATATTTTACAATCCTTAACTGCT
This sequence comes from Glandirana rugosa, assembly GCA_018402905.1. Lineage (NCBI taxonomy): Eukaryota > Metazoa > Chordata > Amphibia > Anura > Ranidae > Glandirana > Glandirana rugosa. The sequence goes on along the minus strand of BLSH010169958.1, from coordinate 48,070 downwards.
TCCCGACCGCGCGCCGTCTTTTCACGGCGGCAGTCGGGGAGCCCTGCGCGAATCGCCGTAAATAAGCGGCGATTCGCATATGGCCACCAGGGGGCGCGCGCGCGCCGGCGGCGCGCACATGCGCCCCCGCCGCACTCCTGGGGAGTGTGCCCGCGGCTCGGGCGGACCCGATGTCCGCCAGCGAGCCGCGATGAGCGGCTACAGGGAAAAGAACGGGGAACCGCCGATGTGCTAGATCCCCAATTATCACAAGGGACCCACACAAGAATGACACCCCCCCAACCCGATTGTACCCGTACTCTCTAGATTGACTAGGGTCACTGTCCCTAGTCATCTAGAGAGTACGGGGTGACTGTCCCGCCCCTTGGCGGCACAAATGTAGCCGCCAAGGGGCAAGAAAAGGGACATCGGCGAGTAGCGCCGAGCGACCGCCTGTAGCCCAGGCGGGCTCGGCGCCCGTGTGAGGGGTCCTCACGCCGCCCCCGCGTACACGCGCGGCG
>BLSH010169958.1:14753-31747 GCA_018402905.1 Glandirana rugosa | reverse complement strand
AGGAACAACATCCCTACAGATCAATTCTAGCTATTATTTATCTAGAATGTTACCAGTGGCAAAATTACACTTTTCCTCAAGAGAAGAAACCTAGTTATTTGTGTTAGGGAATATTTCTTTCCTAATTTACTTTTTCAACTTCCTTGTCAAGTCTTCTTAGTGTGGTTCCCTGTCCTCACAAAAGGCTTGGCTGATCAGGCTTCCCTGTAATGGTGCACTCTCACTTTCCAGGGTTTATTAACATGTGTTATCTTTTGCGTTACACAACTTGCATGTTTAATGCCTGGATCCAAGGAATGGCTTTGAGGGCTACAAAATGGAGTTTTACTCCCTGCCTCCTCCTTGATTTCTCAGCTTTATCCTCTTTGTGTCACACTGCACAAACTGACAGTTCTCATTTGAGTCCTACTGAATGTTATGGGCACTGTTCCCATATCCAAAGGGACCATCCAACCCATCTTGGATTTCAAAACCTTGAATGTCTACATTTTAGTCCAGAAATTCTGCAGGGTAGTCGTCAGGTCTGTCTTCCCATTTTAAATTTTTTTTAAATTTACTAATGACAAAAAAAAACTCCTCTTCCTTGGTCTCCAGGTCTATGCTCTTTCTTAGTTTTCCTCCTAACTAGATCAGTGCATCTTCAGTGTCACATACAAACTAAATGTACTCTTCCCCTTTTTGTAGGGGTCCCCCAAGGCTCTGTTCTCAGGTTTCTTCTGTCTTCACCTCCTCCCTTGGTCAGTTGGCAGCATCCCATTATTTTCAATTCCATTTTTAATGCTGATAACACCCAAATCTATCTCTCCACGGGATGTGGGGGTGCAGTCCTTGCCGGGTAGAGACTCCTGGGAATGCTACAGCCGCCTGACATCTGCATGTGGTCATCTGGTGAGTGAACTTAAGGGGGTCTGTACAAAGGGTTCTGTAACTGGAGTGAGATAGGGGTGTCTGTACTGAGGGCTATGTACTTGGGGGGATGGAGTGTGTCTAAATGACTCCCTTGTTATTTCCCGCCTTGGCTATTGCCTTACCTTCTCGTTTTTGGCCTACCTCCACACAGACTATCTTCCTTCAGTCTATCGTGAATGCTGCATCCAGACTCATCCACCTAACCAACTGCTCAGTGTCCACAAACCCTCTCAGCTAATCCCTCTACTGTATTCCATGCATCCAATGCATGAAATTCAAAATAAAATACTGACAACAACATAGAAAGCCTTGCAGCCTTCTGCCCAAAGCTACATCACCCCCCCCCAGTCTCCTTTTGCTTCATTTGCCTCTCTTTTTAGATTGTAAGCTCTTAAGAGCAGGGCCTTCTGAACCCTCCTGTATTGGTTTGTATTTTTTTTTTATATGAATTTATTGAAAATTTTGGATAAAGTACAGGGTATTTTCAAAGCATCTTACAAGGTATGTCTGCAGCCATGCGGCTGATACAACATGTCAACAAATAATAATAATAATGTACGTGGAGGATATCTGTACAGATTTAACAGTCTTAAAGACCTTTACATCAAGTAATAATTATATGTGTAATTGGAGAACTAAATGGATATCCTATGAAAAGAGAGGCAACAGACATAGCTAAGTATAACAATACCAGTAATAATAATGGGGGGGGGGGTGATCAGCCTGTGAGAAAAAGACAAAGGGAGATGGTATCTTGCTGTATAAAGAGTTCAATCAGATGCTACTTGCTCAGCTGAGTTTGTCTGAACGTCGCCGAGAATATCTAAATGTGGAGTAGGTGGAGGTTGAAATAGTTGCAAACTGTATGAAGTCTGTGAAGATTTTCCACCGTTTATTAAAACGTTGTTCAGCTGACGACAGATTGAAGTCAGTTAGGGTCTTCTCCTTGAGTAGCTGGAGGACCAGCTCCTGTTTCACGTGTGGTATGGACGGGCTGGAAAAGGAGGTCCAGTTTTTTAGGATTACTCTTCTTGCGGTAAAGAGGCATAACAGGATCCACTCTTTGGGTGGGAAGTTCGGGGCTGAAGACCAGGTTAGAAGCTGTTTGTCCCAGTATCTGAAAATAAGTAAGAAGGGATCCCTTGGGATTTGATGTAAGGTAATATTGTGGATGAATTTGATGATGTTATCCCAAAAGGTTGAGATGTAGGAGCATGACCAAAAGTGGTGAGTCAAGGTTGGTCTCGGTTGGTTACAGTAGGGGCAACACATGGCAGTAGCATGTTGCTTGTCCCAGGAGAATGGTATGTACGCTCTGTGAATTATTTTTAGTTGTGTTTCCCTCCACTGCTCACAAGGTATTAACTGCAGGGTTTTGTTGTAGCCCTGCAGGATTTTATCCAGCAGGTTTGGGTCTTGAAAGTCTTTACTCCAGTTATTGGCAGAGGAGGAGGAGAAAGGGGTGTAGTTTTGGCGATCAGGGGTTTGTAGATCTCCAAGATTGTGTAAGAGCCTGAGTCCAGGAGGGTGTCAATGAGGGATGGTTGGAATCTCTTGGAACTGTCTCTGCATAATGAGCGTATGTAGTGAGAACATTGCCAGTAATTGAAAATATGGTTTGGTGGCAGGGAGTATTTTCTTGCTAGTACTGGAAAGGATAGCAATTGCCCAGAGATTGGGTCACAGAGTGATGCGAAGTTGATGAGGCTGCGGTCTTGCCATATAGTGAAAGATTGGTGATGGGTTCCAGGGGGAAATTAGGGTTCCCTTGGATCGAAAGGCGTTTAGAGATAAACACAGGAATGTTCAACAGTTTATGGACCTCCCTCCAGGCTATGGTCGTGTCCCGGATTAACGGGTTGTGTTGGAGGTCAGGGGTCAGTGACTTCCAGGGAGAATGAAGAAGGGCACTCAAGGAAAAAGGTCTGATCATTGCATCCAGCACAAAGTTGGCATATCTTGACGTATTGTTCATCCAAACAAGGCCTGTGCATAACAAGCACTACAAGTTATACACTCTAATGTTGGGTAGGGAGATGCCTCCACCACCCCTGAGGAGATGCAGATTTGTCATAGCAATCCGAGGTCTCTTACATTGCCATATAAATTTAGTAATGTGCTTGTTAAGAGTCTGCATGTCTTTGTGTTTAAGCAACAAAGGGATCGTTTGTAGGGGATATAACAGACGAGCAAAACTAACCATTTTGAACAAATGGCATCTCCCCAGTAGTGACAGAGGCAAGTCCATCCAGTTCTCCAATTCTTGTGAGATTTTGTGGAATAAAGGAGGGAAATTCAGTGAGTATAAGTAGGAGGGAAGGTTGCCTATTTTTATGCCTAGATAGGTGATGTGAGATTTGGCCAGTGGGAATGGTGATGCGGGTGCCCAGGATCTTCGCATGTTGTGACCTATAGGGAGTGCTGTAATTTATGTGCAGACCGGAATAAAGTTTAAAATCATTAACGATTTGAGTGATAGTGGGCATGTCTTTTGAGGGGTTTGCCGAGAATAAGAGGACGTCATCTGCGAAAAACGCAGATCGAAGCTCATGTCCTCCTATCTGGATTCCATGTAATGGTGCTACAGTGTTAAGATACCTAGACATTGGTTCTATTGCGAGGTTAAATAAGAGCGGAGATAGGGGGCAGCCCTGTGTCGTGCCTTTGAAGAGTTTAAATTCCTCTGATAGTAGACCTGCCACCACCAGCCTGGCTGCGGGAGCAGAATACATAGACTTGACCAGATGAACAAAAGGGCCTGAGAAACCCAGCAGTCCCAAGACCAGAGACAGCCATTCGAAACTAACATTATTGAATGCTTTTTCCACGTCCAGGGTGATGATGGCAAAGTCCCCTCCCTTGTGTTTATCTGCGTGATTAAGAACCATTAAAACTTTCCGGATGTTCAAAGAGGCTGTTCTGCCTCTAACAAAACCTGACTGCGCTGGATGAATCAGGGAAGGAAGGATGGAGGCTAGTCTGGTAGCTATAACTTTAGATAAGATTTTTACATCCAAATTCAATAGTGAGATGGGGCGATATGAGCCGGGTTCTAGTGGATTTTTGCCTTTCTTGAAAGTAATTTTATGAGGGCTTGATTGCCTGAAGGGAGGTAAGGACCCCCCCTCCAAATGCCAGTGTAAACCTCTTTTAAAGTCAGTACCAGGAGAGAGCGAAGAGTTTTGTAGAATTCTCCCGTGAACCCGGCTTTATTGGGAGCTAACTGGTTGATGGCAAGTAGGATTTCTGAGCTTGAGATAGGAGCGTTAATGGATTTGAGGTTTGAGGGAGAGACCGAAGGTAGATGTCATTTATCTAGAAAGCTTTGAGCTGGAGTATTATTCATTTGATCAGGGGCGTATAAGCTAGTATAAACGTTTTTCATAACTTGGTTTATATCCTGGGGTGTTGTTTTGAGACTACCATGTGGATCCCTCAGGGCTGTGATGTGTGTGGGGGTATGAGGTCCTCTGGCTAGTTTGGCTAATAGTTTACCAGATTTGTTTCCGTATTTGTAATATTGGGCTTCTAACTGTGTCCTCTTTGTCATATCCAGTGACTCCGCCCAAGAGTCAAAATCAGTTTTCACTGCCTTCCATTCTGCACAATTTTGGGGGAGTCAGTGGTAGACAAATTTCTCTAGGCTATCTTTAGTCGTAGGCTGGCTGTTTTGAATTTAAATAGAGAGTTTTTTTTGAAGGTGGTAGCATATGATATTATTTTCCCTCTAATGAAGGCCTTTCCTGCATCCCAAAATAGATTTGGGTTATCTGCATGGGAGGAGTTGGTGGCTGTATATTCCGACCATGCAATGTGCATGTACTGTTGGAAGTTGGCATTATTGTGGAGGTATTGTGGAAAGCACCATATACAAAAGTTTGGCTGGGACAGTGATTTGTGGAATGAGAGTGAGATGGGGCATGATCAGAGATTCCAATCTTGTGGACTTCTGCTTCCGAGATCATGGGAAACAGAGTGTCTGTGCAAAATAGGTAGTCTATCCTAGTAAAGATTTTGTGGGGAGCAGAGTAAAAAGTGAATTCTTTTTCCAGGGGGTGTAGTAGTCACCAAGGGTCAGTCATGTGGAGAGATTCCATAGTGGGGGCTAACAGTGTGGGTTCTAGGTTGTGTGGATTGTGATGGGGTCTCAGGGGTCGAGATCTGCTGTCTGCTACATGATGGATAGAATTAAAGTCTCCCCCTACCACGTGGGGGATGTGGGGCTCCTTAGTCAAGCTGAAAGTCAGGTTATTAAAAAAGGCAGACCCGGGGTTATTGGGAGCATAGATATTTGATATCCTTATTAAAAAGGCGTATGTGGATCGTCAGCAGTCGACCTGGTATGTCAGAGTTTACCGATACGATTTCACAGGGTAGGTTTTTATGGATAAGTATAATAACCCCTGCTTTGCGTCCAATGGCATCCGACCCTATAACCGAGCCCACCCATAACTTTTGTAGGCGGTGAAAGTCAGGTTCCGTTAGGTGGGTCTCCTTGAGGAGAGCAATATCCGCTTTTAATCTCTTAAGATGCCTCAGTACCTTCATACGTTTAATGGGAGACCTGAGGCCTTTCACATTCCAGGAGATGCACTTTATATAAGAGAGACTGTAGTGGAGGTTTGGGCTGGGAATGGTTGTAGTGAGCTGATGCCCGTTGTATACAGAGGAGAGAGAGACCTAAATTTATAGTAGCGAAGGTTGATGGTCATAAGAGTAAGGCTGTGATCGGGCAGGCAGGTGGATTTGGGGATGGGAGAGAGAAAAGGGTGTAAAAACATAATGTTCAGAACAGTTAGAACAGTGTAATAACAAACTAAATCATCACAGAGCTTCGCTTTTTTTTTAAGCTAGCAGAAGATAAAAAATTTGGATAAATGCGAAATAATAAAATAAACAAAAAAAAGGACTGAAAAGAGGAAAAGTTGGGTAAGCATAAACACAAGAACATGTAACTCACCACACGTGCACAGTAATTTAGGCTAATATAGCACATTATAGCACTGTATAGCACTGTATTACTTCTCCATATACAGACTGTAGGCTGCTGGAATCCACCTTTTATATTAAGGGAACAAACACATTACAAAGCTCCCATTCTTGGTCCTTCTAAGCCAGCTGACCTAAGTCTAAAGGCCAGGCAGTGTATTATGGTTAAGAAGAATTTGGCTTGGTGGAACTCACCATAAATTAATTGGGATTGCAGACCTTGAAAGTGTAAGATTTGCATCAAACCCGTGGTAGCAGCGAACCCTAATCTCATCCCTACTTCAACTTCTCCTCTCTCTAACTAAATAAATGTGCTTCTGCTCTTGTTACTGCCCCATCAGATATCTCACCACTAGCACAGGGATTGAGGATAATTCTCACCAATGGAGATACTGATAGCAATAACAGTTTACTTTATACAAAACTAAACAGAAGCAATTTGTGATTTAAAAATATATTTAAAAGAATAAGGCATTCCCCAACTAAATGGCTATTTCTAAGCAACACTGTTTAGTAGCTTAATTGAGAATTATTGTTGTATTGAATTTACTATTTATTTAATTCAAAAGAGACCTTTGATTTGCATACCATTTGTAGCACACCCCATAGGGACTGCTGATGAACTTGGATCCACTCCTGCACAGCCAGGCACACTGAATTTTCAAAGGCACTCCAGAGTCAGAGGACAGTGTATGACTTTGTTTTTGTTATTTATTGAGGGTTAAATAACTTGGATGGGGATGGGAGGTTATTGGATGCCCATTTGACTTTAGAGAACTTCAGCAACAACTTCAGGGACATCTTCCTATATACACTCCTCTCTACTCTCCTCTTGCACACACTTGCATGCTGGCTTCAGCTGAATCATTGTTAGTTGATCTGATAGGCTCTCAGTCAGATTTTAGCAATGGCCTTTTACAGGCAGGAACTTGCAGCCCCTTGCTGTGTAGCAAAATTGCAGTAAAACAGCTTGCACTTCTCCTCTGTGGCTACTGGTCCTAGCACCACCTCTTCAGGCACTGTCAATCCACCTGGCTGCAGTTGCCCCTTTCACTAGCCCTCCAGACTGACTCTTCACCAGCCCATCCGGCTGACACTCACCAGCCCACCTGACTGACTTGCAGGAGATCTCCCGGGAAAGAATGAAAACTTAAGCACATCACTGTCTTCAGGGAGACTGGCTACACGTGGCAGTCTCCCCCTTGTAAGTCCCCAGCAGTGCTGATCTATTCACGCTGTCCTCTCTTGCTCCCATGCCATCAGAAAGGGCTTCCTCCTGTGTGTTGTGGCAGGAACCCTTCAGCACCTGAGCCCTGGCCCAAGGCAGGACACCCCCCAGACAAGGGGGCACCCCTGAGGGCCACCGGCAGCCTCCCCAGCACTGTATCTCCATCTTCCACCTGACTGCTTCTGCTGGCATGGCTCATGCCTATTTATGAGGTAAGCTCTACCCCCTGCCAGCCCATTACTGGGGATTGGCCAAGGCCTCATAAATATTCCAGGCAGCTTCTCCTAACCTCCAACCACTAGCTCTAGAACATTCTCCAATGTCCCAGAAACAGGGGGAGGCACCAGAGTAGCTGTCAGAATTAGTCATCCAGTCCCGACTCACTGAACCCTGATCCAAATTCCGCACCTCAGGCTTAGCCCTGAGCTAACTAAAATTGACCTACTCTAACACATATTACACTAATTCTAGCACACACTAGAACAGGGATATGCAATTAGCAGACCTCCAGCTGTTGCAAAACTACAAGTCCCATCATACCTCTGGGTGTCATGCTTGTAGTTGTCAGAGTCTTGCTGTGCCTCATGGCACTTGTAGTTCTGCAACATCTGGAGGTCCGCTAATTGCATATCCCTGCACTAGAAGGTGCTACACTTATAATGTAATTTAAAGCAACCTGACAAGTAAAAAAATACCTTTAAATTGTATTTGCTCCTGTGAAATGTCTTAATCCTAAAATAACCCTAATCAGTTTAAAATAATCTATTTCATCCTTTTCCTCATAGCTGCTACTTTTTCTACTGTTTTTTATTTCTTTATTTCTTTTTTTTTAACTATCAATATTTAAACTTTTTGAAAATTGTATTTGTTTTGTTTGTTAATGTGTTTAATGTCACATAAAAATGAACAAAATAAAAAAACCTGTATTACAATTTTAAAAACTGTACTTTTGCATTGATATATAGGTATTGTGAGGAGACAACATTATGTCATAGTGAACAATGGAATATAGAGTGCAGTTTTGTAGATCATAAAAAGAACATAAAAAAAGTTTACGTGTCACCTAGGGTACTCACCCAAACAGGGTAAGTGGCACCAAAATATGTGTTGTGTGGTCAGAAAATAAGCTTTCTGGTCCTCTCAGGGCTTGGTAAATCCTGGTTTGGGTACTAGAACTTAAAGGCTTCAAAGAGATTTGGGAGAGATAAAATCTCCAATCATAGGTCCATGTTTTGTGAGCAACTAGCTTCCACTGATTGTGCAGCTGTGCACAATCTCTTTAGCTTTTGGTGATGTAGCTCAAAGCTCTCCCCAGGAGCCCATGTGACTGCAAGAGGTGCATGTGTACAGTTTGAGCATTGCCTGGAGGGAATGTCAAGGGCTGAAGCCTATGGGCCTGAGCAGCTGGGCTACAAGAGTAAGCAAAGCCTGAGTACGTGTTTTGTGGATTGCTGAAAACCTCCTGCAGATTTTCACTAGGGTGCAGGAAAGAAACTCTCTACAATCCATATAAATAAATGATGACATGTCCTCTTTAATTTACAGATAAAGATTAACACTCTTTAATTTTCATTTTAAAGATTCTTACATTGGAGTCGTAGGCTGCTGGAACATTTTGTTATTACAATAACGCTTTACAATCCTAATCCACAGGACAGTTCTACAGCCCACATACTGTAAAGAACATTTTGTACAGGTGATAAGAAGCATCATATTTTTCTCCACAAACAGACACAGAGAGGGAAAAAAAATAGTGGTTTAAATCTGTCTAACACTAAAGAAAAAAAAGTTTTGGCTTGAGACCTCAGATCAGTCCTCCCTCTTTTTAACCTCTTCAGACCTCAGATCAACCCCCCCCCCCCCCACCCCAACCCCTTCAGACTTCAGATAATTCACCCTTAACCCCGTCAGATCTCAGATCAGCCCCTCTTCTTTAACCCTTTCAGACCTCAGATCAGGACCCCTTTCTATCTGTTCCTCCTCCACAATGCCCAGGGAACCGCAGAGCATGAAGAGGAAGTCTTTAATAGACTTCCCTTACTACTCTGTCAGAACCAGAAACAGGAGGTATGGATGGATTTCCCCACTCTCCTGTTCTGCAGCTACTCTTGCCTGAGGCCTATTACATAGGGCCAGGGCACAGAAAGCATCAATGTACCACATTTCAATATACCTCTCTTTAAGATGTTGAAGCCAACCAATACAGCAATACTACAGTTAAAAATAATCATTCTTTATTGCTTTCCGCTATCTTTTCTTTTAAAAAAACACATACAAACATTAGTAACTGTGTTTCTTCATCCAATTTCAACGCTCAGTCACAGTAAATTTTGGAGCTTAAAGCGGACCTTCAGTCATTTTTTCATCTTTCCATCTATTAAATCCTCTGCCCTTGTTGTTTTAACTTTGGATAGTAAAACATTTTTTTCTGCCAGTAAATCCCTTATACAGCCCGCTTCCTGTTTCTTGTTTGGAAAAAAAAAAGCCTAGGCATTTGACATCATGCACAGCTCTCTCTCTCTCTCACTCTCCAGAGAGTTTGCCAGGAAGGGAGGTGGCATGAGTCATAAGAGGGCCAAGGAGAGCTGCAGAGCTGGAGGTGTGTGTCTGTGTGAATTCAGGAAGTGAACAGGCAGCAGATTCAGCTGCCCACAGTTAAAATGATTGCAGCTAGACTCAGTGGAGGGAGATTTCTGCAACATATTTGGCAAGTACAGAATCACAGTATTTATAAAATAATATGCAAAGGAGTTGGAGGGAAGCTTCAGAATGGCAAAAATGTTTTATTACAAATTATGTGAGCAGACTGCAGTTCCTCTTTGAATGGGCAATCCAATATGATGGAACATATACAGAGTATACAGCATGATAGCACATGTGCAAATACAAAGTGGTATTCCCAGCTGCTAGCTGTCAAACCATGTGTTCTTGATTGTTGATGTTTTTTTCAGCTGGGGATATCCAATATATTTCGAAAGGGTCAACTTAATATCTTCTTCAGGGATATGATACCACTCTGCAACATAAATAACCTTGTATAGTCCAAAATCATTACATAGTTCATAGACATATATCAATATATTAGATTGCCCATTTAAGTTTCAAAATTTACTGTGGCTGTGCATTGAAATGTGGTTGGAGATTCACAATTACTAATGTTTTTATGTGTTTTTTTTAAAAGAAAAGATAGCGAAAAGCAATAAAAAAGAAAGATTTAAGTTTAACTGTAGCATTGTTGTATTGTTTGCCTTCAATGTCCCAAAGAGAGGTATATTGAAGTGTGGTATAAATAGCAGGGATGGTGGCAACCACACCCTTAAGCCCCGTACACACGGTTCGACGGTCGTATACAACACGTCATACTCACGACCGTTGTATGCGAAATCGATCGTTCGCATGCGCGATTTGAACAGTCGAACATACGACGGTCGTACAAGGAAGTTGTATGAGCAGACTAGAAAACTTGGTCGTACCAACAAGCGCTCATACGACCGTTGTATCGTGTGTACAGAGCAGTCGGTACAACAAAGTTGTATTGTGCAAAACACGCTTGCCCAAAGTCAGGGATGGCTGGATGCTAATTACAATCACCTGAACGTTCTTTCCCCGGCCGTACGATCGTGTAGTGCAGTCAGTATGCTGCATTCAACAGCCAACATACGATTCGACGTGATCGTACGTGCGATCGTCGTACCGTGTGTACGGAGCTTTAGTCATATGAACCTTTTTCAGGAAGCATCAATGCGGACAGCAATGGCTGGATGCGCAGTCCTAAGAAACTACCAGCCCTATCTGCTGCCTGGTCCAGTCTGCCCCTGATTTCTGCTGCACAGTCCCCATCGTGATTGTGTGCACTGCTATGGAGGCAGCTCTGCCACTGCCCCTACCATAAACTTACAGGAATAGTTTCAAACGAAATGCACCTGTTTTATAAGCTGATAATCATGTACATATTGTAGTGAAAAGGGTATGTTTATTTGCACTTTGGGCTAATACTTCCAAATACAGCAGAGTTCATTCCAAAAAACACCCTCAATCATTCTAAAGCTAGAAATTTTCTTTAGTGTTGAATACATTTAAGTCCCTGTTATTTTTTAATATTGTTTTCATTTTTACTTAATGAGGACATGTCACCTTTTTATTTCTTCAGACTCCAGAAGGTTTCTCTCCTGCACCCTGGTGAAAATCTATGTCGCAAATTGTCAAAGAGGGAGGTACAACATTGTATTTTAGATCTTTAAATGACAAACAATATTTATTGGATTAAACTTTAGATGGGGGTAGCTTTTTATAGAGATAGTGTTTTCTTTTGTGAATCTTTTGGCTGAATGATTTTACAGAGAGCTGACATATCTTCTAATAGAAGGTTTAGCGATAAAAGTAGCTATATTTTCAAACACTTAAGCCAAATGTATTAACATATGCGATATTGATTTTTTTTTTTAAGAAACAAATCCTTTCTTTATAGTTCCTCATTTCAATAAAATTAATTCTGGTATACCACAAGCTAACCCAATTTCACAGCAGCTGAAGGTGGAACTTCACTCTTTAAATCAACATTGACTATTTTTAATCCTTATACTGCTAGCACAAAGCACACTCTCCTTCATGCATGCCTGAGCTAAGGACAGATGGATTCCAGGATGTATATGCTACATGCATCATCTGCCCTAACTCAAGATGGCCACTCTAAAAAAGGTAGTGTTTTTTCAAGTGATTTCTCAGCAAAATAAAGCACGGGGACATGGATGGATGAATGAATTAGCTTTGAATTTTAAAAAATAATTAAATAACATTTTTGGTTTGTGGTACTCAGATGTAGTGTAGTTCCGCTTTAATACCCTGGTGTTCAGTGATAGCTGAAGAGCATAGGAAGAAATAGAATTAACCACTTACCATCGGGAGGCGGTCATATGACATCTTTAGATTGAAGTAGTGATATCTGGATGAGGCCTGTAGCTACAGGCCTCATCCAGATATCTTTGCTTTCAGCCAGTGATTCCTTCTCTTGTAAAAGCCATCCTAGCAGCTGATTAGCCACTGGATTTCTTTTACAGGCAGCAGGAGGGGCACACTTTTAAAGAACTGCCTAGGAAGATTTTTAAGTACCAATGTTCTGCGTCAATCCATGAGTCATTCCACGAGTGTGATCAATTCTAAAACGTGACATGTTTGGTGCCTATTTTCTAACATTATCTTTTATATTTTACCAAAAAAATGGGTTTTATATATATATATATATTTTTTTAATTTATTAACGTGTATTTTTTCCCAAAAAAAGTGTTTGAAAAATTGCTGTGCAAATACCGCGTGACATAAAAAATTGCAACAACCACCATTTTATTCTCTAGGGTCTCTGCTAAAAAATGTATGTATAATGTTTGCGGATACTAAGTATTTTTTTAGCAAAAAAAAAAATAATTTTTATATGTAGGAGAAAAATGAGAGAATTAGTCTGGATGGGAAGTGGTTTATAAAAAACACTTCAGAATGTCTACAGTTTAGCAAGGAAAATATGGACAAAGAAAGGTAAAATTGTACTTTTTACTAAAAAATACAAATTCTTTTTTTTTTTTTACTTACAGTTCTCTACTAATTATTCTTTTGCAAGATTTTAGTTCTACTTTAAGCAGTATCATCTTCTTTATTACATCTTATATGTTTAGTGGTATTGCTTTCAATTATGTATGCCAGATTTTGTAAGAAACCTACCTATGTGCATAACAGGGAAGGGCTGGGCTGGGGGGCAGGGTGGCAATTGCCCCCCAGGCCACCCTAACTTACATTCAAAATGGCAGACGGCCGCTGCCTGCTCACACTTTTTTCTTCTTGTGGAGGAAGGAAGTAAGGGCCAGGGACGCAGCCACCAACTAACTGCAGGCAATGGGCGGGCGTGCAGGGCCGGCCCTACCATGTATCCTGTTGGGCCCATTGGGCTGCCTCGGGGGGGGGGGTGCTGCCAAATTACACAGAGTGGGGATCTCCCGCTTAGAAAGTCCTACCTGCTGGACCAGCTTCTATAATAGACAGCACACTGGTGATGTCTATCATAGGAGCCGGTCCAGGAGGCGTGACTTCATATGACAGTGATCGCGCCAGGTAAGCGGGAGATCCCGGCTCTGCGTAATCCGGCAGCTCTCCTCTCTCTGCATTGCAGGCTGCATTGGGTGGGCACTGGTGAGGTTGCATTGATGGGTACTGTTCAGGCTGTGCTGATGGGCACTGGCGAGGCAGCATTGATGGGCAATGATCGGGTTGCATTAAATGGGCACTGATCAGGCTGCAATGATTCGCACTGATTAGGCTGTGCTGATAGGCACTGGCGAGGCTGCATTGATGGGCACTGATCAGGTTGCATTTGTTAGGCACTGGGGAGGCTGCATTGATGGGCACTGGTGCAGCTGCATTGATGGGCACTGGTGCGGCTGCATTGATGGGTACTGATCAGGCTGCATTGATGGACACTGGTGAGGCTGCTTTGATGGGCACTGATGAGGCTGAGCTGATAGGCACTGATGAGGCTACATCGACGGGCACTGATGAGGCTGCATTGATGGGCACTGGTGAGGCTGCATTGATGGGCACTGGTGAGGCTGCATTGATGGGCACTGGTGAGGCTGCATTGATGGGGACGGGTCAGGCAGCATTGATGGGCACTTTTGAGGCTGCATTGATGGGCACTGATCAGGCTCCACTGATGGGCACTGATGAGGCTGCACTGATGGGCACTGGTGAGACTGCATTGTTGGGCACTGGTGAGGCTGCATTGGTGGGCACTGATGAGCTGCATTGACGCATTATTTTTGTTAATCCTCCTTTGTTGCTATTAACATTAAATTATGCTACCACATTGTATCATATTTGTCTTGCTTCATAACATCAATATCCGTTCTAAAACCAGGTGGGCATGGATGGTGAACTGATTCGGTGGTTCAATGGGCCACTTTACTGGACTTGCCCCCCAGGCCTAAGGCTGCCAGCCCCCCCCCCCCCCCATAAGCTGTGTTTTAACCATATTGTTTGTGCAGCTACAATCATTAAAACAGAACCATACACTCAAATAAATATTTCCTCAAATTGTTTCCCTCATTGCGCTCCGTATAGAGTTATTTATTTTAAGATACATTGGTCCATTTCCTTACACTACTGTGTTTTATGAGGATTGTGGTACTGCACATTCCACTTCTTTTTGTTAATATGTGGCTCACGCTAATATCATATATAAAAGTATTCAATGCTTATATTGCTCAACAGGGTTTTTGAATTATAAAGGATTTTATATCTGAAAAGCCCAAAAGGACTATATAAAGTATCTCACAAACGTGAGTACACCCCTCACATTTTTGTAAATATTTTATTATATCTTTTCATGTGACAACACTGAAGAAATTACACTTTGCTACAATGTAAAGTAGTGAGTGTACAGCTTGTATAACAGTGACAATTTCCTGTCCCCTCAAAAAAACTCAACACAGCTATTAATGTCTAATTCGCTGGCAACAAAAAGTGAGTACATCCCCAATGGAAAATGCCCAAATTGGGCCCAATTAGCCATTAACCCTTCCTGGTGTCATGTGACTCGTTAGTGTTACAAGACCTCAGGTGTGAATGGGGAGCAGGTGTGTTAAATTTGGTGTTATCGCTCTCACTCTCTCATACTGGTCAACATGGCACCTCATGGCAAAGAACTCTCTGAGGATCTGAAAAAAAGAATTGTTGCTCTACATAAAGATGGCCTAGGCTATAAGAAGAATGCCAAGACCCTGAAACTGAGCTGCAGCTTGGTGGACAAGACCCTACAGTGGTTTAACAGGACAGGTTCCATTCAAAACAGGCCTCGCAATGGTCAACCAAAGAAGTTGAGTGCGTGTGCTCAACGTCATATCCAGAGGTTGTCTTTGGGAAATAGACGTATGAGTGCTGCCAGCATTGCTGCAGAGGTTGAAGGGGTGGGTGGTCAGCCTTTCAGTGCTCAGATCATACGCCACACACTGAATTAACCCCTTCCCGCCGGTAGGACATCCATGGACGACCTGGACTTTAAAAGGTGATATCTGAACGGTGCCAGCAGCTACAGGCACCATGCAGATATCATTCTTTCCAGCCGGCGATTCCCTACACCATAGGAATGATCATAGCTGCAGTTCAGATGCTTGATCGTTCTTATAGGGAGCGGGAGGGGACATCCCCCCCTTCCACCGCTATTCGGTGCTTCTCCCGGGCCGCCCGTACAATCGACGGCAGGGAGAAGAGATCCGTCACCGCCGGATGATTGTCAGGAATATGACTGATGACCATCTGGTCACCAGTCATCTCTATGACCCTCGGAGGCCTGGGCGCGACGTTATGACATCACGTCCGGGCCGGCTTTAGAAAACAAAGCCGTGATCACAGCTGGAAAGGCCGGGATCTGAATTTTTTTTTCTGATCTCTGTCTTTTTCCAGCCTGCAGGAGAAGGAGAGATGTGAGGTCATATTGACCCCATATCTTTCCATAAAGAGGACCTGTCATGCACCATTCCTATTACAAGGAATGTTTACATTCCTTGTAATAGGAATAAAAGTGATCAAAAAAAATTAAAGAGACAGTGTAAAAATAAAAAAAGTAAAATAAATAATTATAATAAAAAAAATTAAAGTCCCCGCATGCTCGCGCACAGAAGCGAACGCATACGTAAGCCCCGCCCACATATGTAAACTGTGTTCAAACCACACATGTGAGGTATTGCTGTGTGTGTTAGAGTGAGAGAAACAATTCTAGCACTAGAACTCCTCTGTAACTCTAAACATGTAACCTGTAAAAAATTTTAACGTGTCACCTATGGAGATTTTTAAGTACCAAAGTTTAGCGCAATTCCACGAGTGTTCGCTATTTTAAAGCGTGACATGTTGGGTATCAATTTACTTAGCGTAGCATCCTCTTTTACAACGTACAAAAAATTGGGCTAATTTTACTGTTTTGTATTTTTTTAATTCACTAAACTGTTTCTTTTCCAAAAAAAAGCGTTTGAAAAATTCAACGATCGCCATTTTATTCCCTAGAGTCTCTGCTAAAAAAAAAAAAAATATATATAATGTTTGGAGGTTCTGAGTAATTTTCTAGTAAAAAAATGATGATTTTTATATGTAGGAGAGGAGTGCCAGAAATGGCCCGGATATGAAGTGGTTAAATTGGTCTGCATGGCTGTCATCCCAGAAGGAAGCCTCTTCTAAAGATGATGCAGAAGAAAGCCGCAAGCAGTTTGCTGAAGACAAGCAGACTAAGGACATGGATTACTGAAACCATGTCCTATAGTCTGATGAGATCAAGATAAACTTATTTGGTTCAGAGGGCGTCAGGCGTGTGTGGCTGCAAGCTGGTGAGGAGCACAAAGACAAGTATGTCTTGCCTACAGTCAAGCATGGTGGTGGGAGTTTCATGGTCTGGGGCTGCATGAGTGCTGCCGGCACTGGGGAGCTACAGTTCATTGAGGGAACTATTAATGCCACATGTACTGTGACATACTGAAGCAGAGCATGATCCCCTCCCTTCGGAGACTGGGCTGCAGGGCAATATTCCAACATGATAACGACCCCAAACACACCTCCAAGATGACCACTGATGTGCTAAAGAAGCATCAAAGGTGATGGACTGGCCAAGCATGTCTCCAAACCTAAACCCTATTGAGCATCCGTGGGGCATCCTCAAATGGAAGGTAGAGGAGCGCAAGGTCTCTAACATCCACCAGCTCTACGGGGTGCCTACGAGTTATCCCAAATCCAAACCTCTGTACGAACCGGTCAGGTAGTGGAAACTACGAAGAAATCGTGTAGTCACCAGTAGAACCTCCACACAAACCCCAGCAATAGTACAACCTTATAACGGGAC
>BLSH010169826.1:317745-328234 GCA_018402905.1 Glandirana rugosa | reverse complement strand
GCGCGCGCATTGCTCGTTATCGCGGCCGCCGTCATATGACGGCGTTTTGCGATAACGAACCACTTTGTCGCCGTCAGATGCCGATCGGCGGTCGGCAAGTGGTTAAGCTGAGACATGGTAACATTAACTGGTAAGGTTTCAAATAGATATAGCAGTTTGGGCAATATAGACATCTTAAGAAAAGACACTCTTCCCAAAAGAGACAGAGGGTAATCCTCCCATGTACGTAGCAGACGGGTAATTTCGGAGATAAGTGGGGGGAAATTTATTTGATAAAGGGTGTGATATGTAGAGGTTAAGTGGATACCCAAATACTTAAGAGAGGAAGAACGCCAATTATATAGGAAGTTGGATTGTAACGTGGTTAGCAGGGGGTCTGGGATGTGGATAGGAAGAGCTTCAGTTTTGTCCGTATTTATCTTATAGCCCGACAGGAAACCAAATTTGTCAAGTACAGAATGTAGGTTTGGGAGGGAAATGTGTGGCTTTGTTAGGGTTAGAAGTATATCATCAGTATACAGCGACAATTTGTACTCCCTTTGTCTGAGGGAAACTCCGCAGATATCAGGGTGCGCCCTGATAGTTTCGGCCAGAGGTTCTAGACATAGGATAAAAAGTATTGGAGAGAGAGGACACCCCTGTCTGGTACCGTTGCTTAGTGAAAAGGAGGGAAATAAGAATGAAGACAGTTGCACTTGGGAGGTAGGGCAGGAGTATAGCGCTCTAAGAGCCTCAAGAAATGGGCCTGTGAATCCAAATCTGGAGAGGGTCGCAAACATATATGGCCAGCTGAGTCTGTCAAAGGCTTTTGGGTGTCTAAACCCAGGACCAGAGAGGGACGAGATGTTTTATCCAATAGATCAATAAGATCAATGGTGCGCCTAGTATTGTCTCCTGCATGTCTATAGGGCACAAACCCAACCTGATCATTATGGATAAGCTTGGGCAGGACCTGTGTGAGTCTATTCGCTAGGATTTTTGTAAATATTTTATAGTCTGCGTTGAGTAAGGCTATAGGTCTGTAGTTGTCAGAGATGGATGGAGATTTGCCTGGTTTCGGCAGGACGACGATGTGAGCGTGTAGGAATTGGGGCTGAGGAACCGTACCCTTCATTAAAGATTCAAATAAGTTTAATAGATGAGGGCTTATGACGGGAAGAAACGTTTTATAATAATTATATGATAATCCGTCCGGGCCAGGAGACTTCAGGGTGGGAAGGGCCTTCACTACATCAGCCAGCTCTTCTGGAGAGATATGGGCATTGATCTGAGAGATCTGGGTCGGGGACAGTTGCGGTAAATTTAAGGATGCGAAAAAGGCGTCAAATTTATCTTGGGAAAAAAGATACCTAGGGTCCTTGTTTAGACAGTTATACAGCTTCTGATAGAATTCTCCAAAGACCCCAGACATCCTTTGAGGGCAATGTGTGGGGGTTCCGTTAGGCTGCATAAGGAGATCCGGGAAGGAGTTGAATGGGCGAGGTTTAAGTTTGTTAACTAGCATTCTATGGGGTTTGTTCGATAATTCATAGAATTTCTGCTTGTTCCAAAGCAAAGCCTTGGTACATTTGTTCAAATCAAGGGACTTTAGACGATTGCGCAAAGAAGTAACTTTGCGAAGCCTCGACACCGTGGGAGAGTCTAGTAATTTACCCTCGGCGGCACGTAGCTGCGAAATGAGGGAGGTTCTTTGTAAGTTTGTGTTCTTTTTAAGCCGGGAACCCGCCGCAATGCACAGGCCCCTAAAGTAAGCTTTATGTGACTCCCAGAGCATCGAGGCCCCTGACACGGAATGTTCATTTATTTGGAAAAACTCTTGTAGGTCCCGTGATAATTGTTCTTTAATGGCGGTGTTGTCGAGCAGGGATTCATTTAGACGCCAGTGGCAAGACTTAGTGAAAGAGGAGAGTAAAGTGATCTCCAGTTGGACAGAGGAGTGATCTGACCAGGTAATGGGGTTTATATCTGCCGAAATTGTGGACGTCAATAGAGGTGTGGACACAAAGATGTGATCCAATCTTGAATACATCTTGTGAGGGGGAGAGTAGAAGGTAAATTGTTTATGTGTAGCGTGTTTTATCCTCCATATATCTAATAGGTTGTAGGAACGCATCATTTTTCGAAATGCTTTGGATTGCTTATCTATTTTGGAAGAGGGAGTGGGTGGGAACAACGTACGTCTGTCTCTTTTGGGGGACATAGTCAGATTAAAATCACCACCAACGATCATAAAGGGTTGAGCATAGTTGCCTAATTTACCAAGCACGTCCTCCAGAAATTTGATCTGGCCCGAATTAGGGGCATATACATTAATTAGTGAAAAAGAGCATGAGAGATAGTCACAGTCCAGAAAGATGAATCTACCGTGAGGATCTATTTGAGAGGATTTAATCCGAATGGGACAAGAGCGTTTGATAAGAATTGCAACCCCTGCTTTCCCGGTGGAGTCAGATGCTATAAAAGAGGTTGGGAATTGTTTGGAGGCAAATTTGAAGGATCCCCCAGCTCTAAAATGGGTTTCCTGGACCATGACTATGTCCGCCGCGGAGGACCTGAATTCCTTCAGTGCTAGCCTGATGGAATTCAGGCCCTTTACATTATAAGTAAGAACCCGTAAGGCCATATTGGTAAAATAAGGTTATAGCATATCTGATACAGAAGCTAGACACACAGTCAGTAGATAAGCATCCATGGTGTAACTTAGGGGATGGGGTGTAGAAAGGAAAGTTTGCAGAACCAGATGGTAGATTACCAAGGGGGTCTGCAAAGTACTTGGCACAAAACAGGAACATAAACAACAATAGGTCTACCTTTGACCAAATAAGCAACATGAAAAAACAAAAAAAAATTAGTGCCTGAGGGGGTGAGACCTCTCAGGAGTCCATGGCTGTGGCCAAGGAACCAAAGAGGGAGCATGGTGGGCTCCATGAACTGCAGGGTGTGACCCTGCCGCCTCCACACATGAATGAATGGGCAAACAGAAAAACATTGAATAGTCAGCTTTTGTTTGGGACAGCCCAAGGGGGCGAAGGAACTTTGTCAACATAAACAAAACGTGTAGGGCGTGATCAAAAAAGAGAAAACCAAACACATGAGCTCCAGCTTCCTTCAAGTTGGGTGTCTGGGTGAAAAGATACGTTGAGGTGTGGAGAAGGCCTTTTGTGGCTTTTGCCGTGAAGGGGTCCAGATCCTTCCAGGAGCTGAGAGGGGTCTTGGGGTAGTGGGTATTGGAACCATGTCATCCTCTGGAAGGGGTGGTAGGCCTAGGTTTTTAATGAAAGTTTCACTTTCCTGCAAATCCCTTATAGAGAACTGGGTACCGTCTCGAGAAGCAGAGAGCCGAAAGGGGAAACCCCACCGGTAGGGAACTTGATGACTTTGGAGGTGCAAGGTAACTGGGCGGAAGCTTCTTCGTTTTGCAAGAGTAATAGGAGATAAATCGCTGAAGATTTGGATCTTTGCCCCCTTGAAGTCTAATCTGGATTTGTTGCGGGTGGCCATGACGAGGGCTTCCTTGCTGTCATAGTAGTGAAAGCGAACAATAATGTCCCTGGGGTTAGCGCCCAAAGGAGGTTTCGGGGCTAAGGACCTATCGGCCCGGTCGAGGCGCCAGTCTATATCTGGAATGTCAGGAGCTAAAGTGTTAAAGAGGCTCAACAGGTAGGAGCGAATCTCTCGGTCTCCAACGGTTTCTGGCACTCCCCTGATTCGTAGGTTTTGGCGTCTCTCTCTGTTTTCTAGATCTTCTTGTTGGGATTGTAGCATGGAGACTGAGTGTTTAAGAGATGCATTGTCTTCCTCTAGGGCATGTACGTATTGAAGAAGATTGTCAAATTTGGATTCAAGGGTGTTTGTGCGTTCCCCCAGGTGTGTTATTTCACCTCTCAGTTCTTGTGCAAGTTTCCCGACTTCCTGTGTGATGTTTCGTGTGAGATTCTGTAGTAGGGATTGCAGCTTGAGATCGAGAACCTCAACAGTGACAGGAGGTGAGAGGGCCACATTTGTAAGAGGGGGAGATTGTTGAGAGAACCCCCCTACTGCCCCAGATGGAGCTAACGGATCCGAGGAACATACTTGCATGTTGAGGGCTGGGGAGTCGGGTCTGAAAAGATAGTTGTCTAGGGTCTGGGAAGACCGTGGTACATTGGTTGGTGGAAGGGTTGCTTTTTTTGGCCCTATTTTCACCATGAGCTGTCCAAATGAGATGATAAGTGGAGAATGGGGGCTCCCGGAAATAGAGAAGGTTGAAGTTAGCTATGTGGGAGCCTTAACCGGTTCAGCCCCAGCGCCGTAAATAGGCGGCGGTCGGGGTTGAGCGGCTCTCCCGGGACATAGCCTGCACCTGCAGGCTATATCCCGGTATTATTTTTTAGAGCAAGCGGTCGGCTATCCAGGGGTAACGACCGATCCGGCTCGGTAGCCGCTCGGTCGTTACCCCAGGAGGCGGGAGGGGACGCCCCCCCTCCCGCCACCTTCCGCCGCTCCTCTCCGGCCTCCCGTCCCACCGGGAGACCGGAGCGACGATCCCGTGCGTCCGCTGGCTGGAAGGAGACCTGATCAAAGCCGTAATCGGCTCTGATCGGGTCTCCTTCGGCAAATTCCGGAAGCGGCGTCACAACGTCACTTCCGGTTTACTCGGCGGCTAACGGCGCCAAATTTAAAAAAATGACAGTATTCAGAATCGCCGTTTTTGGCGATCTGAATACTGTGAAGTGCAAAGGAGGGATGGGGGGTCTTTTAGACCCCCCGACCCTCCAAAAAGAGTACCTGTCACCATCTATTACTATCACAAGGGATGTTTACATTCCTTGTGATAGCAATAAAAGTGATCAGATTTTTTTTTTAAAGGAACAGTGGTAAAAATAAATAAATAAATAAAATTTAAAAAAAAAATAAAAAAAAGATTTAAATCGCCACCGTCCCCGCGAGCTCGCGCAGCAAAGAAAACACAT
This sequence comes from Glandirana rugosa, assembly GCA_018402905.1. Lineage (NCBI taxonomy): Eukaryota > Metazoa > Chordata > Amphibia > Anura > Ranidae > Glandirana > Glandirana rugosa. The sequence goes on along the minus strand of BLSH010169826.1, from coordinate 323,282 downwards.
ACGTAAGTCGCGCCCGCATGTGAAAACGGTGTTCAAACTACACATGTGAGGTATCGCCGCGATCGCCAGAGTGTGAGCAATAATTCTAGCAAAAGACCTCCTCTGTAAAAATTTTTAAAGCGTCGCCTATGGAACTTTTTAAATACCGGACTTTGTCGCCATTCCGCGAGTGCGCGCAATTTTCAACCGTGTCATGTATGGTATCTATTTACTCGGCGTAACATCCTCTTTCACAATATGGAAAAAAATTGGGCTAACTTTACTGTTGTCTTATTTTTTAACTCAAAAAAGTAAAATTGTTCCAAAAAAATGCGTCTCTGGGGACGCTTGAAAGACCGCTGCGCAAATACCGTGTGACAAAAAGTATTGAAACAATCGCCATTTTATTCTCTAGGGTGTTTGAAAAAAAATATATAATGTTTGGGGGTTCTAAGTAATTCTCTAGCAAAAAAAAATGTTTTTAGCTTGTGACCACCAAATGTAAAAAAGTGGCCCGGTTGGTAAGTGGTTAAGGAGGCGACAGAGACAAAAGTGATAGTTCACATGGTTGACGTGTGCAGGGCCTACACCCGGGACTTTACCCCCTTAACATGCAAATGAGTGAGGGTGGTGAAAGCAGTTTCTTAGGGGGGAGTTAAGTCTGTGAGTTTGTCCCTGGGTGTATTGGTAAAAAGTCACTGAGGTGATAGATTTGACGGGGGAGTTGTGTTGAAGGTTTGAAACGGCCTTTCTGGAAGCAACAGCTACAAGCTTGGGGGTGTATGGAGTAGAAAGATGGCCGCCGCAACTAGGCCTGAGTGGGACTAGGCCAGTACAGTCTCAAAAAACTGGGTCTCTGGGGACCCCTCCGCTTTGTCCGGGGGGAGAGTGAGAGAAGATGGATCTACAAAAAGACCTGTGGGGTCTGTATGATGAATTCTGGAGCTGAACGCCACGACCGGGTGTAGCAAGATGGCGGTGACCTAGGCCTCATGTGAAGCCGCGGGCTAAATTTAATGCCAGCGCCGGGCGTGTGGAGTTCCTCACCTCCGCTTAGTTTGTGGGATCCCCCTGGGTTCCTGCGGGAGGGTAACTTGGGTGTTGATTGTTATTTTTAGCTCCCCATGTGCTCCAAGCCCTGGGGCTTCCCAAGATGGTGGCCGCGCTGGGCCTCGGTTAGTTCTGAACTAATGATCAGGGCAGGAATGCCACTATATCCACAGCTTGGAGCCTCAGCGGTGTCGTTGGTGGTGATATATGTCCCCTAAGGCTGTGGATGAGCTGGAGTGGGGACCGCTGCGGGCATCGCCCGAGTAGGCCGCAGAAGCTGCGGGCTCGATTTGGGGCCCAGCGGCGCCCACGGTCCGCGATTTTCCGGTGCAAGGGCTCTAGGGCGTCAGGGAGGTGTGAGTGGGGTGTTGAGTGTCTCACCCGGCCGCGGATCTCGTGGATTCCCTCGGATTCGTCTCCAAATAGCAGGAGCTCACTGCAAACGCGTCCGTCCAGGCTTGCTGCCGACCACGCCCCCGGCTGGTATGGATTTTAAGGCATTTTAAGGGAATACCTAAAAAAAACAAAAAAAAACTATTCGGGGAGTCCCCCAGGAAATGCATACAGAAGCTTAATCCAAACATGCAGCCTTGCTTGAAGGCCACAACCTCAGGAGGGTGAGATAAGTGTGTATCTCCACCGCCTGTAACCATACCAGGCCACATGCCCTCAAAATAGCACCTTGTACCCTTGTTGAAGAGAACAAAGGCCTCTTCCCTACAACCCTTACCCTGTTGTTGTGGGGGTCTGCGGGTGTGGGGCTTATCAGTGTCTGGAAGTCCCCTTTAACAATAAGGGGTCACCCAGATACCAGCTTCCCCTGGGAAGGAGTATGGGGTACATAAAAGTGTTAACCCTAGAAATAAAAACAGCAAAACATTTAACAGGTCTGCTATTGAAAAATAAAAATCTGACAAAAAATCCCTCATAAATCCATTGTCAATTGTTCCAGTGAAGCAGACCCATGTCTTTCATGATGCCCGAAGACTGATGATGCACCAAAAGAAAAAAAAAGTTCTTTTAGCACCCCCATGGCACCCATCAGCTAGTACTTGCATACTGCCACAATATTACAATATGTTTTTATGTCATATTACCTGTAAATGTGTATTTGATGCCAGGCAGGGGCATTTCTTTTTTGGTGTGTTATTTACTTAGTTCCAAAAGGGTCTTGGTGGTATTTTCTGTCTCGGAGAGGCAGACTTATATGCCCTGGCAGGTGGCAACTAGCTTATAAATACAGAGGTGACACGCGGTACTGCTGCATTTGGGCACAAAGGAAGCTGAATGCCATGGAATACGTTTGTTCTTTCACAAGTAAGTTTGTTCTTTCACACCACCAGAACACCAGGCAGTGGCAGAGCAAAATTTTCATTTATAGGGCTTCTGGACTGGGAGAAGGTCTGATCTATGGAGGAAAGCACTCCAGATCTGTGCACTCTAAGGGAGCACTCCTTATCTGGGCAGTCCAAGGGAGCACTTATGATCTGGGTGCTCTAAGAAGACACTCCTGATCTAAGCACTCTAAGGGGGCACTCCTGATCTGGGCACTCTAATGAGGCACTCCTGATCTGGGCACCCTAAAGGGGTGTTCCTGATCTGGGCAATGTAAGGGAGCACTTTTGTTCTGGGTACTCTAAGGTGACACACCTCATCTGAACACTCTTAAGGGACACTCCTGATCTAGGCACTCTAAGGGGGCACTCCTGATCTGGGCACTCTAAGGGGGCACTCCTGATCTGGGCACTCTAGGGGGGCAACCCTGATCTGGGCACTCCAAGAGGATACTCCTGATCCAGGCATTCTAATGGGGCACTCCTGGTCTGGGCACTCTAAGACCCTATCATAAGTAAATACAAATAAAAAGCTCAAGGGCTATAAAAATAACTAAAAAAACATACCCAGTCAAACGAAAGGTGGAGGAGCACAAGGTCTCTAACATCCACCAGCTCTGTGATGTCATCAATGGTTGTGTGTTGAGTGTTTGAGGGGACAGCAAATTTACACTGTTATACAAGCTGTACACTCACTACTTTACATTTCTCACATATCTCACTTTTGTGAGATATTGTATTCTGATTGCGATGCTGATCTTGCTCTCGCCCTGCATCCTGTACCCTGCTGCCTTTTTCTGTTTCCCTTTTTCCTGATCTCAGTCCTGGTTTCCCTTTCCCACCTGCTTCCTGCATCTCCTGTTTACCCTATTGATCTGTGTTCCACTTTTGTGTATATATTGTATATAGTTAGTTAAGCTGTTAGGTTGTTAGTCAGAGGATAGGCGAAAGGAGCCCTGGAGTCAGGTAAAAAGTTAATGGTTGTTTAATTTAATTGTAGTAGCTATAAAGTGGCCAAGCCAAGGCATTTCGGGGGATCAAGGGCTCCCCCTTCTTCAGGGCTGCTGGTGTCTATATGCAGTTTGCAGGATATTTCGAGGATTGTGTGTCTTTTATGGCACATTGAATCAGGTGAGTAGCTGGGAAGCCTGGTGGTAGCCACAAGCCCGACTGTTGTGGCGCCAATAAGTTCAGTTAGGTTGTTAGTCAGGTATTCTGTCACTGGGGATTTTGTTCATGTTATTTTTATGTTTGGTATTTGCTGGTGTTTGGATGTCTTTTTATTTCACTGTAAATAAATCTCACTTTAAACACATACAGTCTGGTTTCAGTTTTTTTTAGCTTGGCTGTGCATATTTTGTAATCTCTGCTGATGACTCTTGACAAAAGCAAAGCAGCAAACCACCCCCCAAATATAAAAATAGGTAGAAAGACAGCAGCACAGCAAAATATATTTTCACTGAAAGTTTTAAAAAGGACCGGTGGGTTCTATAAAATTGCAGTGAAGGCAGATGGGCTTATGCTCTAATTTCCCTAACCCCACAAACTGCAATTCACTGCAATGCATCAGTGGGAATATACAACAGTAAACATAGTTCTGTACACAACACTTTACAGCTCTTTAGTAGCTTGTACAGGAGAAAAAACCCAATCACCAAAGGTGTAATACATACAATGTCCAATTTAAACATAATGACTTCAAACCATTCTCAAATATTAGCACATTATATTATGGGCACCTCTGCTGGTCAAACAGTCAATGAGAATTTTTTCTCCTTTACAAAGTAGTTTATCACCCCCCCCCCCCCCGACGATTTTCCCCTTGAGGACCTAGAACTAAGTTCCCCAAGGCAAAGAGAGTGGCAGGGGCATAACTACAGGGGTTGCATTTGCAACTGGGCCCCAAGCTCTAGGGGGCTGGTGTGCCTCCCCTGTACACCTGGATAGGAGGGATGGAGGGAGCGGCATTTAGAGGAACCAATCTCCTCCATTTTCCTCCTAATGGAATAGATTGGTTCCTTTATATGCTGCCCCCGCCGCCCCTCCTATCCAGATTCACTTTTCTGCTGTTCCTGGGTCCGTGTGCTCCTCTGCCCCCCCCCCCCTGCATCGCTGCCGTCTTCCCCCCTCCTCTCTCCTGCCAGCTGCTGCACTGGGAGGCTCGGTGCACAGCTATTCCTGTCCATTCATTCTGTGCAGCTGAGGTTACACAGATAGAGATTGAGAGCTGAGGTTTGAACAGCCATCCACGGAGGACTCACATGCCGTGGGAGGCGTGCGCGCTCCTATGCTGCACTAGGTGCGCCTGACATAGAGTTGGCGGGACCTTTGCTCCACCATGGACCTCGGTGCACACATGTGGCCCTGCAATGGCCGGAGCCGCCGAGACACAAACATCAATCACCTAGATGAATCCACACGGTTCACTGGAGATCACACACACATCCAACACGTGGTGGCCCGACCGGTCACGTGTGTGCCTCCCGCTGGCCACTGGGGGCAAGTACCGCCTCAGCCCCGGTTGGGGATAGTATCCGGGTCCTTTTGGTTTTCCGCCCGTGTCTGGTTGTTACTTAAACCCCTGATGAGTGGCTGTAATGCCACGAAATGCGTCGGGTTATCAACTCAGGACCCCTTGCCACCTATCGTTGGCACCGGATTTCAAGACCTGGTTGTCATGCCTTATAATCATATTTATATGTATTTATATTTTTACTGAGATGTATATGGAATGTATGAATTAAGTATGGATCCTTCCCATTGTCTACGTATGTATGTGGGGACTTATGTTTGTATATATTGTATATACTATACTTTCCATATATGCATCTGTTACCCTTCCTAGGTATGAATTAAGTATGTAAGGTATATGTAGAGTCATTTTTATATTTATGTATATTTATACTAATATTCCGTACTGTTGGTCCAGAACTTTAGGCCACGGTTGCTATCCACCGTTCCCCAGGACTCAACTATTGGGCTGCGTAAAGCACCGTAATGTCGGTGAGTAGTCCCCAAATTCATTGTTGGTCTGTGCCCGCCTTTTGGTTTTCCTGGGCCTATGATAGGGGTTGGCCCCGACTCCGCCATGAACGGGGGTCACCGGTCGCCCTCCGTGTGTGCACTGGCCAGCCCGGTGGTGCACAACCTACACACACACTAGAGGTCACTTGG
>BLSH010169826.1:273395-307616 GCA_018402905.1 Glandirana rugosa | reverse complement strand
GTGTCAGCATGGTGACACTGAAACATAAACAAGAGAGCAGCGCCTCTAAGTGCAATACCTTCTTTAATGATAAAGGGTATAGGTAAATTTACACTCACATAAATGATCGGATAAAAACACAGAAAGGATCATCCGCGGATCACCAGATGGTGTGCAGGCAGGCGTGGAGAGGGAGCCGATGCCCGTCACGCTGTTGGCTTCCAGCGCAAACCGAGACACAAAGCGGATAACAGACTGTCCACACGCTCAGCACCACGTCACTTCCGGGTCACCAAACAGGAAATGCTCGCGTTCGGATCATTCATGATCCCTCATCAGGCAAATTGGAGGTCATCTTGTGATAGGACAGCTCTTATTTAAAGGCAACTGGGTAGGGCCCACAATATACTCATGAGTGAATTAAAAGGGACATGGGAAAAAATATAAAATATAAACGCAACTGTGACCTACCAAAAAAAAAAAAAAAAAAAAATTGAAAAATGAAAGTAAAATAGAAGTAAAAAATAATAAATAAATAAAAAATATAATAAAAATTAAAGTGATAATAATAATAATAAAAAAAAATTGTTATGAGAATGAAATTGACGATAAAGTCTTAAGCAAAAATTATATAAAAAGGTGAATAACCCGTGAATACATAATCCATCCATTATACCTAATGTCCACATGATATAAGTTTTAAAAATACATCAGCAAATATATAAGAGATATAAAAAAATATTAAAAATAATATAAAAATATTTATCTATAGCAAATATATATTAAAAATAGATAAAAAAATAGATAAAAAATTATACATACATATATATATATATACACACACACATGAAAAATAGGAAGTATCCAAAGTAGAAACGCCTGCTTGGAACAAAGGAGCTTTGTGTCTCGGTTTGCGCTGGAAGCCAACAGCGTGACGGGCATCGGCTCCCTCTCCACGCCTGCCTGCACACCATCTGGTGATCCGCGGATGATCCTTTCTGTGTTTTTATCCGATCATTTATGTGAGTGTACCCTTTATCATTAAAGAAGGTATTGCACTTAGAGGCGCTGCTCTCTTGTTTATGTTTTGGTCTACAGAGTCTTCCTGCTCCGTTTAGCCTGCTGCCTCGAATTGCACACCTCCTCTGGACTTTGCCCATGGACTTCCTTGAAACTTTCTTTACCCTTGCCCATGTCCATCCTCTACATGCCAGAGTGGTATGAGAGCTATTTCAATATGTTTTGGTTAGAGTGACATGTGAGTGCAGTGTTATTTGTTGTTATGCATTATGGTGACACTGAGCTTCTATGATGACAGGGTGTAAAAAAATTGCAAAAAAATTTAAATCAATGTTAACATTTTTTTTTTTTTATTTTAACTAATTGAAATATACAGTATATACAGTGTATATATATATATATATATATATATATATATATATATTTTTTTTTTTTTAACATGCTGTCATCAGTCAGTATCCCTGATCACCACCACACCAGTCATATGATGACGCTGTACTGCATTGGTTACAGTATATAAAAAAATGTATTAAAAAAAATAATTTTATTCTTCATGTTCCAAAAAATTGTGACTAAAAATTACAACTTAAAAAAACTCATCATGCCTTTTACTTAACGCGTCAGACTGTCTACTTTCCAAATACAGGTCAGTTGGGGTGGGGGGGGGGGGGGGGGGGNATTTGTACTGCCCTGGTATTATAAAGCCTTAAGAAATTAGATAGACTTCCTGCTATTTGGCAATTCATCCTCATCCATGTTCTCCAGAAAATTGGATCATTCTATTAATCCCCCACATGTTTATAAGCTACGCAACGATAAAGGACTTGTGACCCCTCACCCCTCTGAAGTTCTGAGTACTTTTACGAATTTCTACAAAGACCTTCTATCCTGAACAAAGTGACTCACTTAATGACCCCTGTACGGAATTCGAAGTCTCATCTATCATAAATTCTCTAAAAATGTCAACCTCCCCGGGCCCTGATGGCTTTTCCACCACTTCCTATAAAAAATTAAATCACTTAACATTATAATGAAATTTGATTTTTATGTTATTTTTTTGTATTGGATATGTTTTATAACAGAAAGTGGATTTTTTTTTTTTTTTTATATTCTTTTTTCATTTATATAATAAGAAAAAAAAAAACACCAAGCGGTGATCACATACCACCAAAATAAAGCTCTATTTCTGTGAAAAATATGATATAAATTTAATTTGGTACAGTGTTGCATGGTCGCACATTAAAGTAGCGCAGTGCTGAATAGCAAAAAATGGCCTTGTCATGAAGGGGGTAAAATCTTCCAGAGCTCAAGTGATTATTACATGTTTATATCCATTGTAATATGTTTTCCAGTAAAGTGGAGACATAGATTTTCACATGATTCCATGCAAACATTAAAAGTCAGTATACAGTATTAAAATATATATATATACATACACACACTATTTTACCAAAAGTATTGGGACGCCTGCCTTTACACACACATGAAATTTAATGGCATCCCAGTCTTAGTCCGTAGGGTTCAATATTGAGTTGGCCCACCCTTTGCATCTATAACAGCTTCAACTCTTCTGGGAAGGCTGCCCACAAGGTTTAGGAGTGTCTATGGGAATGTTTGACCATTCTTCCAGAAGAGCATTTGTGAGGTCAGGCACTGATGTTGACTAAAAGGCCTGGATCGCAGTCTCCATTCTAATTCATCCCAAATGTGTTGGTTGAAGTCAGGACTCTGTGCAGGCCAGTCAAGATCCTCCACCTCAAACTCACTCATCAATGTCTTTAAGGACCTTGCTTTGTGCACTGGTGTGCAGTCATGTTGGAACACAGGCAGGGGCCATCCCCAAACTGTTCCAACATAGTTAGGAGCATGAAATTGTCCAAAATGTCTTGGTATGCTGATGCCTTACGAGTTCCCTTCACTGGAACTAAAGGGCCAAGCCCAACCCCTGAAAAACAACCCTGCACCATAACCCCCCCCCAAATTATTTGGAGGGGTGTCCCAATACTTTTGGTAATGTAGTGTGGATGAGCGAGTTTGGGGTGTAGGAAATTGACTGGCCTCAACCATATAGAACACCTTTGGGATGAATTTGACTGGAGACTGTGAGCCAGGCCTTCTCATCCAACATCAGTGCCTGACCTCAAAAATGTGCTTCTGGAAGAATGGTCAAACATTCCCATAGACACTCCTAAACCTTGTGCACAGCCTTCCCAGAAGAGTTCAAGCTGTTATAGCTGCAAAGGGGTGGGCCAACTCAATATTGAACCCTACAGACTAAGACTGGGATGCCATTAAATGTCTTGTGCGTGTAAAGGCAGGTGTCCCAATACTTTTGGTAATATAGCGTGTGTGTGTGTGTATATATATATATATATATATATACACATATATATTTATATATAACCATTTAGTTTGAATACTGAATTATATTTGTATTGTTTTTTGTAGGTTTATGCATGTATTCATTGGATGTCTTCTTTCATTGAATGTGAGAGTATCGCAGCAACCGTCACTATTAACTCACTCCTTTCTACTCTTTGTTATCTTGTTTCATCTGACTTGTATTAATTAATGAATGTTTTTGAACTTAAATAAACTTTTATACTTTAAACCTTTTATAGCTTATATACTGCAATCCCCTTGGGTGGACATTCTAATACATATTGAGCCTGGAAGGCAGGGATTGGGTTGCTGCCATTCATCCTGTTTAGCAGGTGCTGTATACCTTTTCCTCTGCATACAGTATATATATATATATATATATATATATACTACAGTATACAGTTGTGCTCATAAGTTTACATACCCTGGCAGAATTTGGGATTTCTTGGCCATTTTTCAGAGAATATGAATGATAACACAAAAAACTTTTCTTTCACTCATGGTTAGTGTTTGGCTGAAGCCATTTATTATCAATCAGCTGTGTTTACTGTTTTTAAATCAAAATGACAACAGAAACTACCCAAATTACCCTGATCAAAAGTTTACATACCCCAGTTCTTAATACCATGCATTGCCCCCTTTAACATCAATGACAGTTTGAAGTCTTTTGTGGTATTTGTGAATGAGGCTCTTTATCTTCTCAGATAGTAAAGCTGCCCATTCCTCAGTTCCTGGAAATTCTTGTGCTGTCTTGCATGAACTGCATGTTTGAGATCTCCCCAGAGTGACTCAATGATATTGAGGTCAGGAGACTGAGATGGCCACTCCAGACCTTCACTTTATTCTGCTGTAGCCAATGACAGGTCGACTTGGCCTTGTGTTTTGGATCATTGTCATGTTAGAATGTCCAAGTGCATCCCATGCTCAGCTTCCTGGCTGATGAATGCAAATGTTCCTCCAGTATTTTTTGATAACATACTGCATTCATCTTGCCATCAATTTTGAGCAAATTTCCTGTGCCTTTGTAGCTCACACATCCCCAAAACATCAGCGATCCACCTCCGTAATTCACAGGTCTTGTTGACTCCTCTCCAAATGTAGGGTTTATGGTTGTGGCCAAAAAGCTCAATTTTGGTCCCATCGCTCCAAATGACTTTGTGGCAGAAGGTTTGAGGCTTGTCTCTGTGCTGTTTGGCGTATTGTTAGCGGGATACTTTGTGGCATTTGCATAGTAATGGCTTTTTTCTGGCGACTCGACCATGCAGCCCATATTTCTTCAAGTGCCTCCTTATTGTGCATCTTGAAACAGCCACACCACATGTTTTCAGAGAGTCCTGAAGTTATTTATGGGTTGTCTTTGCATCCCGAACAAATTTCCTGGCAGTTATGGCTGAAATTTTAGCTGGTCTTCCTGACCGTGGGTTGGTTTCAACAGAACCCCTCATTTTCCATTTCTTGATTAAAGTTTGCTGCTTGGCATTCTCAATTCCTTGAATATCTTTTTATATCCCTTTCCTGTTTTATACAGTTCAACTACCTTTTCCCGCAGATCCTTTGACTCAAAATCCGGAAACGTCAGTGCAGCATTGGATGAGAGATGCAAGGGTCTGTCAGGAGTCCAGAAACTCATTGACCTTTTATACACACACACTAATTACAAGCAAACAGATCAGAGGTGGGGATGGTTACCTTTTATAGCCATTCAAACCTCTTTGTGTCGACTTGTGTGCATTTTATCAGGCCAAAATCACCAGGGTATGTAAACTTTTGATCAGGGTCATTTGGGTAGTTTCTGTTGTCATTATGATTTAAAAAGAGAAAACACAGTTGATTGATAATAAAGGGCTTCAGCCAAACACCAACCATGAGTGAAAGAAATGTTTTTTGCATTATCATTCATATTCTCCGAAAAATGGCCAAGAAAGCATACATTTTGCCAAGGTATGCAAACTTATGAGCACAACTGAATATATATATATATATACAGTATCTCACAAAAGTGACTACGCCCCTCACATTTTGTAAATATGTTATTATATCTTTTCATGTGACAACACTGAAGAAATGACACTTTGCTACAATGTAAAGTAGTGAGTATACAGCTTGTATAACAGTGCACATGTTCTGTCCCCTCAAAATAACTCAACACACAACCATTAATGTCTAAACCGCTGGCAACAAAAGTGAGTACATCCCTAAGTGAAAACGTCCAAATTGGGCCCAATTAGCCAATTTCCCTCCCCGGTGTCATGTGACTCGTTAGTGTTACAAGGTCTCAGGTGTGAATGGGGAGCAGGTGTGTTAAATTTGGTGTTATCGCTCTCACTCTCTCATACTGGTCACTGGTAGTTCAACATGGCACCTCATGGCAGAGAACTCTCTGAGGGTCTGAAAAAAAGAATTGTTGTTCTACATAAAGATGGCCTAGGCTATAAGAAGATTGGCAAGACCCTGAAACTGAGCTGAAGCACGGTGTCAAAGACCATACAGTGGTTTAAAAGTACAGGTTCCACTCAGAAAAGGCCTCGCCATGGTTGATCAAAGAAGTTGAGTGCACGAGCTCAGTGTCATATTCAGAGGCTGTCTTTGGGAAATAGACGTATGAGTGCTGCCAGCATTGCTGCAGAGGTTGAAGGGTTGGAGGGTTGGCCTGTCAGTGTTCAGACCATATGCAGCCCACTGCATGAAATTGGTCTGCATGGCTGTCGTCTCAGAAGGAAGCCTCTTCTAAAGATGATGCACAAAAAAGCCTGCAAACTGTTTGCTGAAGACAAGCAGACTAAGGACATGGATTACTGGAACCATGTCCTGTGGTCTGATGAGACCAATATAAACTTATTTGATTCAGATGGTGTCAAGCGTGTGTGGCGGCAACCAGGTGAAGAGTACAAAGACAAGTGTGTCTTGCCTACAGTCAAGCATGGTGGTGGAAGTGTCATGGTCTGAGGCTGCATAAGTGCTACCGGCACTGGGGAGCTACAGTTCATTGAGGGGACCATGAACGCCAACATATACTGTGACATACTGAAGCAGAGCATGATCCCCTCTCTTCGGAGACTGGGCCACAGGACAGTATTCCAACATGATAACGACCCCAAACACACCTCCAAGAGACCACTGCCTTGCTAAAGCAGCTGAGGGAAAAGGTGATGGACTGGCCAAGCATCTCCAGACCTAAACCCTATTGAGCATCTGTGGGGCCTCCTCAAACGGAAGTGGAGGAGCACAATGTCTCTAACATCCACCAGCTTTGTGATGTCGTCATGGAGGAGTGGAAGAGGACTTCAGTGGCAACCTGTGAAGTTCTGGTGAACTCCATGCCCTAGAGGGTTAAGGCAGTGCTGGAAAATAATGGTGGCCACACAAAATATTGACAATTTGGGCCAAATTTGGACATTTTCACTTAGGGATGTACTCACTTTTGTTGCCAGCGGTTTAGACATCAATGGCTGTGTGTAGAGTTATTTTGAGGGGACAGCAAATTTACACTGCTATACAAGCTGTACACTCACTACTTTACATTGTAGCAAAGTGTCATTTCTTCAGTGTTATCATTTTTTGCATTGCTGTGAATGATCCTTTACAGTCTAGTGAATGGTGTCTTCTCCAGTGCAATCTCTTCATGAATCCTCCCATTATCATTCCCTCTTTTAGTGAATCATTTGGTTATGATGGGAAATCAAACTTCTCAGTCTGAATTCATTTTGCTTGGCCTGTCAGACCTCACAGATTCTCAGATCCCGGTATTTGTGCTAATCCTCCTCATCTATGTGGCCACACTGGTTGGAAATCTTCTTATCATTTTCTTGGTGGCATCAGACTTCCACCTGCAGACTCCCATGTATTTATTCTTGGGAAACCTCTCAGTTTTAGACATCCTCATCCCCTCTGTGTCTTCATCTCAATTATTTTTTGCCATCAGTACTGGAAACAATCTGATTTCTTACTCATCTTGTATCACCCAGGTCTTCTTCTTCACCTGGTTTGCCAGCACTGAGTCCTCCATACTTACAGTGATGTCCTTTGATCGCTATGTTGCCATCTGTCATCCTTTACAGTATACGACCATGATAAACGTTCCCGTCTGTATTCAGATAGCATTCTTTTTTTGGGTCTACAGATTTATCTTTATCTTGATACATACACTTTGTGTGCTAAGACTGGCCTTCCCTGACCCCGCCATCATCCCAGGCTTATTCTGTGAACTATATCAGATTATTCAACTCTCATGTTCTAACACATTCCTCAATTTTTTGCTTTTTTATTTAGAATCTGTAATTCTTGGAGTCACTAGCTTTCTCGTTACTTTCCTCTCCTATGTCTACATTTTCAAAACCATCCTGAAAATTACACTAAAGGATGGAAGACGGAAAGCTTACTCTACCTGCAGTTCTCATCTCACGGTGGTCTTCATCTTTTATGGGGCTGGTTTTTTCAACTACTTTCAACTCAAAACTAAGGATTTTCTGGCAGGCAGACTGATTTCTGTATTTTACACGGTTATCACCCCTCTCCTAAACCCGATTATATACAGCTTGAGAAACAATGATCTAAAAGGAGCTCTTCGGAAAACTCTGTCCAGAATCGGTTCCACACTATAAACTTTTATGAAAGGAGAACTGCACATCAATATTGTTAGACTCAGGACTGCTCATGTTTTAAATTCATTTGCTGGGTTTTTTATTTTAAAAATTTCAAATTTTTGATATGTAAAAACAAGGTCAAACGATGTCCAATCATTGCAATCGGATAGCAGTGCAGAATATCTTGACTATAAGACATCTTGTTGCTTAATAAAATAAATAAAGTGGACAATGCAATCATGTATAGCGTTAATTGAATAAATTGGACCCAATCAGAGGTCCTAAAATATAAATGTAAGCAAAATGTAAATTATGCAATCAAATATACATTAAGTTTCTCAAAATCCATAAAACACAATCCCGGTAAGTGCCACCTCAGAAGTGAAAAAATGTGTGTCAAAAAAAAGGGATTAAACAAATCAAGATCTGTCAGAGTTCATCAGGTATATCTTATACAAACCTAATGTATATTTGATTGCATAATTTGCATTTTGCTTATATTTACATTTTAGGACCTCTGATTGGGTCCAATTTATTCAATTATTGCTATTATTCACTTTGTGTGGGTTTATGTGTTTGCTATTCATATTTATTCACAATTTTGATCACTTTACTGTTGAGTTGAGCGCTATATTTTTTATATATGTTTGAATATTGACGATCAGTTTAGTCGTAGTGTAGCAGCTCACCCTTCTTCCTTTAATTCATTTGAGCGCAGTATTCTCTATACAAGTTCATGTATAGCGTGTTTGTAAATTGTTTGCATCTTTTTGCATCATCATCATCAATAAACCTAAACAAATCCTATACCCTGGTGTCTTCTTCTTCTTCAATCTCTTGGTTTGTACAAACCTTACTTGTTTCCGGTCAGTTAAAGTGGAAGTAAAGGCAAAACCTGATAAACTTTAAACCTGCTATCAGGCATATTCTAAGCCTAATCTATCTAGTTCTGTAAAGAAAAATTACTATACTTACCTTTTCTGCAACTGCTTTAGCACAGTCTCCAGTGGCACCATCTTTGTGCAGGAGGCAGCAGACAACAGCTGGGAAATAGATGGGAAACAACGTCACTCATAGAGGTATTATGGGACTTCTGTTGTTGGCTGCCTCTCCTACACACACCTACACATTGAAGCTGTTGATGACAGCACAACTTGGGACCGGACCAGAGCGGCTGCAGAATGGGTAAGCATAGTGATTTTTTCTTTACACACATAGTTTCCTATAAAATTTTGAAAACAGGTAATATTTCTCCTTCATTGATGTGCGCTGATGAGGCTGCACTGATAGGCACTGATGGGCACTGATAGGCTGCACTGATGGGCACTGATAGGCTGCTAATGGGCACTGATAAGGCAACATTAATGGGCACTAGTAGGTGGCAGTGATAAGCACTTATTAGGTGGCACTGATGGGCACTGATGGGTGGCACTGAGAGGTGGCACTGATGGGCACTGATGGGCGGCACTGAAGGGCACTGATAGGTGGCACTGATGGGCACTGATGGTGGCACTGATGGGCACTGGTAGCTGGCACTAATAGGCAGCACTGATCAGTGGCACTGATGATGAGGCACTGATGGGCATTGATTGGCAGCACTGGTGGGCATTGATAGGTGGCACTGTGGGCACTAATAGGTGGCACTGTGGACACTGGTAGGTGGCACGGGTGGGTACTGAAAGGTGGAACTGGCAGATGCCACTGGTGGGCACAGGTGAGCAGCCACAGCTCTCCATGTGAGGGACCAATGTCCCTCTGACAGAAGCCGGTGATAGGCTTTTTTTTCCCCTCATGCTGACAGTGTGAGGGGAAATAATATCGATTACTGATCTTCTGTTTACATCACGTGATCAACTGTCATAGGCTGACAGCTGATCACATGGTAAGGGGATCAGGGATCACAGAGTGTGCCATGCATCACCTGCAGGGACATACAGACAGCACCAGCTTGGGAGGACATCTATTGATGGCCTCCTGGCAAAGTAGGTCCACGCTGTAGCCATCATTCGGCTATAGTGTGGGCGGCAAGTGGTTAAGATAAAAACATTTTGGGTGTAGCAGCCTCCCCAGCACCCCCTTAATTACTTACATGAGCCTCTTCTCTCTCCAGCGATGTCCATGAATGTCTAAGCCATCTGGGACATGCCTCCTATTTGGCTGAGACACACCAGTGGCACAATTTGGCTCCTGTGGCTGTCAATCAAAGTAGGTCAGCCAATCAGGGAGAGAGAGGGGGCGGGGCCAGGTCGGGGCTCCACGTCTGAATGGTCACACGGAGCTCTGACTTGGCTTGGGTGCCCCCATAGATAGCTGCTGGCTGGGGAGCAATCAATAGGATGGAGGGCCCAGGAGCACAGGAGAGGGACTTGAGAAGAGAAGAGGAGGATCCAGCCTGCTCTATGCAAGACCAACTGCACAGAGGAGGTAAGTATAACAAGTTTGTTATTTTTTTTAAAAAAACAAACCTTTACAATCACTTCAACTATGTAACATTATGTAAAAACTAAGACAATTTCTTGGAAAAATGGTCTTTTTATGTATGTTCATACATGATGGTACATTCAAGATCAATAGCTCACCCTGAGCCACCCCTAATTAAGCCCCTCCCCATGTTTGAATAATTGGACAGATTTGTATCCTCAAACCTAGTGGTATGATTCTAGCATCTATTTTTGAAAATAGAAAGTAGTATGTTGTTTTGCGGAGCAGAAGCTGCTGTGATCTTTTCATTACATTTTTTTCTTGGGGTGTAGACGTTATGGCTTTTTGGGGTGGGGCAATTCATGTCTGCACATCCAATTCTATTTAAGAATTGTCTATGGCACTATTTTGTTTGGGACCCTGGAGCTCTTTATGTTGTGGGGATAATATATTACATATTGTGTCCTTTAGCTGTGGAGGATAGCTGTTGGATTTATAGATCATGGCTCTTTTTCCCCAAAGTTGCTTGACAAGTTGAACCCCATGTTTCCCAATGAGTACCGTTCATATCTGTGCAACCTAAAGTCACAGCAACTTTTAAGTAGTTCCTGCATTGCTTTGGTCTGACTTTATTGTGACTTGAGGGCCATAGACTTAAATGTGAACCCTCAAAAATCACATGAAAGTCACACCTGCATGATAGACATGTGTAGACTTTGTAGAGCAAAAACAATCACATTGGTCAAAGCCAGAGTTGCAAGAAAGTCATACTCATCCAAAGTCACGTGAACATTGCATCAAAGCTGCATCAAGTTGCACTGTAAATTTACAATGGAATTCGCATGATTTTTAAGTCACATAAGTGTGAATGGACTCCAAAGATTAGAAATAACTATAAAGAATAGGAATAACCTGACTGAGTACTTTGAGGACTCTTGGGTGTAAGCCATCTGGTCCTGCTGATTTATTTGTGTTACGCTTTTCCAGTCTTTTTTAGACACCGGCTTCTGTTAGCAACAAGGGTTCACTCTGTAATGTGTTACTAATGATATAGCCTTGATTACTATCCTTCCTTTTCCTGTGCAAAAACTGAGGAGAAGAATGCATTTAGTACAGTTGTCTTCTCTTTGTCATCTGTAACCATCCCTGATTCATCATCATTTATGGGGCCAATATACTCTGACTTCGCTTTTTTAATGTTAATATATTATAAACATTTCTTGGAATTTTGTTTACTCTCCTCCACTATGTGTCTCTCTAAGTCTTTTTTAGCCATCCTGAATGCATTCTTACACTTCTTATTGCATTCTTTGTAGTGTTGGAATGCTGCCAATGATCCATCTTCTTTATATTTTTTAAAGGCCATTTTTTTTCTTTAATATGACTTTTTATTTTATGGTTCTGCCACCCAGGTTTAACCTTCTTTCTTCTATATGTATTGCCTGTTGGAATGCACTGGATGATACCTTTATTTAATATGTTCCTAAAGCACTCCCATTTTTCCTCAGTGTTCAATGTTTCTAGGATTTGGTCTCATTTAATATCTTGCAGTATTGACTGCAGTTTAGAAAAGTCAGCTCTTTTGAGATGTAGTGTTCCTGTATTACCCTTGTGCCTCATTTTCCTATGATTTATTCTGAATCTAATTATCCTGTGATCGCTAATTCCCAAGTTGTCCCGTATTTCCACATTTGCAACCAGATCTGAGTCATTTGTAATTAATAGATCTAGCAATGCATTCTTTCTAGTTGGGGAATTCATAAATTGGAACATGAAGTTGTCCTGTGAGACATTTATAAATGACGGGCCTTGAGTGAGCTGTCCCTTTTGCCCAAGCAATATCTGGATAGTTGAAGTCCTCCATTTACCTGCTTCCCTGCCATTTATAACTGTGCTAGGAGATCCAACTCCCCCTCTTCCTTCAGGTTAGGGGGCCTGTAACATACCCCCACTATTCATTTCCCACTTGCTTCTTCCCTTTGAAGGTCGACCCACGTGGATTCCACCTCCCCCCCCTTATTTGATATTTGGAGTCAACTTAATATGAAATGTCTGATCCCAGTGTAATCAGAGACTCCCATAAAATTTATCGGGTTGACTGACTACCACATTCTAGTTTGCAGATTCACCAATCAGAATGAGTCAATCAGCCATTAACCACACCTGGATGTAATCGACAGAGAGGTGTGCACCAATCCTGTGAAATATGGAAGAGCTGTATTTAAACAATTCATTAAAATGCATAAGCAACAGCTCTTGTTAGTGGCCCAGGGGAAGTCTTCTGCACATTGAAAACCTGGCCATCATGGACACAGACAGGGTTCACAGATGTAAAGCTTTGTTTTTTATAACATGATTAGATATTTAAAGTAAGCATAGCTTAAAGCATATGATTAATATTGAGGTTGTTTGCCAGAATACATCTGGTAGCATTGGAGAGAGAGGTAGGCCTCCTATGTAGCGCAAAATGAGTAGAAGATGTAAGGGAATTGATGGATGAGCAGTGGAATAATATACTAGAATCAGTAGGGCAAATAATCTTATCTCCATTGCAAATATTGACACAGTTTTTATAATACATAGGGCATATTATACTCAAGGAGGCTATTTTTGTTTGTAAGATGTCCGGATGCATCATGCCCTAGGTGTGGGGATTAATCTGGAGGTTACATAGTTACATAGCTTGAGCTATGAGTAAGCGTCAATCTTGGACGTGAAACGCGTTAGCTGTTACCTGATGTTCTTCTCTGCTGGCATTTGATTGTACCTGCATTGTATATACATGCTACAATAAACAGCATCGATTGGAGTGCGGCTGTCTGAACTTTTCATTTTTTCCATAGTTACATAGCTCGTGAGGTTGAAAAAAGACACGTCAAGTACAATCTGGTGTGTGCTTTTATGTCAATATTATATTGTATATCCCTGTATATTGTGGTAGTTGCCAACCCAATAGTTTTTTGAAAATATCTATGCTCCATGCTAAAACCACTGCTTGAGGAAGAGAGTTCCACATCTTCACTGCTCTTACCGTAAAGAACCCTCTACACAGTCTAAGTTTAAACTGCATTTCTTCTAATTTTAGTGAATGGCCGCGTGTCTTTTTTTTTTTTTTCTTGCACAGTAAAGTTTTTTCTCTATTGTGGAGTCACCATTACCATATTTGTACAATGAAACCATATCTCCTCTCGAGCATCTATTCTCCAGAGAGAATAAGTTCAGTGCTCGTAATCTTAACTATAACTCATAACTAAGGTCCTCCAATCCCTTAATCAGCTTTGTTGTCCTTCTCTGCTCTGGACCTTCTCCAGTTCCAGTACATCCCTCCTGAGGACTGGTGACCAGAATTGGATGGCATACTCCAGGTGCGGCCAGACCAGAGTTTTGTATAATGGGAGAATTATTGTTTTATCTCTGGAATGAATTCTCTTTTTAATGCATGCCAATATCCAGTTTGCTTTGCTTGCAACAGCTTGGCATTGCCTGCCATTGCTGAGCCTGCCATCTACTAGGACCCCTAGGTCTTTTTCCATCCTAGATTCCCCCAGAGGCTCTCCCCCGAGTGAGTCGCTTGCCTTCATATTTTTGTCCCCAGATGCATTATTTTACATTGCTCCACATTAAACCTAATTTACCATGTATTTGCTTATCCCATTAATTTGTTCAGATCTTCTTGCAAGGTTTCCACATCCTGCTGAGAAATGATTGCCCTGCATAGCTTAGTATTATCCGCAAATATAGAGATTGAGCTGTTTATCCCATTCTTCAGATCATTTATAAATAAATTAAACAGGATTGGTCCCATGACAGAACCCTGGGGGACCCCACTTTCCACACCAGACCATTATGAGTACTCCCCATTTCTCACTACCCTCTGGACTCACCCCCATAGCCAGCTTTAAATCCGTGTACTCACTCTTTAGTCCATGCAGACAGACCCAAGTTTATACAATAGGCTTTATGGGGAACTGTATCAAATGCTTTTGCAAAATACAGATATACCACGTCTACTGCCATTCCTTTGTCTAAATGGCAGCTCACCTCCACATAGAAGGTTAATAGATTGGTTTGTCAAGAACGATTCTTCATGAATCCATGCTAATTACTGCTAAGGATACCATTTTCATTACTAAAATATTGTATGTAATCCCTTATCATCCATTCCAAGAGCTTGCATACTATTGACATTAGGCTAACTGGTCTGTAGTTCCCAGGGATATATTTCTGCCTTTTTTTAAATATTGGGGCTTTTCTCTGATCGGCTAGTACCATACCAGTCAGTAGACTGCATTTAAAAATTAGGAACAAAGGTCTGGCAATTACTTGACTGAGTTCATTGAGGACCTGGTCCTGGTTACTTATTAATGTTAAGTTTTTCAACTCCGATCTTCCCTCATGAACACTGAGGAGAAGAATATATTCAAAACCGTAACCATCTCTCCATCCTTTGTAACCAGATTCCCTTCATCATTCTTTATGGGATCAATATCATCTGACCCCCCCTCTCTTACTATTTATATACTTAAAGAATTTCTTGGGATTTTCTTACTCTCCTCCGCTATGTGCTTTTCCTGTTCTATCTTCGCCGTCCTAATTGCACCCTTACATTTCTTATTGCATTCTTTTTAAAGTTGGAATACTGATGGAGACCCTTCAGCCTTGTATTTTTTGAAGGCCTTCTCCTTTTCTTTTATAAGCACTTTTAAGTTGGAGATGAGCCACCCAGGACTTCTATTAGCTCTTTAAAATGTATTTCCCATTGGGATGCACTGGCTAATATCCTTATTTAATATGTTCTTAAACCACAACCATTTTTCCTCTGTGTTCATTGTTCCCAGTATTTTATCTCATTTAAAATCACCTAGAAAGGAGTGTAGTTTCTGGAAGTCGGCTCTTTTGAAATTTAGTGTAGTATTCTCCTTATATTTTCTATTTTCGTGATCTATACCGAAACGAATCGGCCTGTGATCTCTGTTTCCTAAATTTCCCCTTATTTCCACATCTGTGATCAGGTCCATATTGTTAGTAATCAGTAGGTCTAGCAACTATTTGTTTCTTGTTGGTCTCTTGAGGTATCTTTCATATTCTCTGGAGATGTCCCTAATTATTTAATTACTGGGAGTAGCTATTAAGTAGAATACATTTGGTATTTAGAGTCAACCTTGTAGTGGAACCAGAAATTTGGGTTATATGGAGGGTCAAATGGCCCCTTTTTTGATGCAATTAGCAATTTTGAGGTGCCTCTATCAAGTCAGAAAGCTAATAGCTCAAAGATGGATGTCCCCATTGCTGTCCTCTCACACAGACAAAAATAGAAAAACCAAGGGGGGAAAAAGAAACAGGACCCCATCGGAAAAAAGCGGTCATAGGAACACAATTAGTGAAACAGTATGAAAGTAAGTTTATTTATAATGAACAAGCAATACAAAAACACATGGGATCAGGGAATGGACTTAAACCAAATGTAAAACCAATAAAAAGACAACGTTGTCTAGGACAGGGAGGGGAATCGCAGCTGCTCAATCATCTCCACACATACACCAGACACACTAATTCACAGGTGACCACATAGCAGTCCCATGGAACAAATCGGAGCTATCCAGGTGGTTGGATGTAGCGGAGCTGGGAAAGGTTGGAAGGTTTACAGAATGTAATAATTTGTCATGTAATAACTACCGTAGTGAAGATCTATTTTTTGTAACATTGGAGGAAGAATCCATAAGCGGGTCTGTTGTGAGATTGAAATCTCCACAGACTAGTAGGTTACCGTATTTGATTGGAGTTATACGCTTAAGTACTCTGCACAGGAATCTAGCTTGGTGTGTGTTTGGGATGTATAGAGCTACCAGGGTGTAAGGGCGTGAGTTTAAGTCACATGAAATAATGATACATTGCCCTTCACTGTCCAGAACAGAGTCTTTAAGTTGGAACATCACTGTATTTTTTATAGCTAGGAGCAATACTGTTTTTTTCTCAGATGCACATGAGAGGAAGACAAGTGGAAATTGTTTATGGGAGCATTTGAAGCACTGAAGTGAGTTTCCTGAATGCATATTATGTCAGCTTGGCTCTTCAGGGCTTCTTTCCATATCAAATATCTCTTGGCTGGATGGTTTAGGCCCTTAACATTCAGGGACAGACATTTAATAGCCATGGTGTATTGTCATATGCTGTATATGCAAGAAGGGAATAAGCACTTACTGCGGCAAGACTCATGCATAGGATGCAAATGTTATGGTCCAGGTCATGATGTCTTCTCTTCAGTGGGGGGAAAAAGGTGTTTGCTGACGTTGAAGCAATTATTGTCAGGTTGTTTGTAAATTGCAGATGTTTCAATAGTATAGGGTATGAAGGTACCCTTCGGGCTCATCAGTGTACCATAGTAACATAGGAAAGAGCAAAACATAACAGTCTGAAGTAATAAAAAAAACATGTTAAACTTGTAAAATAAAAGAATCCACTGAGGGATCCATGAACATATTGCCATGTTCATTGTATCTGGAGGGAATTGGATATGACCATAGCCAGGGGAGGTTATGGGGTGGCAAAAGGCGGTCATTTAGGAATCTCCATCTTTTCCTTTTTTGAAGAATGCTTATGGAACACAACCTGCCAATCTGCTTGTGTGAGCAGGGCCTTGTCCATTTGTATTGGATCTGGGGGTTGGTTGACAATAATGCGCCACTGACGGAGGGCAGATAGCCCTTCTTCCAGGGAAGACATGGTGGAAGTGTGGGTGATCGTCAGTGTAGCTGGGTACTTTCATTTGTCAGCAATATGGTGGTTGTGGAGGGCCTTTTCGATAGTAGCCAAATTCCGCCTGCATTGGAGAGTGTGTGCCTGGAAAGATCCGGGAGCAGAGATGCATACTGGGCCGGGCGTTGGTCAGGGTTGTGGAACGTGTTTAGGAGAATTTCCTTTGCGCGGTAGAAGTGCATCCTGAGTACAACAGCTTTGGGAATTTTTTATGCCAGAAATGATGGCTTTGGTACTCTGTGCACCCTGTCTACTCTGAGTTCTATGGCTGAAAGTGTGGGTGCTAGCCTGAAAACATGTCTTGGACATATTGCGAGAGCTGTGCAGAAGTCACTGTCTCTGGTATGCCCTTGATTTTAACGTTTATCCTTCTGGATCTGTCTTCTAAATCAGCAAGCTTAGTTTTTATTCACAAGATTTCATCCCCATGTGATCTGTGTGCATCCACTACGGTGTTGAAGGAAGCAGAATATTTCCCCATTGCTTTCTCTACATAGTCGACCCTTTCTCCCAGTATTTGTACTTCTTCCTCACACTTCTTAACTGTAGATGCAGGGAGGATCTAAGTGACATTAACATGTCTTTTAGTACAATGTCTGATATTGTTTGGCCAGATGTCGGAATCCTGCAATAGGGACTTATACTGCGGGTTTGTTAGGCCTTGCTGCAGCCTGTGCCTCACTCATCTCCATGCCTGGAGACCTGGAGTTCTCCCCTAGTGATGCCGTGCACTGCCTTGTTTTAGACGGTCTTCTGTTGGTGAGGGTCAATGCTGCAGAGGAAGTATTTTGTGCCCCACAGAATGTATCCAGATGAGCTGGGAGGTGAGGCTGCGGCCTGTTCATTCCTCAGCGTGGCCCGGGCTCCGTCACCATTTTGTTGTGGTCTGCGTGGCACTGAGGGAAAGAAGCTGGTTAGCTTGCTGGGCTGAATAAGTGGCCCTTTCCTCCGTTGCACCGTTCCTGGGTGCTCTCTGAGTGTCCTCTGCTCTGGAGCGGTGTCTGTGTGGACTGAAAGGCTTTTGTAGCAGTGGTATTCCCCGGCGGTCTGGTAGAGCTCCGGAGCTACACGTCCATCTTGGAACTCAAACGCCATGCCCCTCGGCCCCAAGAACCTTTTAGAAGGTTCTGGTGACAGTAATTGCCTTTCTTCGCGAGAAGGGCATTCACATATTCCAGTATCTGAACGATGTCCTCATACTAACACACTAGATGGAATTCTGTTGCATGGTAAACACAGCAAAGAGCCATCTTACCCCAGCTCAGATCATCACATACCTAGGTAACCTTCGACAGTACACGATTTTCCTTCCAGAGCACAAAGCAATTTGAGTTTGCACAGAAGCTGCAGAAATGATGTCTTCAACCGTAGTCATGATACGTCAGGGCATGAGTTTCTTGGGCCTCTTAATGGCATGTATTGCAACGGTGCCTTGGTCACAATAGCACACGAGGAGATTTCAATTCTGCCTCGTAGACCAGTGGCATTGCGGTTCTCTAAAACAAAGTTTCTAAATTCCTCGCTACATTGCCAGCAGCCTTCTGTGGTGGACTAGGAAGAGCAACCTGTCTCTGGGCAGGCCCATCAACCCTGGAGACTGGATCATGATTACTTCAGATGCCAGTCTCCAGGGTTGGGGGGCTTATTGTCTAGACCTGAAGGCTAAGGGGACATGGGACAATCATTTGCTGTGATCCTCAAATCTCCCATGGACAACATAATGGCAGTTTCATACACTGTGAAGCAAGGGGGCACAAGGAGTCAGCAGCTTCTCCAAGTGGCGGCGGAGATCTTCTCATTTGCCGAAGCCCATTTGCTGGACCTATCTGCATCATATCTGCTGGGCTTTCAGAACACCTTGGCAGAACTGCTAATCCAGAAGTTCTGGAGCCACAGGGAATGGATGTTGAATCCAATATATCTAGCTGAGGGTTTTCTCTCAGTGGGGGGTTCCCGAGATAGAATTAATGGCAACACTTTTCAACTGTCAAGTGCCCCAATTCTTCTCCCACTTCTATCCACAAGCCCTAGCCCAGGATGCACTCTCTCAGAGATGGCACTTCAAGAAAGTTTAGCTGTTTCCACCAATTGCAATGATTCTCAAGTCATTTCTGAAGATCATGGAAGAAGGAGTGTCAGCTATTGTGATCACTCCATTCTGGCAGAGGAAGCCATGGTTTCCCCTTCTGTGTCACCTGCATGAAAAAAAAACCCTTTCTTGGTGTGCCTTTTGTAGATATTGCAACCCCTCAAGACATTGCTGAAAGAGACCACCAAATCTGCATCCAAGTCATGGTCGCCATCTGTTCATTTTTAGCATTCAAAAGCCTGACTTGCAAATTTGTCTTAAAAGGGGAACAATTAATACGTTATACAGGATGTTAGGCTCGGTTCACACCAGTGTGTGGTGCGAGATTGCATGTGATTCGCACCGCACCACAGTGCAAATCACATGCAATGTCCATGTGATGCGATTTCAGCCACACAGATAGTATGGCTGAATTTGCATTGCATTCAGATCAAACTCGCACAGGACCCTTTTTTTGGTCCACACCAGAATCGGATGCCATAGGTGTTCACACCTATGCCATCTGATTCATGTACAAACTGTCAGTTCGCACTGTGATATGCGAGCTGAAATGGGGTGTCATTAACATTGTATTGACACTCCCAGCAGTTTGCATATGGCAGTGTGAACTGCCATGTGAGTCAGGTGTGATGGGGGAACCCGCAGTGGATTTGCAGGGTTCCCATATCGCAAAAGTGTGAACCGGCACTTAAGGATGCTGGCAGGTGCCAGGTTCCTTAGCAACCAACAATTTCCTCATTGTTCACGATACAGGCGGGTGCCAGCTGCTTGACAACCAGTAGCCTTGCGTTGAACTGTCCCATATAGCAATAGTAGGAATACCACTGCTAAATGTTTCAGTTCCTGTTGCAGTCAGTCGGGGGTAAAATAATGTGCAAAACGCTATATAAATACTATACCACAAAATAAATGTTTTTTTGTGAATCACATGTTCCTGAGTTAAATACCACTTGAGTTTGTTTAGCGCAAACATTTATGCAGCATTCAGCTCTTAGTGAATTGACCCCAAAATATTTATTTTTAATAGGATATCATGTATATGTGAAATAAATACACTGTATGTAGCACCAGAAAAGTCACAGTATATTCCTAACATATTTAAACTTTTGAATATAAACAGCAAGGGATGTTGTTCACTGAATCAGTATGCCAGCTTAAATAAAAAAAAACACCCTTCCAGTGAGGAGGTGCCCCCCACTGCAAGGGCGGATTTTTATTATTCATCATGTCTAGGGGATTGTAGCCTCTTTCACTTTCCTGATTCTTTGCTGCAGCCAGGGCTAGTGCTCTTCTCCTTTACCTAAAGCTGTAATCTGTGAGTAGAGCCTTGGCATAATCACATACCATACAGGGACATAATCCTTTATGGTACGGTGAGTAAGCAACTGGTCATAGCTTACATAGGAGCTGTAAAGGACCAGCCAAAGGGAACTTACTAGAGAAAGGGGTCAGGTAAGTATTTACACCTTAACCCTCCATTCCTAGACTAAACAAGCATTTAATGTATGCAGTGTAGGGAGGTCCCACTTCAATGGGTATACTATGTATTTATTTTTTCAGGTAGTTGGTCTTTAAAACTTTCATTTGAAAAAAACCAAAGGAGATGCTTAGGTCAACCAAGTGGGTTGACCCACTTGGGTCAACAAGTTGGGTAAATGGGGGTTTTATGAATCTATGTTTGTATGCCCGTGTTGGTAGGTATGTATGTATGTAAATGTTTATATGTAATTATGTACATTTTTAGATGCTTCCTGGGAATACTGCTTTGCAATAGGGTGTATATACCCCCTGCGCTCTGTATTTTACCCACACTTGAGCCCTGCATGTATGTTACCTACTCCTTACCCCTACACTCTGTATATTACTCACTCCAGACTCATGCTTTCTGTATTATTAATATTATTATTATACAGGATTTATATAGCACCAACAGTTTGTCCAGCACTTTACAATGTGAGGGCATTCAGTACAGTTACAATACCATTTAATACAGGAGGAACCAGAGCCCTGCTCCTTAGAGCTTACAATCTAAAAGGGAGGAACAAGTGATAAAAAGGTCATAATTGCAGGGGCGGGGGGTCCACTGATGGAGAAAATAAAAGTACTGCAGTTAGTTGGGGGCAGAACAGGCTTCTATATGTTACTTTTACTCATATATTGTGTATATTATCTACTCCTGACCTCTGTACTCTTTATATTGCCTACTCCTGCAATTTATAAAAGTACCTTCTCGGCCTCAACAATAAAAATATTTTCCTGATAACTTTAGCAATAAATATATAATAAATAAATATAAGTATAAAATAAATATATAATTTATAGTTTTGCTTTTTTTTTACATTAGAAATTCCAACAATCATTCAAATTGAACTAAAGTGAGACTAATCCATTATTTATTTATTTTTATTGCTGTTTTTTTTTTTTTTTTTATATTGGGTTTACTTTTAACCTATTTAATTGCAATTTTAACTTATTTAGTTGAACTTTAGCATCACAACTTTTCCTTTCCAACTTTGGAAAAACAAATATCATCAAAATGCAGCACATATTTATTTATAAAATTGATTGGCTTGTGTGCCGTGGAGAAATATAATAATTCAGACAAAGCTTCTTTTTCTGTAGAGATTAATTTACACCTAGGAGCCAGATCATAAGATTAGTCTCATATGAATTCAGAGCAAATTTACACTTCTGCGTGCTCTGGAGATGTCGAGGGAAATTTTTGCATTATAAATATAGGTGTATGAAGCAAATAAAACTGTATTGTGACTTAAAATGTTGCACCAATATTTTATTTCACTACTTTGATTTTCTCTACATCAGACTTGCTGTCACCGAACTGATGTTCCAAAGAGACCCCCCCCATGCCTCTTCTATCAGCATGTATCCCTGTTGGGGTTATCAGGAGCAACATCTGGGAAGATACTGAGACAATAAAGTAGCAAAATAGCTCCAAGATAATCTGTGCTGTTCTCAGGAAGGCACACCGTATCACATATTATGGAGCTGCTCACATATAAAATGCTACTGGAATGCGGTATTCAGGCTCATATCAATTATCACCAGCTGCATCTATATGCCAAACCCAGCCATGTCTCTCCTAAGTATGGATATGGATGGTCTACCCCCCAAATGCAGACCCGTGAGTATGCATATTCTCTTTACGGCCATATCAAATACTCTTAGAAAGGGGAAAGTAATTTAGCACCTAATGTTTCTGAAGTTTTAGAACAACTTTAACTGATTCTACAATATTTAAAACAAATAGCCTACAAAAATGGGGGAGACAAAAACAACTTGCATGGGACATATGGACAACATATTGTGATCGTACCAAATGACACTGAAATCAAATTTATACCTTTATAATTGATGCATACATTATCAAGGACTCTTACCATATCACGTTCAATACCTGAACAGATTTATTTATTTAAGGTTCTTTGATTGAATATTCTTTTTTTTTTTTTCTTGTTCAAGTATTTTATTGATAGAGGTAAAATAAAGGTAGGGTCTAAATGAGTGAGGCAAATTTAAACAATTCACATCCTCCAAGAAGGAAAAAGAAAGGCGTATAATGCAGGGTTTGAAACATTCTATATAAACAAATGGGTTGCAGCCCATTATGTGGATAAAGCTTAAGCAAAATGAAACAGTCATATAACATCAAAAAAAAGGAAGAGACGGGAGCATTATGAGGGGTATGGCGGCCACCTAGGAGGGCCAATGCTCGGAGCAACCTCAACGGAGGGGTAGTGGTTATTCCCTTTATGTTTCAGCTAGGCTCATGAAGCAAAGAGTTATTAGTGGAAAGAAGAGGACAGTGACAGAAGTGAAAAGGGAAGAGAGGGAGAAATGGAGGTGAGTGAAGAGAGGAGGGATCACAGGGTGTGACTGGTCAGGGCTGGGGAGGGCGTTTATAAATGATTAACTCCAATTGTGAAATAATACGAGGTTCAAGGGGCTAACAGTGTATTATCGAAATCCGGGATGGATGAAATGGTCTACCCATGGCTTCCATATGAATATTCTTTTTAAATGAAGATCCTTTGTTATACGTAGAAGACTATATATTGTAATCTTACAATGTAACATTGTACAGTGTTACAATGTACTTACAACTGAACATACTGTCACAAAGTTTTTGACCTTATTGCCTTTTTCTTGTAAAGATATGTTTACTTTCTGTTTCTGTAATTACTTCCTTGTATTCTGGATGTTTTACACAGAAGCCCAGATTCTACTGTTATTATACAAGACACTTAATACACATTTTATGCTTTAAATAAATAAACAAACAAAATAGTATTTAATTTAAAGTACTGTGTCATACTTTCTGGCAGCTGTTGCAGCTATCTGAGCTCTGCGTAGAGAATAGAGAAAGGTATATTATTCTCCCACAGAGAATCCTTGATATATAATTACAACTTCAGTCCGTTTCTGGGAACCTAATTAGGGGACCTGGTTTACAGGTTGAGTTCGTTGGATTCCATTAAAAATGATATTATTTAGGGAAAGACTTCAAAGTAAATTAATTTTTGAAAGGATGCAGGAATAATTGTGACCTTTTTTTCAGTGTCTTTTCCAAAACAAAAGTAAAACGCCAATCCTCCCTAATTGGTTAGTACATATGTTTCCACAAGCATCTTAAATTTTGGGTTAAGAAATTCTATCGTCTGCCAATGTTGAGACTGTTATTTCGTGTATTCTGCAGAAACGTTAAATTTTAAATCAACAATTGCAAATTTGTTATAGAATTTCTACACTTGATGTTGTCATTTAAAAAGATATCACTGTATATTTGGTGAATAGAAGCAAAAAGTATATAGCATATTTTTACTGTGCGTGTTTTTTTAAATGTTTTAATTACACTTAATACATCTGAACTACTATTGTTGCAATGGCGAATCAGACTATTTTGAATGATTTTTTTCTCTCTGGATTGTCTGAACGTCCTGCTCTTCTGCTACCTCTATTTTTTTTCTCCTTTCTAATCTACCTTCTGACATTATTTTGTAATTTGTTGATCATCTCCCTTACAGTCACCAACTCTCACCTCCATGTTCCTATGTATTTCTTTCTTGGGAACCTGGCTGGTTTGGACCTTTGCAGTTCCTCAGTCATCATCCCACGAATGTTATTTGACCTTCACACCAAGAGCAGAAAAATCACAATAACAGCTTGCATGACCCAAGTATTCTTCTTTATATTTTTTGTTTCCTCTGAAACTATTCTCTTGTCCGTCATGTCCTATGATCGATACATTGCCATTTGTCAACCATTGCATTACATAGAGATCATGAGTTGGAAAATGTGTCTACAGTTGGTGTCCAGTGTGTGGTGTCTCGGTTTAACCTATTCTTTAGTTCACACAATTTATGCCTTCAAATTAACGTTTTGTGAATCAAATATTATCGAAAGTTTCTTTTGTGACCTTCCCCAGTTGTTTCATATCTCCTGCAGTGACATCTACATCAACATTCTGCTCATATTTTTTGTAGGTGGTCTTCTTGGAGCTGGGACTCTAATAATGACCTTCTTCCCTTATGTCTACATTTTCAAAACTGTCCTTAAAATAAAAGTGAAGGGCAATAGAAGTAAAGTTTTCTCTACATGTACCCCTCATCTCACAGTGGTGATTATATATTACGGATCTATTTTTTTCAATTATTTTCAACCGAATGTGAGTCATCAGTTTGGTGGTAACAAAGTGGTGTCCATGTTTTACACCATGATACTTCCACTCCTTAATCCTCTGATTTACAGTTTGAGGAACCAGGATTTCAGAACAGCATTCCAACATATTTTAATGAAGATTATCCCAAAGCAATATACAGTAGAATTCATCTAAGCTAAACCAGTATATCTAGACTTTCCAATACTTTTCTTATGTAAATTCAATAGATAGATATTAACCAATAAACATTTAACATAGATAAAAGTATCAGATGTGACAAAGATCAGTAGATCAATGGGTGTTCCATACTGATCCACTGATGTTTGCCATATTCAATTTATTATCCAACAAACAATTAAACTCAATGCTACTTTAGGGTCCTCCAAGCTCTCTATCGCCTTGAAGTAGAGGGAGACTTTAGAGCCCTTCAAATTTGTTGATATTCTGTGTTGGCTCCTTGGAAGCAAATATCAATATTAAAAGTGCTCTTTGCACATATACATCTTCAGATTCATTCTTCTTGCTTTTGCAAAACCTTGCTTTTGTTGACAGCAGCCTTACTGGAGCCATTAGGACGTATGCCAATTTCACTGAAGTAACAATTCTTTTTAATATAGTGCATCATTTCCTCTAATCAGATTTTATTTTTGAAAAAAAAATGTTTGTTAATCTTTACAACAAAAAGAAAGAAAGAAAGAAAGAAAGAAAGAAAACAGACTGTCATGCGGGGCAGCACAGTTGGTAACAAGAGCAGCAAATACAGTGGCAAAACCATTGTGCGGCACAATGCACAGGGAATATCCTCATCAGGAAAATACATCTCATAAACATCTTGACACAACTCTAGTATGTATACAGCATTGAATAACCCCCATAGTGCTTGGTTGAGGGCAATAGAGTGTTTTTTAAATGAAAGAGGTGTTTGCCAATGTGATTATAATTGGTTCATACTCTCTTGCTGTTCATTTTAACTCATATTGTATCTGTTTTTGATGGGTCCCACTTCCTCCAGGTGCAGGGGGCTGCAATGGGGACTAAGTGGGCCCTGTCATATGCAAACCTGTACCTGGGGGAGTGGGAGCGCTGGCTGGCCATGTGGATCTGTGTTGGAGATACATTAAAACACCAAAGGAACCACAAAAAAAAGTACTAAATAAAACCACTGATATATGGTGCAAATGCCAGCTGTGTGCACTGTAGCCAATTCTTGTGACACCAGCAAAATGCAAAACCATGAATGAACACCAATGTAGTAAATGCAATGGTCTCCTCAAACACACTGTGAAAACAAAACCAGATCAAAGACTCACTGCACAATGCTCCTCTTGCATGCTGCCCACTGTGTCTCTGCTGGGCTAGATGGTGCTGTGGTGGTTACTACCGTTGTGCTTGTCAACAAATGGCAATAGCCAGATTGAGAGGAAGCCCTAATGGAGCGGAGGGGGGAAGTGTCGTGCCTGGCGGGGGAGTGCCAGAGGATGAGGCAGGAGATCACAGGATGTGAAAGCAGCCACACTATGGAGGATGGTGGAGCCAACAAGCAGCTTCGTAGACAGCGGGGAGACAGCCCGAGCGTGATGTCATCTCGAAGTCACCATCTAAAGCGAGTCTGAACCACAGGGGGAACGCAAGTGGGAGGAAGAGTTGCAGAGAGGGTAGCTGTTGTCCTGATGATGCATTTCTGGTGTTGCCCTTTGTCAATTCATGTGACCAGGACAGCAAATTGGATTTAAATAGGGGCTGGCTGCGGAGTGTGTTGACATTATATATATATATATATATATATATATATATAACATATATAATATAATTTATATATATAAATATAAAAAAAAATGTGAATTAATAAAATGTAAAACATATGCAATACAAGAATGGTAAAGTTACATACAAACAAGTATGTGCGCACAGCCACTATCAACCCAGTAGATGTACACATACATATTACAATATACTATATCAATCAAGATAAAACATAGTGGAGATGACATGTAAAATAGGCATATGAAAAATGATAAATGACATAAATAAATTAAGTCCTTACCACATCACGCAATTTGTGAGGTGGCAGTGGAAGTCCATAAGCACTCCAAGGAGAGGCAGCCAATTCCCAAGAAGCTGAACCGGGCTTCAAAGAACTGAAAGACAAGGAAGAAGGGAGGCGCCTCTAAGTGCAGTATTTAAAACAAATTTATTGTAGAAAGGGATTAAAAACACTCAAATTCTGATGAGTGAAAGCAAAGAAATCCAGTCCGTGGGTGGCGTCACAAACGCTCTGTGCACTCTGTAGTATGTCTTCTGACACTGCGGTAACTATCCGACCGTCGGTGGATACAGATGGTGAAGCCAGCTTGTGTCCAGAAGGAGGCTAGAACCGCAGGAGACCAGGCGCAAGCGGATGACGTCACTGCAATGCGACGCGTTTCATTAGGCGACCGGCCCAGCTGACTTGAGGGCCGCGCCTCTTCCTCAGGCAAGGAGTGTTCCAACCAGAAACATGCTGTATATATATTGACTAAAAACGGCAGGGGGCGGGACAAGCGGATAGATAACAACACTAGGACAATACTCGGGATGAGAAGGCAGTGTGTGCATATAAAGTACAAACGAGAGAAACAGTATGGAATAATGGAAGCAATACAGAGTAATAGCAGCAAAATAAAGACCAGCCCAATGAGTGTACCACGACATCCTCACAGTGCAGCAACAAGCGAATACACATCAACAGTGCATATATCGGCCGGCGATATCGTTGAGACAGCAATGGACATATGAAATATATATAGGAACTGGGAAAAGAGGAAATGCATATACTATGGAGACATAATATAATAAAACCATGATATGTATATATATATATATATATATATATATACAGGGTGGGGGAGAATATATACATGTACATGTATACATGTATATATACATATCATGGGGAAGGGGACTATATATATATATATATATATATATATATAGAAGATGTATAAAAAGAAGGGGGATATAAGCTAGAATGTGTACACAAATACATAAAATCTCATTTAAAATGGATGCGCGTAGTCTGTATGCGTTCAGCACGCCACTACAAATACAAGTATGGAGCATACGAGTCGCATACGCAAGTAACGAGTCTAAAAGGGAAACGCTATACATAATGGTCAGGGTAGGGAGGTATATGAAATATTAAAAAAGGAAATGGAAAGATGGTGCATATGCACGGTGTGTCAAACAAAACTGTACACTGCACATGTGAATCACACGCCCACTCACACGAAGGACTGGGACAGGCGAATCGCATCAGAGGGCAACATGCTCATGAAAAAGAACCATATATAAAACAACTGGGGGGCCTATAAAGAGAAATTATATTTATAATGATGGTATTAGAAAAAATGATAAATAATAATAAAAATGCAGAGTTACAAACAGGTGCAGGGGTAATGATGAAACGAGGGACTACAGAATCGATGATGTTTCAATACTTTCATTCAGGCCACCAGGTGAAAGAACATCTAACGTAAATATCCAAAAAGTTTCACGAGCGCAGAGTTTTTTGAAGCATTCTGCTTCAGACAGTGTAGAGGCAATCTGCTCGATAACCCAGACCCTCAGGCCCTGCGTGGACTTTTTGTGTTTCTCCAAAAAGTGTCTGGGTACGCTATGGTAATCCTCTCCTTCTTCAACGAGCCTCCGGTGTTTGCCAAAGCGACACCTTAAAGGTCGAATGGTGTGGCCCACTTACAGTAAGCCGCACGGGCATGTGAGGCCATACACCACAAAATTGGAAGAGCATCCCAAGATGATGATTATATCATCAATGTATCTACCGTAAAAAGCGATGTTGGCCGAGAAGGGATTGTTGGTAGAAACATACTTCTTCTCCCAATACCCCATGGCAAGGTTGTTACATGATGTATGTTAACCTCTGAATAAAAAAATAACTGAATAAAAATATCTGAGAATATAAAATAAATACCTATCCAATCATAAGGACAGCAAAGTAGGTCAAAAAGGGTATAACCAAAGTCATTCTCATATAAAAACTTAAACTGATAGACGAAAATATAGATAATCCCTCATGGTTCCTGCCAATGAGCTAGAAGGGTAATGAACAAAAACAGGGCTTGAATATAAAAGTAATACAGAAGGCAACCCAAGATATAACATTTTAGGGGAGACATCCGGGACCAGCAGAGGAATAGGAGCTAAAGAATACTGTGGACTTCCAATTCCTCGTTCAACCCATTGGGAGCTAAGGATGACAGTTTGTAAATCCAAAAGGATTCTCGTCAGTAAGGGAGTCTCCAGGTATAAACTCTATAGCCGCCACCCTTGGGCTCCGGCCGTCCTTCACATTATGGATTTTAAAATTGCGAGGAACACTATGCTCCTGGCACCCCCTTCTGTATGAAGTGCCGATGCCCACCCACACGTTTGTGGAAGGTGCTACATGTGCGCCCCACATACAGGAGCTTAAAAGGACATTGGAGTTTGTAGATAACATATTCAGAAAAGCAAGTTATGAATTGTTTAACCACTTCAATACAGGGCACGTACCCCCCTTCCTGCCCGATTTTCAGCTTTCAGCGCTGTCACATTTTGAATGACAATTGCGCTGTTGTGCGACGCTGTGCCCAAATGACATTTTTATCATTTTGTTCCCATAAATAGAGCTTTCTTTTGGTGGTATTTGATCACTTTTGGGGGTTTTATTTTTTGTGCTACAAATAAAAAAAGACTGAAAATTTTGAAAAAAAGCTTTTTCTCTGTTTTTGTCACAAAATGTTGTAAATAAGGACATTTTCTCCATCACTGATGGGCATTGATGAGGCTACACTGGTGGGCACTGATGAGGCGGCACAGATGAGGTGGCATGGATGGGCACTGATAATGAGGCACTTATATGCAGCATTGATACTTATATGCAGCATTGATGGGCACTGATAGGCGGCACTGATAAGCAGCACTGATGAGCACTGATAAGCGGCACTGATGGGCACTCATAGGCAGCACTGATGGGCACTGATAGGCAGCACTGATGGGCACACATAGGTGGCACTGGACACTCATAGGCTGCACTGATAGATGGTACTGATAGGTGGCACTGGTGGGTACAGATAGGTGGCACTGGTGGGCACAGATAGGTGGCACTGGTGGGCACTGATAGGCAGCACTGATTCCCTGGTGGTTTAGGGTGGCATCTGTAATTGGCACTGAATGCCATCCATGCTGGGCTTTGTGCCCCTTACCTGGTGGTCTAGGGTGGGCTCCATGATGGTGTCCCCGGTGGTCCTGATCGGCTCCCTGGTGGTCCTGGTTGGCTCCCTGGTGGTACCTGGGTGGGCGCTCCCTGATGGTCCCTGGATGGGCTCCCTGGTGGCCCAGTGTGACGATCCTAGGGGGGCTGCACTGATAAACAATCAGTGCAGACTCTCCCTCTCAGGAGAGCCGCCGATCGGCTCTTCCCTACTCGCGTCTTCAGACGCAAGTAAAGGAAAAACAGATAAACGGCTCTTCCTGTTTACATCGTGATCAGCCATGATTCCCGGGTCATCCCGGGTTATCCTGAAGACATCATATGACGTCCAGTCAGCGTAACGGAACACCCGCCCGGATGTCATTTGTCTATAGGCCAGGCGGGAAGTGGTTAATATCATAGGTGTTGTCTGCTCTATCTGAAAATGAAGAGACTGACCACCTTTTTTCATTGAAAAATGCCAGTTCTGTTATAGAAATAGGAGTGTATGTCCATGGTTCTCATGGCTCGAGAGATTTTAAGTCCACTCAGAGCAATGATATTTTTAACAGTGTGAGTTCTCTTGAAAGTCACCTGAGGAGCTAAAGGAAGGATTGGCCCTAATTTTGGATCCAATCGCGGCAGTGCTTTTTGACAATATTAGTGATGGATCTGTACTTGTCATTGAATTCTGTCACAAAGCTAGCAGTGTTGATATTAGATCTTTCATCCTTTTTGGTATGTGGTGAACCCTCCAAGAATTCTTCATATGTTGTCTGAATTAAATCAGATGGGGTACCCTTTCTGTAAGAACCTGTTTGTTTTTCATATTCATCTTGTTTTGTACAGTTCCTACATAGTCTTTAAAATTGTCCACTAGGGAGGATTTTTACCCAAGAAGGATGGTGACTGCTTGTGTATTGCAGGTACAAATTTCCACTGGTGGGCTTACAGTAGTTTTCAGTAGATATAGACCCATCTTTATGATGTAACGTTAGGTCTAAGAATACCAAGGTGAGGGGATCTATCACATGTATAAATTGCAGACCTAGGGTGCTATTGTTGCAATGGGACACGAAAACCTAAAAAAGCCTCTTGGCCACCACACCAAATTACCAAGACATCATTGATATGTCACTCAAAAAACACTATATGTCTGGTAAAGGGCTTGCGGTCCCAGATAAATCACTTCTCCTAATATCCCATAACAATATTGGCATATGAGGGAGAAAAATTTGCACCCATTGCTGTCCCAGGCTTTTGGAGGTAAAATGTGTCTTGGAACACAAAATAATTGTGCTCCAAGCAAAAGCTGGAGGCATCAATCAAAAATTGGGACTGCCTATAGTTCACATTATAGTCCACATGTAGTCCAAGTGCATACAGATATAGAAAAATCTATGTTTAGAATGTAATCTTCCAACAAATCCTTCTATTTGACCCCTAATGTTAGAAAAAAATTACACAACAGCAAGCAACTATATGTAAGAATAATATAAGAAAAAGGGCCACCAATGATATACTATGTTGACAAAGTATTGGGACACCTGCCTTTACATGGACATAAACTTTAATGGCATCCCAGTCTTAGTCCACAGGGTTCAATTTTGAGTTGCTTCACCCTTTGCAGCTATAACAGCTTCAACTCTTCTGGAAAGGCTGTCCACAAGGTTTAGGAGTGTGTATGGGAATGTTTGACCATTCTTCCAGAAGCGCATTTGTGAGGTCAGGCACTGATTTTGGACGAAAAGGCCTGGCTCGCAGTCTCCACGTTAATTCATCTTAAAGGTGTTAAGACTCTGTGCAGGCCAGTCAAGTTCCTCCACCCCAAACTTGTTCATTCACAATATATTGCCAAAAGTATTGGGACCCCCTCCAAACCATCTGTGGAGGGGGGG
This sequence comes from Glandirana rugosa, assembly GCA_018402905.1. Lineage (NCBI taxonomy): Eukaryota > Metazoa > Chordata > Amphibia > Anura > Ranidae > Glandirana > Glandirana rugosa. The sequence goes on along the minus strand of BLSH010169826.1, from coordinate 275,581 downwards.
TTATGATGTGGGGTTGTTTTTCAGGTGTTGGGCTTGGCCCCTTAGTTCCAGTGAAGTGAACTCTTAAGGGGTCAGCATATAAAGACATTTTGGAAAATGTCATGCTCCCAACTTTGTGGGAACAGTTTGGGGATGACCCCTTCCTGTTCCAACATAACTGTGCATCAGTGCGCAAAGCAAGGTCCATAAAGACATGGATGAGTAAGTTTGGGGTGGAGGAACTTGACTGGCCTGCACAGCGTCCTGACCTCAACCCGATAGAACTCCTTTGGGATGAATTAGAGTGGAGACAGTGAGCCAAGCCTTCTTGTCCAACATCAGTTCCTGACCTCACAAGTGCGCATCTGGAAGAATGGTCAAACATTTCCATAGACACACTCCTAAACCTTGTGGACAGCCTTCCCAGAAGAGTTGAAGCTGGTGTAGCTGCAAAGGATGGACCAATTCAATATTGACCCCTACGGACTAAGACTGGGATGCCATTAAAGTTAATGTGTGTGTAAAGGCAGGTGTCTCAATACTTTTGGTAATATAGTGTATGTACCCCTTTGACTAGATGGTAGCTTACAATATATGTTTTTTCTTTCAATTTTTTTATTGATTTTTAACACAGAAATTTACAGTAGTAGCATTGCATCAGAGTTTTAAACAGTCAACAGCATAGCATGTTAGTAATAACGGTACCTTCCCGGCACCAATATTTGGATGAGTATGTGCATCCTTCCATGTACAATGTATAGTTTGATTGTTAGATGATGGTTGACATTAATCAAAAAAATTAAATAAATAACTTAAATGGAAGCTACTGTGTGAATAATAAAAGAAGAATGTAAACATATATGAACAAAAGGAATAGAACTGTACCATAACATGAGGATTACTTGGTTGATGATATACAATTATAAAGTGTCATCAAAAGGATTATTCATTTTCTGGGAAATGTGAGGTCCATGGAGACCACGGCATCATAAAAAAGGGTGGTTTTATTAGATTGTGCTGCAAAATGTTTTTCATAGGAGAATCGAGTCTTAAATCTTTGTATTACTTCCTCTACATTAGGTGTCATAGTGGATTTCCATTTTGCCGTTATGGTTAGGCGTGCGGCCATCAATATATGGCTTACCATACTTCTGTATTGAGTTGGTATGTTATTGATGGATATATTGAGTACGGCTAATTGAGGGTTAGGTTTAGTGATAAGCCCAGTAACTGAGGAGATTAGCTTAAAAATTCCATTCCAGAAGCTGCGTATACTATTGCAGTCCCAGAGAATATGTTTTATGCTACCCTTGGCTCCACGTTGTCTCCAGCAGGTAGTAGATTCTGAGGGGAAAATTGGGGACAGTCTTACTGGGGTTTAGTAACTTCTATGGATTATTGTTAGCATTAACTCCCAGTGGTTAGCACAGTGGGAGTACCGGTAACCTGACTTAATAGCTTTTTACCATTATTAAGAGTAAATGTGATGCCCAGTTCTTTTTGCCAGTTGGACATATTTAGATGTTTTGACCTCTTCTTTCTTATGTTGTAGTTGATAATAAAACCACGCTAGCCCCTTAGGTTTATCAAACTCATTTGATAGATAGCGCCATATTTCTTTATGTGTTTCATAGTGTACCTCTGGGTTGGCGGTATGGAAATGCTGCAATTGTATCTGAGTGTACGAGTTGGGTGTCGGTTGCTTAGAAAGCAATTCCTTATAAGTTAGAATGTTATTTTTTGTAACCAAGGGGCAGTTCTAAGATTTGGTATAAGATATTTATATATTTTAGGCCCTCGTGGACTATTTTAGGATCATTTTTCAAGTGTGTGTTTAACCGCTTAACAACCGCCCTATAGACAATTGACGTCTACAGGGCGGTTGCTTAATTCTGGGAGGACGTCTATTGACGTCCTCCCAGAATCGCGGTTCCCGCGCGCCCCCTGGGGCGCGCACACGGGAACATCCGTGACCGTCGGGTCCGGGGGACCCGACTGATCACGGATCGTGATGAATGGCCGCTGTGCGCGGCCTTTCATCACGTGATTGCGCCGTCAAATGACGGCGCGATCACATGTAAACAAGCCGGCGCTTCCGCCGGCTTCTCTCTCCTCTCCGCACCGATCGGTGCAGTGTGAGAGGAGAGAGGGGGGAGAGAGAGGACACGCTGCAGCGCTGTGGGCGATGTGCAATGCCCACAGCGCTG
>BLSH010169826.1:255443-265988 GCA_018402905.1 Glandirana rugosa | reverse complement strand
AGGGTGACAAACATCAGATGCTACAAGAAGAATGGTTAATCTAATCCACTATGTGGAAAAAAACTGAACGCCTTCTCTGCTTCTCTCCTTGATAAGAGACAGGGCGTTCAACAGAGTTCACTGGGGTTATCTAGAACTAGCCCTCAAAAAATTTGGATTCCAAGGACACATTTTGTCTGCAATTCTAGCCCTATACTCAACTCTGCCCAGGTATTTTGCTCTTCTATGCTCTCTACACCATTTAACATATCGAACGGGACCAGACAGGGCTGCCCCCTCTCTCCACTCATTTTTAATTTAGTAATGGAGCCCCTAGCTGAAAAAAAAGGTCATAGCAAAACATTACTGGAATACAAATTGACAAACATGAACACAAGATAAACCTCTTTGCTGACGATGTCATCCTTATTTTATCTGACCCTGTATCCTCCCTGGCTTCGGCAAAAAAACATACTGGATTGTTTTAGTTGTTTATTTATTATAAGGTGAATGCTACTAAATCATATATCTTACCTTTTGGGAGACCTCCAATCACAATTAAAATCTAGTTACCCCTATATATGGGCAGATCAATCTATATCTTATTTGGGCATTAACTGAACCAAAAATGTTGCATCACTAGTTAATACCAACTACTCCCCCATCCTATCTAGTCTTCCCAAAGATCTGGATTCTCTAGACAAATTCCACCTTACATGGTTAGGAAGACTGACTGCATTCAAAATGCTCAAGCTACCCCAAATCCTATACATTTTTAGATCACTCCCCATACTAGTACCAGATTCTTTCTTCTCCTCCCTACAAAGCATAGTAAGCAAATATATATGAAAGTCAACTGAACCAAGAAGCTCCAGATTTATCCTATTCAAACACAGGAAATGTGGGGGCGCTGGTCTAACTAACTTGAAAGAGTACTACTATTCATCCATTTTAGCTCAGATTAAACCATGGTTTATAAAGAAATTAAATAGCCCTTGGAGAGACATTGAACCAGCACAGATCCCAGGCAATGATCTCCAGGCCTGGCTCCTCAGTAACCCTCAAGTCAACAAGAAAACCCACCCAATTCTCTCCTACAATCACTGCATTTGTATTAGCTTTTAAACACTGCATTAAACATGGGGATGGATGGCGTCCGCATACACTACTTCCTTATGCTAATTTGAGTCTTTTATCTGGTAAGCGTCCCCACAACAGGGGTATGTTTTGTTTTACTCTTTTTCAAATAATAGTTGTTAAAACGACATTACACTATGTGGCGACTTTCTGTTTTCATATGATCCCTTTGCTGGAGTCTCATTTGCTGTTTGAGGAGCCGTGGCTGGGGACTAGCATCTGAATGGTTCAGTGCTTTTGAAAGCACAAAAGACGCAGAAGCTGAGCATGAGAGTGCCCAGCATGTTTATTTGGTAAGAATCCATTTTTTGGGGGGGTCCGAGCACACTTAACCAACACGAGGTGGATGGTGGTGGATACTGCAAGGAGAGGGTGTCGTCCGCATGCAACAGCTGATGATTAATTACTTCCCACTTTTGCATGGAAGTTCACACATCACTCTAGTGTGGGACTCTTTAAGCGGACTGTTTGATACATTCTGACATTATGTGTATTCCATTTATTGGTTTAATGATTATATTTATGTTCAAGCGCTGCTTTCTTCTGTGAACATTTTCTGATTTATGACATTTTTCCATTTTAAGTAGCAGCTACTTCCATTGATATAGCATATTGGCGCAGGTTAAGGTTTGTAGTTCAGTTAGCAAGGGTGTCTACTTCAGACCTTTGTGTATTCATTACTGCATTAAACATGCCCACAAAGGTGAAGAACCACGTAACTTGAAAATACCCATATCTGTGGTAAAACACATGATACCGAACTTATCACTCAATGTATGGATAAATAAGAGAATTAAACACTTGGGCACCTATACTGTAACAATATATTAAAACCCTTTACTACCCTGATACAAGAATTCTCCATTCCCAAATCTGACTACTTCAAATATATCCAGATCGCATATTGTCTTCTGAGAAATCCACATATAAGAATACAAGTGCACAAATACATAGATAAATATCTGTCAACCAACAACAATAGTATCAAGGGAATCTCATTGTTTTATGGCCTATTGGGATCGAAAAACTCTCCCTCTAAGCTTCAACAAATGATATCCTGGGAAAAAGGCATAGGTAAACCCTTCCAAATCCATCAATGGATCATAGCAATAGAAGCCACATACCAAGCCACTAAAGCCTCTAACTTATGGGAACTTGGCCTAAAACTTAATCTGAGATGGTATATCACCCCATCCCGAATCCACAAATTTGCTCCTTCCACATCCTCCGCATGTTGGAGAAATTGTGGCGCAATTGGTACACTATTCCCCATTATATGGGAATGTAACAAGATCCAAACATTTTGGAACAAAGTTTGCATTTTCATCCGCAATGTAACCAAACTGCCCATATGTTTAACCCCAGAAATAGCTAAACCTAGGAATAGAAATGCTTCCTACACACCTAAGATGCATCACTGTCCACATACCCTTAGCAGCAAGGCTAACAGTCACCAGGCACTGGAAATCAGCCACCACACCACAACTTCATGAAGTAAAAGAGGATACACTTATAGGCTTCCTTTGATCTCCTGTAATAAGAGATCAACAGCTAGGGGTAAGCACAACATTAGCACGGTGGAGGGATTCATCACAAAATTGTATTATGCACAGTGGCACTTTACGGCACATGTTTACATATGGCACTTTAAAGAAGATTGTCTTTTGAAGTTTATGGTTTATAATGGAATCACTCACTGTGGACATGCATGAACTTTTGCTTTTTGCCTTTTTGCACTGAATTATTTGCAAACGTAAACATTATGTAAACATTTTTAGTGCTACACTTTCATTTTACATTTATCCTCTACAACTTGGCCTTTGCCAAAGTCGCTCTAAATCCTTTCACTTGTCCATTTTTTTCTGCTTTCAATGCATCAACTTCTTGCTTCCTACTATACAGATGCCATTGTAACTAGATAATAATAAATGTTATTCACTTTACCAGCCAGTGACCATAATGTTATGACTGATCAGTGTGTGTGTGTGTGTGTGTGTGTGTGTGTGTGTGTGTGTGTGTGTATATATTCATTAAATGTGCATGGGTGAACAGCACCATTTGAAAATTTGCAAAATAAACCACTTTGACTACTAAAAATCAATAAAAAGAGCTCTTAGTGGAGTGTAAGTATTCTGCTAGAGATTCTTCTATATATTGATACAGTCATTCAAACAAACTAAAACTTAAAATATTGTGTTTGAAGTCCTTTGTAAGAACTGTTAAATTACACTTATAATTAGAAGGTCTGGGACAGGGGTAGGCAACCTGGAAGTCCCATCATGCCTCTGGGAGTAATCGTAACTGCCAGCCTTGCAATGCCTCATGGGAAATGTAATTCCACAACAGCTGGGGGGCTACTGGTTGCCTACCTCTGGTCTAGGGGAACTGTCAATGGCAGCTGACAGCTCCTTACATCCTCGCTGCGTTTGCATGCTGTTGATAGGAGATCCTTCTGGGTAACACGGTGGTGTTTATGTGTAACCAGGCAATGCTTTTCAGAGTTTTCCTCCTTTGTCAAGGATAGGCACTTTTACTGATTTCCTTTGCTGGCTTTTGACAGTGATCCCTCCAGGCTAGTCTAGCCCTGCTGTAGGCCACAAAGAGTGATGGATGGATGCACAGAGACATTCATGCTTGATCCTTCTCCAACTCCCTTCTAATTGTAAAGCCTCATACACACGGTTCGACGATCGTATACAACAGGTCGTTCGAATGACCGTTGTATGCTAATCCGACCGTTAGTACATGTGGTTAGAACAGCCAAAGTATGACTCGAAAACTTTGGTAGAACCAACAAGCAGTCATACGACTGTTGTATCACGTGTACAGAGAGGTTGGTCCAACAAGTTGTATTGTGCAAAACACACATGCTCAGAAGTCAGGAACGGCCGGACACTAATTACATGCACCTGAACTTCCTCTTTATACATTCATAACCCGTCACTACATTCGGCTTGGTCATACGAACGTTTAGTGCATGTCAATATGCGAAATACAACAGCCAACATATGATTTGGGCCATTCGGTCGTATGATCGTCGCATCGTGTGTACGAGGCTTAAGTGTCTTTTAAAAGTTCTTAAGAAGGACTTCCAACACACTAACCAAATGCACCAGGTTTTATTTTTTGAATGACTGTGCTATAAGAACTTTCCCCAGTCCTTTATTTTAACATTTGGCTGATGGATTGGTGTGTAGTTCTTAACCCTATTAACCTCACACACCAGTTATCATCCTGAAAGCCCCAGTGCATCTGTTTTTCTTTGCTCTCTACATGCTCTCTATATTGGTAGATCATCCAAGTATTTGCAAATATAGGAAATATGTAAAATGATTTTATTTTGCAAAAACTATCCAATCACATTCTTGAAAGGATGTGGCATAACATTTCAAATTGCATTGGATAAAAGCACCTTTATACTTATTAACTGCTTTATTGACAAACTATATGCACAACATATTGGCAAAAGGCAATGGTTTCATAAAGGTACAACACTGGGATAAACAGCTACAACTGAGCCGAGCAGATAGATAGAGACCCCATTAAGTGCTGATCGTTGTACTGAAAAAAGATCCTGTTCCTTTAAAGTGGATGTAAACCAGAAAAAAAAACATTTTTTGCTGACGCTTCTACTTGGTATAGGAGAGGATATCATGTCATCTGTGCCTAGTCTTGCCACGAAGAGTTAATCCAGCTCTCAGTAATCCCCTTATCTTTTTTCAGTAAGAAAAAGACAGACTAAGGGAGAAAAAGGAGTAATTTCATCCCGTGCTGTGTGAGTGACAGGCAATTTTCTTATCTCCTGCATGGAGCATACAGAACTTCACACTCCCCCTCCCATCTCCTCCAGCTCTCAGTGTAGAGGTGGGTGGGGAGTCTTGTGACATCACAACTCCACCCACCGAGCTCCAGCAAAACACCCACTGTTTCCAGTGTTTTGCAAGGCTGCTACTGCTGAAAAGGGCGACATTTTCAAAGAAGGGATACATGCAGGAGGCTTGCATATACATATATATTAATACTGTGCCATTAGTTTATACTGGGTGAGTGGTGGGTTTATATCCACTTTAAGGCATGCTCTATAGCAGTGGTTCTCAGCCCTGTCCTCAAGTACCCCCAACAGGCCATGTTTTCAGGTTTTCCTTTGTCTTTGCACGGGTGCTTTAAATCAGAGTCAATGGCTTGGTATTTTGGACAGCTATTTTATCTAAGAGAAATTCCCAAAACATGGCCTGCTGGGGGTATTTAAGGACAGGGTTGAGAACCACCGCTCTATAGCACTGTGCTTTTCTGTGTGATTTTCCCCTTCCTAGCTTGTAATATACCTGGTTGACCCTGCCATTTCCTGTGTCCTCCTGTCTGTACTGACTATGGTAATCATGGCTGCTGATCCATGATTACCATGGTCAGTTTACGCGCCTTCATCTTCCTGCTGCTCCGCTGTGACAGTCTCTCCCCTTCCCTCCCTGTCAGTGTGAGAGCGGCTCTCCTCCCCACCCCTTCTGCTCCTATTCAGTTGAAATATGCAGCAAATATTCATGTACCCTCTCCGGTTAATGCTGCCATAAACGATAGTTTTTTTTTTTTAATGAAAAAGCTAAATACCTTTTCCCACACTGCCTCTGTGCGGTCACGTGATCCCCCTGTCCTGGCTGGCTGACGTCACAAGGGAATCTCGGCCCCTCCAGCTTCTCTCCATAGATCAGGGAAGATAAGCGGGGGGGGGGGTTATGTGACCACACAGCTTCAGTGTGAGAGAAGCTATTTAGCCTTTTCATTTAAAAAAGACACTTACACTATTGCTGATGGCAGCATACTCTGGAGGGGATACAAGGTGACTTTACAAACACATTAAACCTAAAACTTACTGGCAAAGCTAAAAAAAAGTATGGTCAAAGCTTTATTGGCCATACTTATCTTGTGGGTCACAGAAATGCACCTACTTCTGCTCTCCTGTGTCCCAGAACCAGCTAACAGCAGTCTAAAGCCCACTGTTGGCTGACGTCACAGGTTTCTGGAAGGTTCTGACCAAATTATCAGGATCCATCTAGATGTATGATCAGCAGATGGCCCAGTCTCCCAGCGTGCTGCTGAGAGACTCAACCAGCTGCTTCTGCCCCACTTCAGCCCGGCTCCAGGGAGCGCTGGAGGGGCAGAGCAAAGACCAGTGATTGAGGTCAGAGGTCATGTGGTCGATCAATTCTCAATCTTAAAGTAGGAGGGGAAAGCTGCAGGATCACAATGATGCTGCAGCAGGAATATATGTTGTTTTTTGGGGGTTTTTTTATTCCCACACTTCTCCTTTAATACTTATCTACAGAATTTTCAGCATATGAGTCTGTCACCCATAAAGGGAGACATTTGCCCAGGTTGCTTGGGACTGTTCCCACAGGTGCTTGTGACTACTTTTTTTTTGGGGGGGTTGTATCAGTCTGGTAAGCAGTATATGTTGGTTGTCTTGCCCAAGTAGATGATGTGTAAGATTAATGTGTAGATGTGTAGATTGATGTGTAAGCCCAAGATACTGTGTTTTCTGCACTGAGGAATCGGGATGAACAGCACTTGTCTTTAGAGTGTTCACATGTTTAATATAGAATTTATTCTTGAGCACATTGTGGTTGCTCACAGACTGTTGTGTTACACTGATTTAGTGGTGGCAAGTGCTCAATATTTGGGGGGGGCGGCAAACCTACGAGACCCCCCGCAGGAGATGGATGGAAAGGCGGTGATCCCCCCATGTGAGACAAATGGGAGGGCAGTGATCAGAGGCCTCCTTACCTTAGGAGGCAGATGACAAGGATCCAGGGTAGGGCTGTTGCTCCTCACTCCAGCTACTCCTCGCTCCGGGGCTGTTGCTTCTTCTCTCGTCCAAACTGGAAGTGGGTCCTGAAACCATATTGGCTCAGAGTGCTAAGACTCCTTGGCCATTTGAGTCTCAGGACCCACTTCCTGATTGGCCGGGAGGAGAATCAGGAAGACAATAGTGAATATTAATTCAATATTGTCACAACTGTGTGGGCTCAGGGCACCGTGCTCTGCACCCTGAGCCCACCCTTTTTTTAAACCAATTAGAGCCTCAGGCTCAAATTATGAGCTTCAAAATAGAAAAACCCTATTTAATTCCATGCATTCGGTGCCCTGCCTGTAGATTAGGGGCTGGGTGCATTGGATTAGGGGGGCGGTGCCCCTGCGCCCCTTATGGATGGGCCGCCACTGCACTGATTACCCATTGTCTGTTTGGGCACCATTTATGCAATTTGCGTTTTGGTACAACATATTTTTTGTATATTTATTTGCATATGAAGTCTCACTTCTCTTTATATAAGGATTTAATTTATGTGAACTCTATATTGCATTGAGGATAATCTTCCTTACAACATTTCGGAATGCGGTTTTAAAATCCTGGTTCCTCAAACTATAAATCAGAGGATTGAGGAGTGGAAGTATCACAGTGTAAAACATGGACACCACTTTGTTACCACCAAACTGATGGCTTCCATTTGGTTGAAAATAATTAAAGCAAACAGAGCCATAATATAAAATCACCACTGTCAGATGAGGGGTACATGTAGAAAAAACTTTACTTCTATTTCCCTTCACTTTTGTTTTCAGGACAGTTTTGAATATGTAGACATAGGGAAAGAAGGTCATTATAAGATTCACAACTGTAAGGATGCCACTCAAGAGAAAGATGAGCAGGATGTTGATGAAGATGTCACTGCAAGAGATCTGAAACAACTGGATCAGGTCACAGAAGAAAGTTTCTACAATATCTGATTCACAAAATGTTAATTTAAAAGCATAAAATGTGTGAACAGAAGAATAGAAAAAACTGAGGCACCACACACTGGATACCAACTGTAGACACACTTTCCAACTCATGATCTCTATGTAATGCAATGGCTTACATATAGCAATATATCGATCATAGGACATGACGGACAACAGAAAAGTCTCAGAAGAAACAAAATATATAAAGAAAAAGACTTGGGTCATACAAGCTGTTGTTGTAATCTTTCTCCTCTTGGTGTGAAGGTCAAATAACATTCGTGGCACGATGACTGAGGAACTACAGAGGTCCAAACCGGCCAGGTTCCCAAGGAAGAAATACATAGGGACATGGAGGTGAGAGTCAGTGACTATGAGGACAATGATCAGCAAATTCCAGGTTAATGTCAGAAGGTAGATGAGAAGGAAAAAGAGAAAGAGAGGAAGCTGGAGAACTGGAAGCTCAGATAGTCCAGAAAGAAACAATTCCTTCAAAATTGTCTGATTCCCCATTGCAATAGAACTCACTTTTAATGACTAGTATAGAAAAAACATTTAGAAAAAGCACTGTAAAAATATGCAATATAAAATATAAACTAATATACAATATACAATTTGCTTTTTCATTTAATTCATCAAATAAATTGATTTATTGCTAATCACAACATCAAATGTAGAAATTCTAAAACAAATTTGCAATCGTAGATATACTTGAGGTGATTGAAGCTGTATTAGTGCACTTGCGACAGAAACAATTGAGCACTGACCATGATACTTTTATTTTATTTGTACTAACATACAATTTTTCAGGACAGGCTTTCATGGTATGTCCCCCAAAATCTGTCCCCGACATACCCCGAAAGCTTGTCATGAAAAATTGTATGTTAGTGTAAATAATGAAAAAGTATCATGGTCAGCACTCGATTGTTTTAATTGTAGATATAAAATTCTAAAGTTTTGCAGAGGAATAACTTCAGAATATCAGAATAGCAGAATTGGCGAGTCAACCAAGTCAAGTGTTAAAATTCTTTCTTGGAAGAAATACCACTGCCCAATGAAGGAGGATCATCATGAAAGATACTTACGCAATTGCATACGTTCATGTACTTCAACCAATAGGAAAAAAACCCAACAACAAATAAATAGGAAACATAGTTGATCCAGAGAAAGGGAAAACTAACATAGCATTATCCAATTTTCTCCGGTGAGGGTGAAAAACCCCATTGGATCATCTACTCTAGGTGTTATTACCTTTAACATATTAATATCCGGTTATACAGTATTTTATGCATTTACAAAGGCATCCAGCTATTTTTTAAAACAATTTACTGAACTTGCCAGAATTAGTTCTTGAAGGAATCTATTCCAGATTTACTCTTACTGTGAAGAAGCATGTATGTGGAGGCTAAATCTCTTTTCCTCCAGATATAAAGAGTCCTCACTTCAGATTCAGATTCAGAATACTTTATTCATTTCAAAGGGAAATTACTACGAAACAATTACAATCAACAAAGACAATGCAAAAAACACAATAACAAGGCGCACACACAATAAAATTACCACTAACAGCAATTAATACCAAATAGAAGTAAATGAATACTGTAAAAAAACAAAACAGAAAGGGAGGCGCGCGCACCTAGTGCATTACCATTAAAATGTATTAGAATTGTAAAAAAGTTTGAAAATAAATATTCAGAAAACCACAATGTGGTATCACAAAGCCATAAAACCAAAGCGAGATGATGCAAATGGGTAGACGAAAGAGCACAAGGTGGGGTAACAGCTGACGCGTTTCGGGGGCGCACCCCCTTCCTCAGAGCTGTGCCATAATTTTTTATGGTAATGCACTAGGTGCGTGCGCCTCCCTTTCTGTTTTGTTTTTTAGTATCTTTTGGATCACCCTGTCTGAGGGGGGCAGCACACATTTGGTGTTTTATTCCTTGATGCTCCGGTTGGCTTTACTCCGAAGGTCTTTTAGCGCTGGAAATGACTTTTTTCTTTTGTAAATTAATACTGTACTGTATTCAACTAAACCATCCTATTAACCCCTCCAGGTCCGCGCTATTGCCGAAATACGGCTCCAGCGCGGACCTGAAATGCCGGGAGGACGCCCACTGCGCATGCTCCCGCGCGCCCCCTGGAGGCAGCGGCGGCGCGCGCGTGCGCGCCGCACGCTGCGGGAGCGTGCCCGCGGGTCGGGCGGACTCAATGTCCGCCCGAGACCCGCGATCACTTACAGGAGCCTCAGAACGGGGAACCGCCGTTGTAAACACGGCGGTTCCCCCTTCTTTGACAGGGGACATAGCAGATCTACTGATCCCTGTCACTGGGATCAGTTAGATCTGTTATGTCCCGGCCAGCCCTGCCCCCCCGACGATACAGGGGACAGTTTCTTCCCCCTTGGCGGCACAAATGTTGCCGCCAAGGGGCAAGACTCCGAGGACATTCACTAGCGCCCAGAGCCCGCCTGTAACTCAGGCGGGCTGGGCGCCCGTGCGAGGGCGTCGCACGCCGCGCGTGCGCGCGCGGCGGCGACGGAGGTCCCCCGCGCGCCCTCGTACGCGTCACCCGCAGGAGGGCCGTAAAGTCCAGGCGCGACCTCGGCATAAAGCCGTTATCGCGCCTGGACCTCCCCAATTATCCTACCAAATCAACTTATGT
>BLSH010169826.1:226854-238332 GCA_018402905.1 Glandirana rugosa | reverse complement strand
TTCTGCTATCTGTCCTCAGAGCAACAGCACAGACAGCAGTAGTAAAGTAATCTATCTCAGGATGCAGGATCAGGTCTTAAAATGGCTCAAATCTGTCCCTCACGCCGTCAGCTACCTTTCCCTACACTAACCCAAGGAGCATGTGACTGCAGCACTGTGACTCCAGCTTATAAAGAGGCTGGGTCACATGATGCACTGGCCAATCACAGCCATGCCATTAGTAGGCATGGCTGTGATGGCTTCTAAGGGCAAACCAGTGAAACGCTTGTTGATTGGCTGCCCTGCAGCTTCTCAACACGTGGAGTAAAATAGCAGAACCCCGGACCGAACCCGAACGATTTTTGAAATGTCCGGGTCCGGGTCCGTGCCACGGACACCCGAAAGTTCGGTACGGACCCGAACGTTACAGTCCGGGTTCGCTCAACACTAATTATAAGTCCAAACGGCTCTTATTCTTTCGGAAAAAGATGTACTATGAGTCAGGTGATAAGGTGGGGAGGTTCCTAGCGAGAGCCCTAAAAGATACCACGGCCAACAACAATATCAAGGGTATCAGAAGACCCGATGGCAAACTAGATGTATCTACAGAGGCGATAGCAAAACACTTCCATGCATTTTACTCCAAGTTATACAACCTACCACCCCAACATAAACCGGTAGACATGCAGGGGTCCAGATCAGAGGTTATACAGGATTGCCTACAGAAAAGTGGGATGCCAGTCTTACACCCGGATGATATTACTGGATTAGATGACCCAATATCTGAGACAGAACTATCTAGGGCAATCCGTGACATGAAACCTGGAAAAAGCCCAGGCCCAGATGGGTTTATGGCCATTTACTATAAGACATTCATAAATACCCTGAAAGCTCCATTAGCTAGGGCCCTGAACTCACTGACCGAATCTAGGAGAACCCTTACTGATTTCTTATCGGCATTTATCACGGTTATTCCAAAAGAGGGTAAGGACCCAGAGACATGCACCAGCTACAGGCCAATATCCCTACTTAACCTAGACCTTAAGGTACTGGCGAAGGTCTTGGCCTTGAGACTGAGACCACTACTTGACAGAGTGATTGGGAAGGAGCAGGTAGGCTTCATGCCAGGTAGGGAGGCGAAGGACAATGTGACTAAGGCCCTTTTGTTGATCCAGGCGGCAAGAGCGGGAAAGATCAAGAGCCTTCTCCTGTCCACGGACGCGGAGAAGGCCTTTGACAGGGTCGCCCTGGGATTACTTGTTTGCCTCCTGCTCCCACATTGGCCTTCCCCCCTGGATAATAGCTTGGATAGAGTCCTTATACAGAAACCCATCAGCAAAATTAAAAATTAACAGGACACTTTCAGAGAGGGTGCAGATCCAAAATGGCACCAGACAGGGATGCCCTCTGTCACCCCTGCTCTTCATCCTGACACTGGAACCGTTCCTCAGACTGGTTAAGGCTAACCCAGACATAAGAGTTTTTGGGGTGAAGGGCAGGGAATATAAAGTAGCTGCATATGCAGACGACCTGCTCTTCTTCCTCGCAACTCCACACACCTCTTTACCTAACCTCATCACAGAATTCACACACTTTGGATATATATCCAACCTAAAAATGAACTACTCCAAGTCGGAAGCTCTTAACCTGAACCTACCAGAAGAGGATCTAGCGAGGATCAAACAAAACTCACATTTCAGATGGGACCCCCAAAAGTTGAAGTATCTAGGGATCTGGTTGACCCCTAACATCACCTCAACATTCGCCCAAAACTTCCCACCCCTACTAAAAGAGATAAAGACTGACCTGCATAGATGGAGCACAGGGTTTTTCTCCTGGTTCGGTAGGGTAGCTATTGTTAAAATGATCCTACTTCCCAAATTGCTTTACCTACTGCGCTCACTTCCAATTCAAATCCCTCTAAAATTCCTGAAGACCACCCAAACCTATATTAGGAGTTTTGTATGGAACCATAAACGCCCCAGACTCAAAATGTCTTTACTGACGGGCCCTAAAGAAAAAGGGGGACTAGGCATACCGGACTTCAGAGACTATTACAGAGCAGCCCATATCACAAGGGTCATAGACTGGCATTGCCACAGAGACATGAAAGACTGGGTCGCCCTAGAAGCGGACGTAAATTCCATACCACTGACCTCGGCACCATGGATACCCAGAGAAAACCATCCACTAGACATGAAAAACCACCCAATCACTGGCACAACCTTAGAGATCATACACAAGGTAGCAAAATACACCAGTGTGACTTCGAGACTAAACCCCCTTACACCTTTACAAGACAATCCAGACTTCGCACCAGGTTTGGGAAACGAGATCTACAGGTCAGGACTTACGCTACAACCATTGCGGACAGGGGACTGTTTTCACATGGGAAGATTGAGAGATCGCTTAGATCTGATGGGGTGCACAACCTATAATACTTTCCATTCTAGTCATACCTGCAAATACATAGCTACCTCTCATACCATAAACACAAACCACACTTCAACAGGACATTGACACCTATGGAATCAGTCTGTCATGCAGGTGAACACTTTCAAAAGGCAACCTCGGTCGCTTACCAGTGTCTTCAATCTAGCAAACCAAATGAATCGGAGGCTCTCAGGAGGAAGTGGTCTGACACACTGCAGAGAGAGTTAACTGACAAACAGTGGATAGGGGCTTGCCTGATGGCTCACCAATGCTCCATCAGCACCAAAATGCAGGAAACTTCCTACAAATTACTCTCCCAATGGTATTTGACTCCGGTCAAGTTGAGTAAGTGGAATCCGCAGACACCTGACACCTGCTGGCGCTGTAAAAGAGATAAAGGCTCACTCCTACACATATGGTGGCATTGCCCAGTACTCCAACCATTCTGGGACATGGTAAAGGAGAATATAATACGTATAACAAACACTGATCTCAACCTGGATGCAGCGAGCTGCCTGCTGCACATAAATGACTCCTCACTCACAGCTTACAAAAAATCACTCACAAAACACCTGCTGAATGCAGCAAAATCCCTGATCCCATTACATTGGAACTCCACCAGTGTACCCTCAGTTGGCAGCTGGTTGGCTAAGGTGTCGGATGTCTGCGAAATGGAGGAAACAAGAGCACAAGCCTCTGAGCATGTAGAGAGATTCCATAAGACCTGGCGACCCTGGCAGGCCTTTAGATGGTCAGATGACTACAAACTGTTAACTCAGAGTAGACATATTATTATTATTATACAGGATTTATATAGCGCCGACAGTTTGCGCAGCGATTTAAAATAAAGAAGGGACACAGTACAATTACAATACAGTTCAATACAGAAGGAATAGGAGGGCCCTGCTCGTAGAGCTTACAATCTAAAGGGAGGGGGAGGTGGTACAAAAGGTAATGGCTGCAGGGGATGATCTGATAGAGGTGGCTCAAGCACGGGTCTTAGGTGGAGGTGGGGTAGGCTTCCCTGAATAAGTGAGTTTTCAAGGATCGCCTAAAGGCGGACAGGGTGGGGGCTGACCTGACTTTCTGGGGCAGGGAGTTCCAGAGGATGGGAGAGGCTCTGGAGAAGTCCTGTAAGTGAGCATGGGAGGAGGTAACAAGGGAGCTAGAGAGAAGGAGGTCTTGGGAGGAGTGTAGAGGACGATTGGGGTGATATCTGCGGATGAGATTGGCAATGTAGCTGGAGGCAGTGTGGTGGAAGGCCTTGTATGTTGTGGTTAGTATTTTGAATTTTATACGGTGGGGTAGGGGAAGCCAGTGAAGGGATTGGCACAGCGGGGCAGCAGACATGGATCGGTTAGTAAGGTGTACAAGTCTGGCAGCAGCATTCATGATAGACTGAAGGGGGGATAGCCTGTGTAACGGTAGGCCGGTGAGGAGGGAGTTGCAGTAATCAAGGCGGGAAATAACCAAGGAGTGAATAAGTTGTTTTGTGGTTTCGTTAGTCAGGAAGGGGCGAATTTTTGAGATGTTGTGGAGGTTTAGGCGGCAAGATTTAGCCAGTGATTGGATATGGGGGCTGAAAGAAAGGTCGGAGTCTAGGATTATGCCCAGCACCCTGGTATGAGTGGAAGGACCAATGGTTGTGCCATTGATCTTAATGGTAAAGTCATGAGGAGGGGACCGAGGAGGAGGAAATATTACAAGCTCAGTTTTAGAAAGATTGAGTTTGAGGAAGTGGCGTGACATCCATACCGATATGTCATTCAGTAAGTTTGTGATGCGTGAGGAGATTGAGGTGCAGAGTTGGGGAGTCGAGAGATATCCGAGAGAGCTCCTAGTTTATAAAACAAATAGATTACGGAAACGACTATTCTGCTTATAATTAGACTCCTGTCCATTCCCTAACATTTCTTCCTGATTCTTCAACTCAGTTTCAATGTCACTCTAACCTGACACCTTTTCTTTCATATCCCCTCTTCTGTCTCTACCTCCTATCTCTCGAGAGAATAGTATATCTATGATTTTCTTACTGCTTATACCTTGCGGTTTTGTTCTATTAAACTTATTAGCAGCAATTGTGTAATATTCATGACTATGTTGTGATAATTAATGACATGCATAGACCTCCACTATTGTAACCCTTTTGATACCTGACCTGGTTTTCCAGGTGAGTTATGTTATTAGTTGTGATGTATCAATGTCTCATGGATGTACCTATTTTTTGCTACAATAAAAGCCTAATGTTTAAATAAAAAATATGCCACATCCCACAACTAAACCCGGATGGGCCATAACAGTACTTTGAGTCCCTAAAAGGAGCTGCACATTCCTTATTTAGGTGCACTCCATCCCTGCTATAAAGCTGTTAACCAACCAAAAGTAAGCCCGGTTCTCCGTGAACCCAAAACTTTCTTTGGTGCACCAGATCCTCAGAAACATGTTAAGTTTCCAGAGCTCCTGCTGCCTCTCTGGTGTGTCTTGAGGTATAGGGGGGATTTCTGAGAATGCTGCCTTGGGGGTCTTTGTCTTTAATACAGCTTCTATGCCCCTGCAATCATTTTTAGGGCACCCCATCTTCCTTTAACTTTGTAACTGGTACCAATATGTATCATAACAGCTAGATCCTCCCCATCCCCACCCAACAATCTGTCCATCCAATCTACAACATGCTGAACCCGAGTGCACTGTAAGAATACTGTTTGGCAATCATGGTCCTTGTGACAGGTTTTATGCACAAGCTGGCTTGAGTGGTCCTGCAGTGTTGGATTGGAAGCATACATTCTGGGTGTGATGGTCCTATGCTGAGTTCCCCACAGATATACCCAAAGGCGTTGTTTATCCATATTTCTGGTGAGCCTCCAATTTTTACCTTTTTGCACGTGGTGAACAGAGGTGGAGGACACTGATTGAAGATTATTTATATAAGTTTAAGAAGTTTTGGTTCCAGCACGGGCAATTTATTTTTCCTGGCACTTTTTCACTGAACATTTAATATCATTATTTACTTTGTAATCTACCATATTACTCTGGAAGCGCTGCTAACACTGGACTTAAGTCACGTAGGATGCCTGATGACTTCTTAAAACTTCCTGCTACAAAATGAATGGCTTGCATCTGCAGCAGGACAGTGAGTGAACTGGCTAAAATTGGCCATTAAGTTCATCTATTTGCAAACTGCTCAGATTCTGGAAGATTATCTCTACGTGTCATCTAGGTTTCTCACATACACTTGGAGAGGGGCTCCAGGATTTGCAAATGGAGGAAAAAATATATTGTTTTCTTGGAATATTAATAAGTTATTGTCTAGGTTCTAGGAGAAACAGCCTGGTGCTCGAGTGTCGACGCCCCCTGCTGGAGGATCTCACTGCTGGACGCTGCTCCTGTCCAGTAAAGGAGAGACAGAGCCAGGAATAATGGACTGTGTGGGAAGCTGAGACTGACTGCTTCTGAGCTTGGATCAAGATCTCCCTGCACCGGATTTCTGAACGCAGACGGATTGGAATGTGTGACAGCCCCCTACACCAAGGGACCCCTGACGAACCGTGGATAGTGTGACGTGGTCTCTATGCACCGGGAAGTCCATACCCATCCCAATGAGAAGCGATATTACATCTTTTTTCTGGTAAGCCTTCACTTTATAAGGGCTTGGAGTGTCTGAAGGAATTTTGCTGATCCTGGCCTGGTTATATTGTTTTTCAAACACTGATGCCATTTGGAACACTTTCATTCACCTGCACAATCATCTAGGAGTATTTCTTTTAGATTAGGTAAGAAATCCGCGCTAGTGTATACAAATCAATATAAAGTAAAATTAGTTAAGTGAGGTGCTGCAAAACTAGGAAAACCATCCGAACGAAATATATTTTTTAAACAGGAATTGCGCAACTCTCTATGATAATTAATGATAATTATCTAAAAGACCATATAATAATGTGCTACTTGATCAGTGAAATCAATACAACTCAAAACATCAAAAAATCAAAACATCATAATTGTAAAAATCCATAAATTTTGTGTTAAAATTAATTAAGGGATGCTTCCACCGCTTAAGGTGCATAAAAATATTATTTGTAACCGAAAGTCCAGAAATTCGGAAAAATAAATTCCAGGGAAAGAGAGAAAAAACTTCCACCAGGTGCATGGAATAGAGAGACGTCTGTGTCACCCCACACTCTGATTTTACCGACTCTTACCAGAGAAGTAAATACACTTGATTGTACACAGAATGGCGTAGTGGCCGAGAAGCCACGATGTATGAAAAGGGTAGGGTGTCACTCCGTCCTCGGATGTCCTGTTGGACTCGTAGCCATCATGTATAAAGATAACAGACGCCAAATGGTGAAGTATTGTATGGTAATCGGAACTAAGCAAAAAAGCCCAATGGCTACTCACATTTACACAGTGGAAAACGCTCAAGTAAGCATAAACGCCGGCTCAGGATGCGTGCAGCCCGTGCTATCTCAGTCATGTGGGTCGTGTGCTCGTCAATACGTAGGACCGCCCGACATGTTTCGTCATAAATG
Organism: Glandirana rugosa; assembly: GCA_018402905.1. Lineage (NCBI taxonomy): Eukaryota > Metazoa > Chordata > Amphibia > Anura > Ranidae > Glandirana > Glandirana rugosa. The sequence continues at coordinate 231,394 of BLSH010169826.1, read as the reverse complement.
ACGTTATCAAGGGCGTCTGTTATCATTATACATGATGGCTACGAGTCCAACAGGACATCCGAGGACGGAGTGACACCCTACCCTTTTCATACATCGTGGCTTCTCGGCCGCTACGCCATTCTGTGTACAATCAAGTGTATTTACTTCTCTGGTAAGAGTCGGTAAAATCAGAGTGTGGGGTGACACAGACGTTTCTCTATTCCATGCACCTGGTGGAAGTTTTTTTTCTCTTTCCCTGGAATTTATTTTTCCGAATTTCTGGACTTTCGGTTACAAATAATATTTTTATGCACCTTAAGCGGTGGAAGCATTCCTTGATTCATTTTAACACAAAATTTATGGATTTTTACAATTATGATGTTTTGATTTTTTGATGTTTTGATTTGTATTGATTTCACTGATCAAGTAGCACATTATTATATGGTCTTTTAGATAATTATCATTAATTATCATAGAGAGTTGCGCAATTCCTGTTTAAAAAATATAGGAGTATTTCTTGCTTATACCCGAGATGAACTTTGGGTTCAATAAGTCAATACTCTCTTTTTGAATGGACAGCATATGGTTGAACTATTGCTTTCTTCAAATATATTCACATTTTTTCACTGTTTATTTATGAGATTTATATTTTATGTTTGTATCACTTTTTTCTTGGAAAATATTCACATATTGTTACATGCTTTATCTATCTGACTTACACTTAGATTGATATTGTTTTCTCTAGTTATTTTGGGTTTAGAGCTACCCCCCCACATTTCCACTGTTTCTATGATTAGTTTGGTCGTTGCGTGGCAGCTCACTCAACCCTCCTGTTAGAACCATTTAAGCCTAGCACAGTAACACCACCTCCTATCTAAAGTTCATTTATTTGCAAACTGCTCAGATTCTGGAAGATTATCTCTACGTGTCATCTAGGTTTCTCACATACACTTGGAGAGGGGCTCCAGGATTTGCAAATGGAGGAAAAAATGTATTGTTTTCTTGGAATATTATTAAGTTATTGTCTAGGTTCTGGAGCCTGGAGGCTTTGTACAGCTTTGGTTAGGTATATAGCTTTGATTTCTAGGTTCACATCTTACCTGGTAACCAGACCTCAATATTAACATTACATTCACACCTATTAACCTACACATTTGTCTTGAGCCGCTTCCTTCAAATTAATTGTGCAGCATGACCGTTCGGGACTTATTGTTCCAGTGATACTCCCATACAAGGCCGGCGGATCCGGTGAAGATTGGTGAGATCTATCCATATATTATAATACGGTTGTTCCTGCATTGTGTAACGGCTCAGGTGGTGGTGTTACATTCGTGCTCACAGGCAGTTGATTACAATTTGGGTGATTAGCCCAATAATACATTCTAATGTCAGTTTTTTGACCATACCCTGTGAGTGTTCTGTCCATGGGACTGCTTAATATCTGGGACTGTCTAGGTGATCTTATCCATGCACCTGCTCAATCTCAATACTGCAAAAAGTTTTTCCACACCCTGTGATATCACTGTCTCATTGACTTTAGTCATTATTGGTTTGATCATATGGATCATAGCCGCTAGAGCTGAACCCTCAACATTCCTACACGACTATCCTCTTGTCGATGCATGTTTGAGGCGGTATCAGTGTGCATGAGGCCGGCTTGCATGTGGGGGGTTTTTGTTTTAATTATGGACAACATTGTCTTTTTTATAATAATACTATCTGTGGTGGTGCACTTTTTTGGTTGTGGATTTGTCTATACCGGTTACCAAATAATTTTGTTATTTTTGGCTTCAGTGACCCAGTATGAGTTCTTTGGTGTCTTCACCTTCCCTTTTTTGCTATGAATTTTTGACTCTGGGGTTTGCATCTTACATTAGATGATCGGCCTGTATGTACCTTTTTTATTGTAATTTTGGTACATCATTATATACATCACCTCTATGGGGGATCCTCTTAATTTTATTGCTTTATTAAAAATGAAGAATGTCCCCCATCGTAGCTCCGATGTCTTCTTCCTGAAGTCTTCTCCATCCACTATCTTCTCCCTCTGCTGTCTTCTCCCTCTGCTGTCTTCTCCCTCTGGTGATGTCTTCCCCCTCTGCTGTCTTCATGCAAAAACAATGGTTTAAAGATGCAAAATGCATCGCAAAATGTTCCTGAAAAATGCATCAAGCGCAGCCAGCATAGGTGTGAACCTAGACTTATATATTGTATGTGAACACACTAATGCACAGATCACTCTCTCTCTCTCTATATATCTCTGTTCCATGGGAGCCTACTGACATATGAAAATGCTGACTCTTGACAAATCCCTAAAGTGGTACCAGAGCTGTCTGAAAGTTTGGGAAACTGATTAGGGGGCATTGACCAGAAATTAGTTAGTGGCGCAGGGAAGCAGATGTTTTGTTTGCTGAATATAAGTACCGGAAAACCCATTGTCGTTAGCTTCTTTGCTAGAAAAATAAACACGTACATCCGGGCTGAGTCAGTGGAACGCACACTAGCCGCGGACCTCCCGGCCTACGAGTCTGACTTCCTATACTGATATGCAAGTTAGTGTTATCAGCATCTGTGTTGCCGATTCAGTCTTACACCTAAGGAGTGTCTTATTGTTTTACATGACGAGCCCTGAGTGATCCGCCTGATGTCTGATACCGGTGAGGGGTCTGTCTATAGTGTTAAGGGTCGGACTCTTTGCTTCTGCTTGGAGGTGGTGAGTGAGTGGCTCACGGAGAACAGTAGAGCACCACCGTGTGGATTTTTTTTGTCACTGCACCGCTATTGATTTGTCACGGCACCTGGAGTCAGGTGACGGATGCGCACCACAGGAATCTCACCAGCGAAGTGCACACTAAGGTTGCGATGTGCACTGCAAGGTTATGGACCTATGGCTGACTGCTGCTAAGCAGTACCGGCTGATACGGGGAGAGGGCCCCTAGTGCACAGACACTGGAACACAGGGAGCTAGGGCATCGGTTTCCCCAGGGCACAGAATCTAAGAGCCAGTGGGTATTCACCAGAGCCTCTGGTGGTGAGGATGGATTTGGCTGCAACTGGATCCAGGTCGCGGCCCCCGGGGTCCACTAGCTCAGGCTCGGACTGGCTACAGGTGGAAGAGGGGAAGCAGCAGTACAGGAATAAGCAAGAATAGTCAGAGGAATAGCAAAGGGTCAGGGCTACAAGCAGACAGGAGAAACCGAGAACAAGCTGAAGATCGAGGTATCAGGCAGGAAGGGATAGTCAGACAAGCTAAGGATCAAAACACGGATAAGACTCAAAGCAACCAAAGCAGACAATAACACTGAAGCCAAACACGAACAAACGTTGCTCAGCAATGAAGCCTTGTACTGCCAGGCTTATATCCTTTTACCAATTAAGGCCTGGGGCGGAGGCCAGCTGAAGAGGGCCTACTAAAGCTCACAGGTGAGGGAAGCCCAGCCTTTAACTGGACACATGCAGCAAAGGTAGGCAACAGATAAGACATGAACGTTTGCTTATGTTTCAAGACAGAATGTTTACTATGTTTTCATGACAGTACCCCCCTCTTATGAGGCCTCCCCCTGCCCCGTTTGGGTCCAGGCCTGGAGGGAAACCTCAAATGAAACCTTTCCACAAGATGAGGCGCAAATACCTCAGATGCAGGAATCCACGACTAGTGTTGACTGTAACGTTCGGGTCTGTACCGAACTTTCGGGTGTCTGGGACCCGGACCCAAACACGGACATTTCAAAAAACGTTCGGGTTCGGGAAAGGTGTTCTGGTATTTTACTCCACATGTTGAGAAGCTGCAGGGCAGCCAATCAACAAGCGTTTCACTGATTTGCCCTTAGAAGCCATCACAGCCATGCCTACTAATGGCATGGCTGTGAATGGCCAGTGCATCATGTGACCCAGCCCTTTTTATAAGCTGGAGTCACTTGATGCTGCAGTCACATGCTCTTGGGTTAGCTGTAGGGAGAGGAAGCTGACGGTGTCAGGGAGAGATTAGAGACATTTTAACAACATCTGATCCTGCATCCTGAGAAAGATTACTACTGCTGTGCTGTTGCTCTGAGGACAGATAGCAGAAATTTGAGATTTCACATACCGCTGCTTTAAGTTGCAGATAAAACTCTGCATAAAACAACGATTGATACGATCGTGCACAACGATCAGATTGTTGGAGTAATTTGAGATTTCAAATACCGCTGCTTTGAGTTGCAGATCAAACTCTGCATAAAACAACGATCGCTACGATCATGCTCGAGTTTCGTCGCCATAAACTTTAGAGTTTAATGAGGTTGTTAGACTAGCAACACGTGCTAGCATAGTTAGCAACAAAATACGTCTCAAAATAGACGTTGAATTTCGTCGCCATACACTTTAGAGTTTAAAGACGATAGACAGGAGTCTCGTTGTCGTGTCGTCATCATTAGAAAGAGTCCTACGTCCTAGTCTACAACAATTTTACAGAGATTAGAGAGGGACTGTGGCAGTCGAAGGAGAGGGATGTCGATTGGGTTCTCGTACACTGACGTCGTAGTTCACTGAGGTCGAATATTTTTCCCGACCCAGTGTACTA
>BLSH010169826.1:213471-224300 GCA_018402905.1 Glandirana rugosa | reverse complement strand
GGCCTCCATGCGAGACCTGTGTAGCGTATTGCTGTGTTTTGAGTACTCCACCAACATGGCCAGTGCCGATGATGCTGTTCTCAGCGTTACTATACCACTTCTATATCTCCTTGAGAAAACACTTCGGGCCATGATGGAAGAGGATGTGGCACAGGAGGATGAGGAGGAGGAAGAGGGGTCATTTCCACGGTTATCAGGCCAGTCATTAGCAAGTGGCTCGGAGGGTGGGTTTCTGCACCAGCATAGGCCAGGTCCAAAATATTCAAGCCAGGGCACAGTTCTGGAGGACGAGGAAGATGAGGAGGAGGAGGAGGAATTGCAGCAGGGTGGCACCCAACGCAGCTTGTGGGCATCACTGGAGCGTGGCTGGGGGGATACAGAGGACACAGATGATATACCTCCCACAGAGGACAGCTTGTCTTTGCCTGTGGGCAGCCTGGCACACATGGCCGACTACATGCTGCAGTGCCTGCGCAACGACAGCCGAGTTGCCCACATTGTAACTTTCTCTGATTAATGGGTGGCCACCCTGCTGGATCCCCGTTACAAGGACAACGTGCCGTCCTTAATTCCCTCACTGGAGCATGAGAGGAAGATGCACGACTACAAGCGCACACTGGTAGAGGCGCTGCTGAGGGCATTCCCAAATGACACCGGGGGCTCAGCGGAAGCACAACGCGAAGGCAGAGGAGAGGGAGGAGGAAGAGGCCACCAACGCAGCTGTGCCACCGTCAGCACCTCAGAAGGCAGGGTTAGCATGGCTGAAAGCAAAGCTTTGTCAGCAGCCCGCCACAACAAACAGCACAACCAGCCGATAGACAACATCTTAGCAGGAGGCAGCATTTCAGCAACATGGTGCAAGAGTATGTGTGCACACACCTACATGTACTGACTGATGGGTCTGCCCCATTCAACTTCTGGGTCTCCAAATTGGCCACGTGGCCTGAGCTTGCCCTTTATGCCTTGGAGGTGCTGGCCTGCCCTGCAGTCAGTGTATTGTCGGAACGTGTGTTTAGCACGGCAGGGGGTGTTATCACAGACAAGCGGAGCCATTTGTCCACATCCAACGTCGACAAGCTAACTTTTATTAAAATGAATCAGGCATGGATCCCACAAGACTTGTCTATACCTTGTGCAGAATAATCATTTAGACCGGACTCACACAGCCATTCACATACTTGTTTTTTTGAATAGGCCTCAATACAAAAAAAAAAAAAAATACCATATTGGCTACCTCCTCCTACTCCTCTACCACTGCCACTTCCACCTACACTGCCTAGTCAACCTCTAGGCTCCTACTCCACATCCACCCCCTTCCCATTTTTTTATTTGATTTTAATTTATTTTCCTTATCCCCATTTTTTTGTAGGGCACTTGCCCTACTCTTACCCCCATTTTACTTCCTTTTGCAGCCCTCTAGGGCTTTCCAGGACTTTGTTACAGCCATTTTTGTGCCTAAAAGTTTGGGTACCCATTGATTTCAATGGGGTTCGGGGTCCATGCGAACGCTCGGGTTCTGTCCGGACCCAAACCCGGACTTTGTCCCGAAGTTCGGCCGGACCAGCAGAACCCAAACTTCCAGAGGTTCGCTCAACTCTATCCACGACCTCTCCTCAGGACCAAACCCTCTCAAATGCATGAGGTACTGAAGAATGCCTTTACAGAGGCGAGAATCCAGAATGTGGCTAGCCTTGTACTTCTGATAATCTTCAGAGACCAGAACACAGGTAGGGGAGGACAAGAGGAGCTCTTGAGGACTAATGGTTTCTTAGAAGTGGGCAAGGGCAAGCGAAGACCAGCAGAAGTTTTGGGGCGTCTGCGTCAAAAAACGCCAAAGCGTTACAGCCTCAGAACGAGCTGGCCGTGGGTTCTAGTTACAGCTCACTAACGCCGATGCCCTCTATAGCTCAAAAACGTTGGCGTTTTTATGGGTCTATTGACTAACATGGAGAGCTGCAAAAAACGCCAGAAAACGCCGGCGTCAAAAAACGTCCGTGTGTATGAGGCCTTATAGTGATATTTACATATTTATTTAACCACGGGTCTTTCACACACACACACACACACACACACATATATATATACATATCTATTTTTTGGGGGGGGGGATTTATGTACTTATTTTCTTGGACTTGTGCCAATTTACTGATCCAACTTTTTGCACAGTTTTGCACAAGAGTTTAGATTTTTGATGAATTGCTGCATTTATTTTTTTTGTCATTTTACTATTTATTGTTTTATATCTACTCATGAATTGATTGCTGTATTTTGCACATTTACTACTCAACGGTCACACGTTTATTATTTGATTTATGCACTTTTATTGGTTGTGTTTACTCTACATTGCTCTAGCAACGTCACACTCACCTTCATTTCTTTCCTTTACACATTAACACCTAACTGGCAGTTGTTTGGTGGAGGCAGAAGCTACACATATACTTTACATTTTTGCGATAGCGCGGCAACACCCCCCCCCCCAGCTATTTTACCTAGAAAAATAAACAACCTGTTATTTATAGAGGTCAAAAGCTCAAGCTAAGATTTACTTACACAGCTAAATGAAGTATGCTTCATGCACACTGAAGCTTTTATAAACCCCCCCCCTTTTTTTTTTGCAAATGCGTTTAGGCACATCAAATGTTTGGGCATTTATTTTTTTTCCATTGGCCAGAATATTAATTTATTCTGGCCACTAAATTTAAAAAAAATAGTGCTTAGGCACGCTTATAAGCGTTTACACACGTTTATCTGTATTAAAGTGTGTCAGACTTTTTCTCTGCCAGAATACTTCTGCATAGTAACCAGGTTTTATTGCCAAAGCTTAACTGAACAAGCTGATGTTAGAAGCTTGTTTGAGCCAGATTCTGTGTGCACCAGTTTTAGTAAAATCTCCCCCATAGGGGGATTTATTTAAAAGCAGGAAACCTGTAAAAATGGTAATGTGGGCTAGTGACATACTCAACAGTGGCACCAACATCCCTGGATAAAGCATATATACAGGAAAGTTTTTTTTTTTTTTTTTTCAATAAGTTTTTATTTGGATTTACAGAGAAAATACATAGGATCCATTTGTAGAAAACATCTGAAGTTACAGAAGCAAGATCTATGTAATTATACAAAACGAAGTAGAGGCATAACATATACAAGGAATTTAAAACTGCAACATTCTTGTGGGGTTGAAAAGCTGAGTATGATCTGGAAAGGCCAGGGTTCCCGCACCCCGTATGGGGACTAGCTGTGCGAGGAAGCCAGACCATCGCAGAAAAGCAGCTTTGTTATAAACCGAAAACTAATAATAAAATGCTAAGAGCCGTTACAAAATGCCGTCATCTGAAATCCAGAGATAACAAAATAGCAACAAGAGAGTAGAGAAAGAAAAAGGTGGAGAGAAGGACAAACAGAGGTAAGAAGGGAGAAAGTGGAAAGAGAGAGAAAGACTGATAAAAGAAGAGATTTAGTCCGGTCCAGTAGTGTGATTCAAGAGTGGGTTCTTGGTGAAGTACCTGGTAGTAGGGAGATGTTTCGGAAGAGAGCCCATGGTTCCCAAACTGCTTCAAACTTATTAGTGCTGTCTGTGAGAGAGCTGGCTAGCTTTTCTTGGGTCATGAGCCAAGAAATGTTGTTAATCGCAGCGGTCAGCGATACTTTTGGCTGTTTCCAAGCTTTTGCAATCGTGAGTCTCGCTCCCAGGAAGATAAAATTTATTAGCTGTCGTGTATGCTTGGGAATTGGGGGGAAGTTGAGGCCCAGGAGCGCAACAGCTGGTTTTCTGGGGAGAATGCACGAGGTAACTTTAGAGATAATAGTGAAAACTTTCCTCCAGAAAGGCCTAATCCTCGGGCATTCCCACCAGATGTGAGCCATGGTCCCCCTAAGAAGGCATTCTCTAAAGCAGAGGGGATTGGCTGAGCTGTACATTGAGGCCAACCTAGAAGGGGTGTAGTTCCAACTGGTAGACACCTTGATGGAAGCTTCCATCAGTGAAATGTTAATTATCCCTTTGAGAGATTTAATCTGTGCAGATTGCCAACTTTCCAAGTCCCAGGCTTCATTAAGCTCCTTTTCCCAGGCTATCATATGAGGTAATTTAGATGATGGAGAAGCCAAGGATCGATAAATGACTGTTATTCCTCCTCTTAGGGCCCCTAATCGACCACACCAGATTTCGTATTCTGTGAATTGTGGAGGTTCAGGTTTGTTGTGCCAGAGTTTTAGTAGGAAGTGATGAATTTGTTGGAAGCGAAAGTGTTCGCTGGTAGGTAAGTCTAAATGTTTGTTGCAATAGGATTTGGTGAAGGGGCCTGAGATTGTGAAGAAATGGCCTATCCTGTACATCCCTTTGTCAAGCCACCATTTAAATGATTCAATATCCATGCCTGGGATAAATGCTGCAGGAAAGTTTTTAATGGTATTTTAATGGTGCCTTAGACAAATAGTACCAAAAACGTTTCTTTAAAAATTAACACGTTTTATTTGTACACAGTTAAAATTTGTATGAAATAAAAAGGTTAGCAGATTATTATTTTATCACTTCATGGAAGACATTTTCAAGATATGTGATGATATGAAGTTTTTATTCCAACATGTTTCACCCCTTAGGGCTTCCTCAGGGGGTTGTTTAAAGGCTCACTGTTAAAAAAAAAGGAAAAACAAATGCCATAATAATATGGGCAATATACACTTGATAGTACAGAGGAAGAAAAAACAACAATGACACAAACAGATACTGTTTATATTTATTATTCACAATGCCCAGCCATTCAGTAGCTTACCTAAACAAAGTCTCCCAGTAGTGCCAACCCAGAGCTACCGGGATGCTACAGAGGACACAGGGTGAGAGGGTGAGCCATGTGGCCAAACATCTGTCTTTTTGCCCCACCTTGCTGCATTGGCAGTCCATGCCCCAACCTCCTGCTCCCTGCGGGTCTTCACTCATATCGAAAGGATCATTGAACTGTGGATGCATAGTTCTGTTGTAAGTTCTTTATTGCACATAACTATAATAGTTTTGTATGTGCTATATATGTACATCCATGATGCTGTTACATTGTCATTTATTTTAATTTTTTTATGTATTTGTAATTTTAGAAACATAGAAACATAGAAACATAGAAAAGTGACGGCAGAAAAAGACTGAGTAGTCCATCGAGTCTGCCCCTTTTATTTATTTATTTATTTTTTTTTGCATTAACCTTGTTGTCTGACTATGGATTTATGTTTATCCCAAGCATGTTTGAAGCCATTTACTGTTGACTGTCTCACAACCTCTGTTGGTAGTTTATTCCAATCATCAACCACCCTTTCAGTAAAATAATACTTTCTAAGATTAGTTTTGAACTTCCCCCCAGTTAGTTTAATTTTAATTTTACACATGTTCCGTTTCATCAGCTGTACCCCTTGAACCCCTGAAGAAGCTCAACCAGTGAAACGTAGTGGAACATTGCACCTTACATTGCCCTCCTTTTAAACTTTATATATCTACTATAGGTTGCATTGTGATAATTAGAATTGAATCAAACTAGGAAGGGATATGGGGTAGCTATCATTATGTATACTTCTTTATGCATCTAGTATGTTTTTATGAGGACTTACAAGTCCATCTTTTTAACATTTTGCTAATTCATAATAAAAATATGTTTTTAGAATATTGGTATATTATGCTCTTTTTATTTATTTCAGGTACTTATATAGCGCTGTCAAGTTACGCAGGGCTTTACATATACATTGTATATTCACATCAGTCCCTACCCTCAAGGAGTTTACAATCTAAGGTCCCTAACTCACATTCATACATATACTAGGGCCAATTTAGACAGGAGCCAATTAACCTATCAGCATGTCTTTGGAGTGTGGGAGGAAACCCACGCAGGCACAGAGAGAACATGCAAACTCCAGACAGGAGGTGTCATGGTTGGGATTCGAGCCAGCGACCCTTTTGCTGCTCATCACTACACCACTGTGCTGCCCAATGGTTTTTCTGTGGGTAAAAGGATTAATTAGCACCTTAGACGTCCCATATACCCACATTTTTTGACAATCAAACGCTTCCCAATTATCAAGCAATTCTGCTGCATGTTGAAGCATGACTTGCTAAGCTATTGCTAGATTTGCCAGGCTGCACACGTTTGAACCTAAATCTTTATAGCCTCATTGTATGGCCAATATCTGATTAGATACTGTATATTTGCAAAAAAGAACCAGTATTTATTCTCCTCTTACAATATATAACAAACTGGTTCATTCATCATTTGTTAGTATTCAGTATATGTTTTAAATCAGACATTTTTAGTTATTGATGCAATGAACCAGTTAATATGCCTTGTTTATGTTGTATCATTATTTGGAATGTAATAGAAATCATTAGAGGACTAAGATTAGGATCCTCTGAGGTCACCACCCAACAACAATCTCTAACTAAGCTAATCATTAGCCAAGGTGAATGTAATAGAAACCACTAGAGGATCCCAATCCTCTGAACTCATCACCAACAATAATCTTTAATTAAACTAATCATTAGCGGAGGCATCCAGCCCGGTCTTGTTAAAACACACAATGATGTCACACTCCCGGGATTCTTTCCAATTGTAACTTTTATATTCTCAACAAAATAAAGGTTTCATTTAGCAATTACCATGAGTATTCCCAGCAATGAAGCTGTGACTGGGAATTAATTATGCAATCGCCAAATGTGAAATGAATAATAAACTTACAAGATTGAAAATGCAAACAACAATGGCTTATACACATGTATTAAATGCCTATTGCCCATTATACAAAGCATTATCTATAAAGTTATGATAGGAAAGCCTTTAAATGCCCTCAGAATTCCTAACAAATGTCCACTTTGCATTGTATGAACAGTTATACATGGCAATGCACAATAAAAAAGCAAAGATCTGTCCAACTTACATCCAGTGTTGATAACAAGAAAGTATATGCCCAGCAATTGTGGTAATAATAATAATAATAATAATAATAATAATAATAATAATAATAATAATATTATTATTATTATTATTATAAAAATAAGTAAAATACTACTAAGACTACTACTACTAATTCTAATAATAATAATAATAATAATAATAATTTCTTCTTACTATTATCATAAAAATAAGTAAAATATTACTAATACTACTACTACTAATTCTAATAATAATAATAATAATAATAATAATAATAATAATAATAATAATAATAATTATTATTATTATTATTATTATTATTATTATTAATAATATTATAAAAAATATTAATACTACTACTACTACCAATAATATAATAATCAACTTGATCTTATGCATATAGTGCCTTTAGAGTTACCCTCTCAAAGCACTTTATAAAAGAAATAAAAACAAATGATACGGGGGGGGGGGGAGAACAATTAGGTAAGCTTATCTAAGGAAGAAAGTCTTCAGCTTGAATCTTTTATGTTCTTGGGAAGATCAGTCCAGACTTTTGGGTAATAACAGGTGAAGGCCCTCTCCCCTATAGGGTGTAGCTGGGTTTAAGGAAAACACAGAAGATCAGAATTAGACAGATAATGGGGTGCCAAGTTGTGCAGAACCTTATAGGTGGGCATAAGGATGATGAAGTTAGGACAAAACCTGAGCGGTAGCCAGTGCAAGGACTTATGGACTTGAGTAATATGAGATCTGGTTCAGGGTTCATGCTGGTTAGGCCAAATCTGGCCCTAGGATTGTGCAGAACCTTATATATCAGACAAGGGAGGATGGCAAGCAGGCCTGAATGTAGGGGGGTTACTGGGCTGTGCTGCAGCACCCCCAGGTCTCCAAGACAAGGGCATGCATTGACAATGACCCAGTCCCCTATCCCTAGTGCAGCTTCCCCTTAGTGGTGTGTTGCTGGAATGGCCTGTGTAAAGGGTAGTAGGATGATATATTGCAAGTGCAGACAGATAATGGGATGCCAAGTTGTGCAGAGCCTTTTAGCTGGCTATGAGGATTTTTAAATTTCTGTGAAACCTGAGAAATAGCCAGTGCAAGGACTCAAGGATAGGAGTAATGGGATTACTAGTTCAGGTTTGTTCTAGTTAGGAAAAATCTGGTTCTAGAAGGAACTCATTTGTGCAGCACTATATGTAAGAGACTAAGGAGGATGGTAAGTAGGCTGGATATAGGGGGGGTGTAGGTTTCAAGACCAGTTCATCTACTAAGTCATGCCCAAGACCCAGGTGCAGAACATTCCCAACTCTGCAGTGGTCTTTTGCTATGATGGTCTGAATCCTAACATAAAAGGGCATCATGTGCAGGTCCCCTCTGTAGCACTAATGTGGTGATGGAAGTGGAATGTCCTCTACCCAAACCTACAGCCTGCTTATCTCCTGGCTCCCACTCTCAGGCTGCCTGGTGTCAACATGCACAGGCCAATCTGATGGGGACAATTGATGCAAGGGAATAATCTGATGGGGACAATTAGTGTATGGAGGTTCTCTGAGGTGGACAGTTGATTTCATAGAGAACTCTAATGGGTCAGTTGATGTAAGGAGGTATTCTAATGGGGGAAATGGATGTAATTGGGCACTCTGATTGGGGAAATTGATGTGAGGGGGCACTCTGTTTAGTTTTATCCATCAGACCTTTCACCATTTATTTTGCCTGTCTCTGGATAGATTCTATCTTACCAATATCTTTTTGTAAGTAAGGTCTCCAAAACTAGACACATTATCCTAAAAAAGGTCTAACTATAGATCTATATAGAGGAATCAGGACCTTCTGTCTCCTGTTGGTGTTCCTACCATATAAGGAGCAATATAAGGGCATCTGGGCCTCGTTCTTTCTGCTATTGACCATTCTAGTAATCACTAAAAATATATATTCCTGAAGCCTAACATGCAGCCCTTTCGTATATGATATGCGGCCCTCGGACTTCAGCAGTGTTCAGCGAGAACATTGATTAGGGTAATAACACTGATCTCCACTGGCATCATGTAACATGTTCCCAGTTCCATATTGTGTTCTGCAGCATATCCCCAGTCAAAAATGTAACATTTCAACAATCTATGACCCTCATTTTCTTTATTAGGGCTGCAGTTTCTGACAGTCTTCTCACGCATTACATACTGTATATTGAGCATTATGTGCAGTCCTTTGATGATTTCAGAGGCCATATAAAGATATAAAGATTTATATAGAGAAATCAGGACCTCCTTCCTCTTGTTGGTGAACCCTCTAGTGATAACCAAACATCTATATAGAGGAGTCATGATTTCTTTCCTCCTGCTTGTAAGGAGGACTATGATTGACTATGTGTTGATGCCAAACTGTGCCAGTGTCCATCCCCAACTTCTTCTTTGATAGGACAGCTACCCAACTTATGCATGAAACCCTCTGCCACACTGTGTCAAACACCTGGCAGTAGGCCTGCTCATGACATTTCTGGCCTAAGGCCTTAATATTTGAAAAAAAAAGGAATTTCACATTGACTATGTTTTCTGCACTTGTGTGTACCTTCCTAAAGATAGCCATAACACCTAACATTACATTGAGATACTGTCGAAATTCTTCAGCCGGTTTCTCTTATCGCCTCCTCTCCTTGGGAGCACCGCAGAGTTGGGACCAATGTGTATTACGTTCACAGCATACAGCTTCCATCAACGAATATAAGCAAGATTCCCACATAAGTATTCCAGTCTCTCTTTCTTAATGAACCTTCCGTAGTTTTAGCCAGCTGGGCACACTCCTTGATGGTACTCTCACTCCCTGGTGTACTAGAATTCACTTGAGAGGACTCTGGTCTGGCCTAAAAGGCCTTTTGCACCCCACTCACAGCCCACAGTGGACAATAAAAGAGTCTGGGTGACTTCAGCTGGTTCTTCTGGGTATTGAACTACCTCGCCCGGAGCTGCATATCTATTCAGGGCCCTTGGCAGAAGCCAGTTACATCTGACTAGGTCTAGGGTCTTTTGCTCTCAAACTTACCAAAACTTCAATTATATTACTTACAAACAGATAAAATAGAACCGGAGCAGCTCATCCAAAATCCAATGGCTGAATAAAGTTGGAGTAGTAGCTCACACATACAGGATGTGCCAACACTGTCTATACATTGTATGATAGCTAGTGTTCTAAACAGCCATTGGGTGGATATCAGCAGTTATTGATTTATTTATGATTATCAATTGTTTATCAATTCTGGGAAGACAATTTAACACATTATCTCTAATGGGAAGCCAGTGAGGTGTTTCCAGCTGATCGGAGGGGAAGATGCACCCTGGATTTTCAGGAAAAGAATTAATGTGTAATAGGTGTGGAGTTTATATGAGGCAATACAGCTCAAAACAAATGTATTTGCTTACTTTTTGCACACACTAGCTGCCCAGATGATTGAGTGTAAGGCTGGATTCCCACCTATTCATTTTCAGTGCTTTTTGCATTTTGCAGATGTGAACTGCAGTTAGAGTTGAGCGAACCTCTGGAAGTTCGGGTTCTGCTGGTCCGTCCGAACTTCGGGACAAAGTCCGGGTCCGGGTCCGGACGGAACCCGAACGATCGCACGGACAAAACAGGCACGCTAGCAAGCCCAAGGCAGGCCTGGGCCTGGGCCTGAAACAGGGCTTCAAGCCTGCCTGGTCGTCTTGGGCTTGAAGGTCTCCAAGCGAGTTGAGATTGACGTCAAGTGTAGACGTTTTACGTTTTTCGTGACTTTTACTTATCCACCCTTAGGTCGGAATGTGAGTTAGTAGACCCGTCGATCACACACGTTTTTCATTCGTTTATGTAAACAAAACTCGACATAACGGAGTATATTTGAGGTGTGGATAATGTGTAATTAAGAAAAGGACTTTTAGGTCCCACGTAGAAGGGGAG
>BLSH010169826.1:185780-207452 GCA_018402905.1 Glandirana rugosa | reverse complement strand
CCCCCCCCCCCACACACACATACATACACACACACACACTATTAATTCCATGTTTGCAATTCTGCTATGGGCCTGTTTATTCAGGAATAATACGTCATTAATTAAAATACCAAAGTAATACATATTATGGGGGGAAGACACAGGAGAAATCTTGTCTGCACGCCCCAAACATGTTAAAGTAGGATGGTTCCCCCACAGGGTTTTTTTTAGCAGCTTAGGAATAATTTCATAGTAGTTTGATAAGGTATACATGTTTTTATTGTACAAAATATATTAAAATTCACATTTTCTAAAATACAAGCTCTGGTATTAAAAAAATTCCCAAGCATAAAAACATGACAGTGGTGACACAATATGGCAAACTGTCTTGCGTTGCTATGACACATTGTACTCTGACGTGTTTCGACCTGTGCAGTTGCGGACTTCCTCAGGGGGATCCATATGTGTGTCTATAACTGTACATTGAAAAAATATATGTATTTAGAATCCATACATATGGTTAACATTCTAGTGTACATACTCATTTGAATTAGATGATGTATATTTACCACTGGAGTGTGAGCAGTGATTCTGCAACCAGAGCGTTAAGGACAAGTAGTCCTGGATTTTTTCATGGGCTGTCCCGGTCTCCCCCAAGGCGATGGCCAGCCAGTAATACATAAATCGTTTTGTAGAACAAACAAGGTTTACTTTTTGTGATATTATCTTGAAAAAATGTTTTTATTTTTAATACAAATCAGCAGACAGAAAAATAAGAAAAGGAAAAAAAAACATTTTTCTACCTTAAATTATGTTAGTTTAGAAAATATTGTTACCATAGATAAAAAGTATAAAATGTTGTTTCTCCTATCGTTCACTGACAGACGCAGCTCTCCATTACATGTGGGGTTTATGCTGGTCTCACTAGGAGTTAACTAGGCAGGGAAAAGAAACAGCTGACCCCTCCCCTGGGGGCCGTCCCCTCTTCCCACATAAAACCCCCTCATAGCATAGCTCTTCAGTCTAAATGCCTAGTTTGCAAGGAGTTGACCTGGCTTCCCTTCAGGGGAATTGCGGTCCTGTTTGTGACCGGTTTTTATTCAATTTTCTTTTACTTTTATTTTTATTTGTCTTCTATCAAGCAATTGATCTGCTATCAAGAAGCCGGTATAGAGAGTCCATGGGCTCTGTACTTTCCCCGACCTGGCCGACCGATGAGAGCCGTATGTGGACCCGCCACATCATGCCCGTTTCGTGCAGGCGGCCTGGGGTGATCACCCCCTTACGCCCAGCCCCGGATGCGATTCGGGAAGGGCGACTTCTGGCCTGCAGCATACCGCCCAAGCAGGGGCGGAAGGTCTGCGACTGGGTGGCTACCCATGGCGTCGTCCGGAGTGGTGAGTGAGAGTTCCTTCCTTCCCCCCTTTTTAGGGGCGGAAAGGGGGACTGACGACCCCAAAAAAAAGCCCCTGTTCACCCCCTGCACACCCCCCCTTCCCCCCGCACCGCACCCAATCGTCTAGCGCCATTCGGTCGTTTTTCGCCGCCACACGGCGATCGGCCGCCATTTTGCGGCAGACCGCCGTCATTTTGCCGTGGCCACAGACATATTGGGCCTATGGGGCTTTCCCTCTAGCGCTCAGAGCGGCCATTTGCGGTACTGCACGTTCCCTGCAGGTGTTTTTCGGCCTCTAGTGTTCAACGGCGGCCATATTGGAATCCCTGCTCATGCAAAAACGTGTCTACAGCGTTTTTACTTTCACTTTGGAACGGTGTGTGCTCCTGACGGCGCTGCTCTCTGACAATCCTCAGGGTTATGGCAGCAAACAGCAAGTATAGCTGGGCTCTCCTGTGGGTGTTGGTGGCAGAGGGTGCAGTCCTCCTGGGTTCCCTGGTGCACTGTGGGGCGGTGGTGTGCGGCTGTGTGGGGTGCCTTTAACTTTTTGTATGCATCTATGTGTTCCTAAGGGAGCTGAACATGCTAGGAGCGCAATCTGCGCAAGGGGCTTTTCTGGACCAGCTGTGGCGGTCTTTAGTGAATTTTCCCCATGGTGGATGTCACCAACAGGCCCCCCAAGAAGCGTCCCCCTCCTTGTTTTTCAAGGGAGGATTTTGATCCGGAAGGTCCCTCAGACGGAGAAGAGGATCAGGGGACGGCAGCTGCGCGTTAAAGAGCGTTTCGTTTCCGCCATTATAATTGGTATCGCACTATGATGCGATTGAGCCAGGATGGCGAATCGCTGATCTCTGCGCATGTGGTATGGTCCCCCAGGCCCCCTAGGGCGCCCAAGGCTTACCCATATGATCCTTTTCCTGATCGCCTTGTTTAATGTAAATGGCAGCATCCGCAGCATTCCTTTTAGCGCAGCACAGCGGTGTAGTGGGACTTGTGCCTGGCAGCATAATGCTTGCTGGCTCAGATCCTAACCATGACCTGCCTGAGGTTTGCATGTCCTCCCTGTGCATGCGTGGGTTTCCTCCCGGTGCTCCTGTTTCCTCCCACACTCCAAGGGACTTAGGTCCAAACGGTTCGCTGCTCGCTTTCCCTTGAGGAAAGCTTTTTAAAAAAAAAAAAAGAAATGGGAGTCGCCTTGGTGTCCCGCTGATTATTCGCTTTAATAAGACAACGACCAGTCCTCTGGAAGGGGTTCCTGCATTCAAGGGCCCCGCTGACAAAGACAGAGGCGTTGTTAAGGTCGCTCTTCCTGGTGGCAGGCTTTGCTCTGCGGCCAGCCCTGACGTTCGCCATGGCGGCGCATTATCTGTCTGAGAGTATGGTGGAGCTCCAGAATCTTCTGGACTGCGGCCGCCTGCTGGATACGCTGCAGAGGGCTGACTTTTTGCTCCGAGGTCTCAAGTACCTTGGTGATGCGGCTGTTGATTTACTGCCTATGTGATCCAGGGTAGCGGTGTTGCTGTATCCTTAGACGGGTACTATGGTTGCGTTTAGAGATGAGCGAACTTTAGAAGTCCGGGTTCTGCTGGTTCGGCCGAACTTCGGGACAAAGTCCGGGTTCGGGTCCGGACAGAACCCGAACTTTGTCCCGGACCCCGAACACCATTGAAATCAATGGGGACACGGACTTTTAGGCACAAAAAAGGCTGGAAAATAGTCCTGGAAGGTCCTAGAGGTCTGCAAAAGGAAGGAAATGTGGGTAAGGGTGGGACAAGTGGCCTACAAAGAAATGGGGACAGGGAAATAACTTTAAATATTTTTAAAAAAATAAAAACATAAAAAATGCAAAAATGGAGATCATCTTCAAAATGGGTCTGAAAAGTATTAATTAACATTAGAGGCCATAGAACTGTTCTAAAATCATCTTCAAACTGTGTCAAAAAAATAAATAAGCCGGGAGTACCCATATCACTGTTCTGCAAAATGTGTGTTTCACTTTAAATGAAACCGGGAATCAGTGCACATCTCTTCTGCACAATTATTTAA
Organism: Glandirana rugosa; assembly: GCA_018402905.1. Taxonomy (NCBI): domain Eukaryota; kingdom Metazoa; phylum Chordata; class Amphibia; order Anura; family Ranidae; genus Glandirana; species Glandirana rugosa. Next base: position 204,031 of record BLSH010169826.1, on the reverse strand, counting down.
AGTCTGTGTGTCATTTTAAATGAAACCGTCAATCATTGCACATCTGTTATTCACACTTCTTTTTAAAGTTTGTGTGTCACTTTAAATGAAACCGTCAACCATTGCACATCTGTTATTCACACTTCTTGTTAAAGTCTGTGTGTCACTTTAAATGAAACCGTCAATCATTGCACATCTGTTATTTACACTTCTTTTTAAAGTCTGTGTGTCACTTTAAATGAAACCGTCAATCATTGCACATCTGTTATTCACACTTCTTTTTAAAGTCTGTGTGTCACTTTAAATGAAACCGTCAATCATTGCACATCTGTTATTCACACTTCTTTTTAAAGTCTGTGTGTCACTTTAAATGGACCTTCCTGGACTTTTTTACAGCATTTTTAAGATTTTTCATTAAAATTACCAGAACCCCGGACCGGAACCCAAACTTTTTTTGAAAAGTCCGGGTCCGGGTCCCGGACACCCCAAAGTTCGGTACGGACCCAAACTTTACAGTCCGGGTTCGCTCAACTCTAGTTGCGTTTTTGGTCCGGTGACCATGCTTCCCAAAAAAAAAAAAAAAAAACCCCAAAAAGGTCTTGCAGACCTTCCCTTTCAGGGTGGACATTTATTCGGTCCACGGCTGGGTGAGATCATTAAGGATTTCACAGGAGGTAAGTGCCCTTCCTCCCAGAGCCCCGGGGGCGTGAGTTTTGCCGTAGACAGGGGCCCCCTACCAGGTCAGAAGAGGTTTTTTCGCGCCCCGGGCGCAGCGGGTAAGGGGACCCGCCCAGTAAGGTCGCTGCAGGGGCCGGGTACAGGCAGTGGCAGCGCAAAACCAACAAGGTGGAGAACAAACCTCCTCAGCCTGATGGGTTGCCTCCACCTGGGCTTTGGGTGGGTGACGTTTCTGAGTTCAACACCCTGCCACCAGTCAGGTTCTTCCCTTCTACTTAGGGCTCCCGCAGGCACGCCGGGAGGCCCTCTTCGGGGCTGTACAAGCACTCGAACCAAGGGGTGATTGTGCCAGTGCCTCCAGCGAGAGGTTTTTTTACTCACATCTGTTAGTGGTCCCCAAAAAAAGGGGGGGTCCGACCAGTACTGGACCTGAAGGCTCTGAACCAGTATGTTAGGGCACGGATATTCCGGATGGGATCTATCAACTCGGTTGTAGCCGCCCTCCATCAGGGGAAATCTCTGGCGTCTCTGGACATCAGGGATGTGTACCTCCATGTACCTATTTGTCCACGGCTTCATCGTTTCTTTCGCTTTGCAGTGGGAGACCTCCATTATCATTTCGTGGCACTCCCTTTCGGTCTAGTCTCAGCCCTCGAGTTTTTCGCAAAACTGGTAGCTCCGGTATTGGCGTTGCTGCGACAGAGAGGCATTGCGGTAGTAGCCTACCTAGACAACCTGCTCCTGCGAGTGGAATCCACCTCGGCTCGGGAAGAGAATGTGAGGATCTCAATGACCTCGCTGCAGGACTTTGGCTGGTTGCTCAACCTGCAGAAGTCGACGGTGTCTCTATCCCGTCACCTGGAGTATCTGGGCCTGTTCCTGGACTCAGAGCAGGCAAAGCTTTTTCCTTCCTCCAGCCAAGTTGCGGTCACTGCAGTCGGCAGTGCTAACTTTCCTGCCGCACCGACGGTCTTCATTACGAGCGGGGGGCTGGAGCTCATGGTCTCGACTTTCGAGGCGATACCATACGCCCAGAGTCACACTCGTCTCCTTCAACAAGCAATTTTGGCTCGGTGGGACAGGTCCCCTCGGTCCTTGGACCTTCTGATCCATCTGAGCTCCCAGACCAGGGCGTCTCTGACCTGATGGCTTCGGGACTCAGCGTTGATTCAGGGGAAGTTGTTCCTGCCCCTTCAGTGGATGATCATCACCCTGGATGACAGTCCTTTGGACTGGGGCGGGGTCCTGGTACAGCTGTCTGCCCAGGGCCGTTGGTCGGGGAGGTTCGCCTCCCCTTCAATGTACTGGAGCTGAGAGCAATCAGATTATGCCTTTTTCGCTGGACAGTGAAATTGCAGGGTCGTCTGATTCTAATTCAGTCGGACGATGCCACAGCAGTGGCGTATGTGAACCATCAGGGCGGCACAAGGAGTCCAGCAGCTACGGCGGAGGCAGCTCTGATACTGCATTGGGCGGGACGTCACGTTCCGGCAATCTCCGCCGTTTACATTCTAGGTGTGGAGAACTGGCAGGTGGACTTTCTCAGTCGCCAGATGCTGGACCAGGGAGAGTGGTCTGTGAGGTGAGGTGATCAATCCGATTTGCCGCAGATGGGGGACGCCGGACGTGGTCATGGCATCTCGGTTCAATCACAAGGTGAAGACCTTTGTGTCCAGAACGGAGGATCTGTTGGCAGTGGCCACGGACGCTCTGGTGGCCTCCTGGGGCCGTTACCGCCTTCTGTACACCTTCCCTCCGATAAAACTGCTTCCACGATTGATACGCAGGATAGTGGTGGAGGGGCTACCAATATTTCCTAGTGGCTCCAGATTGGCCTCAGCGCACTTGGTACACCGATGTGGTGCAAATGGTGGCAGACGCCCCTTGGCGTTTTCCGCTGCGAGACCACCTTCTGTCTCAGGGACCCATCCTGCACCCTGCTTTACCCTCGCCGGCTTTGACGGCTTGGCTTTTGAGTCCCAGGTGCTAAGAGACAGGGGAGTCGCTGACTCAGTGATCCCTACATTGTTGAAGGCTCACAAGTGTACTTCTCGCAAGATTTACCACCGTACCTCAAAGGCTTATATAGCTTGTTCTTATGTTGTGTCCAGGGTCCTGACTTTTTTGCAGCAGGGCCTGAACAAAAAACTGGCTTTGAGCACTCTCAAGGGCCAGATATCAGCTCTAGTGATTCTTTTTCAGAGACCTTTGGCTTCGCACTCCTTGATCGTACCTTTGTACAAGGTGTGCGACACGTGGCGCCTCGGGTGAAGGCTCCGATGGCTCTGTGGGATCTGAATTTGGTGCTTTCTGTACTTCAAAAACCGCCCTATGAAAAAATCAGGGAGATTTCCTTACAACTGCTGTCACACAACGTGGCCTTTTTAGTTGCCATCACTTCCACCAGACAGGTGTCTGAATTAGCAGCACTATCCTGCAAGTCTCCCTACCTGGTCCTGCATAGAGATAAGGCGGTCTTGCGACCCTCTCCTTCATTCCTTCCGTATGTGGTATCTTCCTTCATTGTGCCCTCGTCCATCGCACCCAAAAGAGATTGAGTTGCATACTTTGGACGTAGTGAGGGCCTTACAAGTGTACTTGACTGCTACAGCTTCTTTTCAAAAAGCTGATGCTTTGTTTGTGTTGTCAGAAGGCCCGCGCAAAGGGTTGGCGGCCTCGTCGGCTACCATTTCTCATGGATCAGACAGACCGTGACCAATGCGTATTCTGTTCGGGGCAAAGTTCCCCCTTTTCCGTTCATGGCTCATTCTACCTTCCTGGGCTTTTAGACACCAGGCTTCGGTGTCGCAGGTGTGCAAGGGGGCCACTTGGGCCTCGGTTCACACTTTCACTAAGTTTTATAAAGTTGATGTGCTAGCATCTTCGGATGCTGCTTTTGGCTGCAAAGTTTTGCAGGCGGCAGTGTAGGCGCGTCTGGCGCCTCCTTAGAGGTTCAGTTGGGTACTGTTAGCGTTTACCCACCCCTCTTTTTGACACAGCTTGGGGACGTCCCCACACGTAATGGAGAGCTGCGTCTGTCAGTGAACGATAGGAGAAAAAGGGATTTTATTAAAACTTACCGTAAAATCTTTTTCTCCGAGTTCACTGACAGATGCAGCACCCACCCCTCTGTGCTCTGTTCTTGTACGGCTTGTGTATGAACCGAAGAGCTATGCTATGAGGGGGTTTTATGTGGGAAGAGAGGACGGCCCCCAGGGGAAGGGCCAGCTGTTTCTTTTCCCTGCCTAGTTAACTCCTAGTGAGACCAGCATAAACCCCACACGTAATGGAGAGCTGCGTCTGTCAGTGAACTCGGAGAAAAGGATTTTACGGTAAGTTTTAATAAAATCCCTTTTTTCAAAACTTGTCCCATTTAAAATGACACAAGCTTTTTTTGTTTCATTTTGCACTTTTTTACTGAAACAACTGAAATAAAAAGACACACAGGATGCCTTCAGCTGCCATTTCGCCTCTGCTGAGTGTCCCGTGCTTCCCTGTACCTTTAAGGAGGTGTGGGCATACCTGCTTTTAATCTATCCATTATTAATAAAAATAAAGTTATTAAAAAAAAAAGTATACCAATGGCTGTGTGAGGCCGGTATAAATGTCTATTCTGCACAAGGTACAGACAAGTCTTGTGGGATCCATGCCTGGTTCATTTTAATAAAGGTTAGCTTGTCCACGTTGGCTGTGGACAGGTGGCTGCGCTTTTCTGTGATAACGCTCCCTGCCATGCTAAACACACGTTCAGACAATGCACTGGCTGCAGGGAAGGCCAGCACCTCCAAGGCATAAAGGGCAAGCTCAGGCCATGTGCCCAATTTGGAGACCCAGAAGTTAAATGGGGCAGACCCATCAGTCAGTAAGTGTAGGCGTGTGCACACATACTGTTCCATCATGTTGCTGAAATGCTGCCTCCTGCTAAGACATTGCCTCTCAGCTAGTGGTGCTGTTGTGGCATACTGCTGACAAAGCTTTTCCACATTTCAGCCATGCTAACCCTGCCTTCTGAGGTGCTTGCTGTGCCACAGCTGCGTTGGCGACCTCTTCCTCCTCCTGATTTTAGAACACTAATCTATCCCTCACACCAGCACCAGGAACCTCTCCCTATACTAAGTATGAGATGATTTTAGAATGCTAATCTATCCCTCACACCAGCACCAGGAACCTCTCCCTATACCAGTATGAGATGATTTTAGAACGCTAATCTATCCCTCACACATGCACATGGGATGCCAAGTTGTGCAGAGCCTTATAGCTGGCTATGAGGATTTTTAAGTTACTGTGAAACCTGAGAAATAGCCAGTGCAAGGACTCAAGGATAGGAGTAATGGGATTACTAGTTCAGGTTTGTTCTGGTTAATAAAAATCTGGTTCTAGAAGGAACTCATTTGTGCAGCACTATATGTAACAGACTAAGGAGGATAGTAAGTAGGCTGGATATAGGGGGGAGTGTAGGTTTCAAGACCAGTTCATCTACTAAGTCATGCCCAAGACCCAGGTGCAGCTCATTCCCAACTCTGCAGTGGTCTTTTGCTATGATGGTCTGAATCCTAACAAAAAATGGCATCATGTGCAGGTCCCCTCTGCAGCACTAATGTGGGGATGGAAGTGGAATGTCCTCTACCCAAACCTACAGCCTGCTTATCTCCTGGCTCCCACTCTCAGGCTGCCTGGTGTCAACATGCACAGGCCAATCTGATGGGGACAATTGATGCAAGGGTATAATCTGATGGGGACAATTAGTGTATGGAGGTACTCTGAGGTGGACAGTTGATTTCATAGAGAACTCTAATGGGTCAGTTGATGTAAGGAGGTATTCTAATGGGGGAAATGGATGTAACTGGGCACTCTGATTGGGGAAATTGATGTGAGGGGGCACTCTGTTTAGTTTTATCCATCAGACCTTTCACCATTTATTTTGCCTGTCTCTGGAATGATTCTATCTTACCAATATCTTTTTGTAAGTAAGGTCTCCAAAACTAGACACATTATCCTAAAAAAGGTCTAACTATAGATCTATATAGAGGAATCAGGACCTTCTGTCTCCTGTTGGTGTTCCTACCATATAAGGAGCAATATAAGGGCATCTGGGCCTCGTTCTTTCTGCTATTGACCATTCTAGTAATCACTAAAAATATATATTCCTGAAGCCTAACATGCAGCCCTTTCGTATATGATATGCGGCCCTCGGACTTCAGCAGTGTTCAGCGAGAACATTGATTAGGGTAATAACACTGATCTCCACTGGCATCATGTAACATGTTCCCAGTTCCATATCGTGTTCTGCAGCATATCCCCAGTCAAAAATGTAACATTTCAACAATCTATGACCCTCATTTTCTTTATTAGGGCTGCAGTTTCTGACAGTCTTCTCACGCATTACATATATTGAGCATTATGTGCAGTCCTTTGATGATTTCAGAGGCCATATAAAGATATAAAGATCTATATAGAGAAATCAGGGCCTTCTTCCTCTTGTTGGTGATCCCTCTAGTGATAACCAAACATCTATATAGAGGAATCATGATTTCTTTCCTCCTGCTTGTAAAGAGGACTATGATTGACTATATGTTGGTGCCAAACTGTGCCAGTGTCCATCCCCAACTTCTTCTTTGATAGGACAGCTACCCAACTTATGGATGAAACCCTCTGCCACACTGTGTCAAACACCTGGCAGTAGGCCTGCTCATGACATTTCTGGCCTAAGGCCTTAATATTTGAAAAAAAAGGAATTTCACATTGACTATGTTTTCTGCACTTGTGTGTACCTTCCTAAAGATAGCCATAACACCTAACATTACATTGAGATACTGTCGAAATTCTTCAGCTGGTTTCTCTTATCGCCTCCTCTCCTTGGGAGCACCGCAGAGTTGGGACCACTGTGTATTAAGTTCACAGCATACAGCTTCCATCAACGAATATAAGCAAGATTCCCGCATAAGTATTCCAGTCTCTCTTTCTTAATGTACCTTCCGTAGTTTTAGCCAGCTGGGCACACTCCTTGATGGTACTCTCACTCCCTGGTGTACTAGAATTCACTTGAGAGGACTCTGGTCTGGCCTAAAAGGCCTTTTGCACTCCACTCACAGCCCACAGTGGACAATAAAAGAGTCTGGGTGACTTCAGCTGGTTCTTCTGGGTATTGAACTACCTCGCCCGGAGCTGCATATCTATTCAGGGCCCTTGGCAGAAGCCAGTTACATCTGACTAGGTCTAGGGTCTTTTGTTCTCAAACTTACCAAAACTTCAATTATATTACTTACAAACAGATAAAATAGAACCGGAGCAGCTCATCCAAAATCCAATGGCTGAATAAAGTTGGAGTAGTAGCTCACACATACAGGATGTGCCGACACTGTCTATACATTGTATGATAGCTAGTGTTCTTAACAGCCATTGGGTGGATATCAGCAGTTATTGATTTATTTATGATTATCAATTGTTTATCAATTCTGGGAAGACAATGTAACACATTATCTCTAATGGGAAGCCAGGGAGGTGTTTCCAGCTGATCGAAGGGGAAGATGCACCCCGGATTTTCAGGAAAAGAATTAATGTGTAATAGGTGGGGAGTTTATATGAGGCAATACAGCTCAAAACAAATGTATTTGTTTACTTTTTGCACACACTAGCTGCCCAGGTGATTGAGTGTAAGGCTGGATTCCCACCTATTCATTTTCAGCGCTTTTTGCATTTTGCAGATTTGAACTGCAGTCCATTTACCATGGGTTCATATGCAAAATGCGAAAAGCACTAAAAATCCATAGGTGTGAATCTGGACTAACAGTATAATACAATGTAGCACATCTGGAGTAATCATTGCATAAGGTCAGGGGTGTAGGATGGAGCCATATTTACAAAAAAAAAAAAATTTTTCAGCTCTCATACCTGACACCCCCCCCCCCCCCCACACACACACACACAACACTATTAATGACAAGTTTGCAATTCTGCTATGGGCCTGTTTATTCAGGAATAATATGTCATTAATTAAAATACCAAAGTAGTACATATTGTGGAGGGTAGATACAGGAGAAATATTGTCTGCACACCCCAAACATGTTAAAGTAGGATGGTTCCCCCACAGGGTTTTTTCAGCAGCTTAGGTATAATTCCATAGTAGTTTGAAAAGGTATACATGTTTTTATTGTAACATTCACATTTTCTAAAATGCAAGCTCTGGTATTAACAAAATTCCCAAGCATAAAAACATGACAGTGGTGACACAATATGGCAAACTGTCTTGGGTTGCTATGACACATTGTATTCTGACGTGTTTCGACCTGTGCAGTTGCGGACTTCCTCAGGGGGGATCCATATGTGTGTCTATAACTGTACATTGAAAAAAAATATGTATTTTGAATCAATACATATGGTTAACATTCTAGTGTACATACTTATTTACATAGGTTCATTTGAATTAGATGATGTGTATATTAACCACTGTGCAGTGATTCTGCAACCTGAGTGTTAAGAACAAGTAGTCCTGGATTTTTTCATGGGCTGTCCCGGTCTCCCCCAAGGCGATGGCCAGCCAGTAATACATAAATTGTTTTGTAGAACAAACAAGGTTTACTTTTTGTGATATTATCTTGCAAAAATGTTTTTATTTTTAATACAAATCAGCAGACAAAAAAATAAGAAAAGGAAAAAAAACTTTTTTCTACTTTTAAATTATGTTAGTGTAAAAAATATTTTTACCATAGATAAAAAGTATAAAATGTTATTTTCAAAACTTGTACCATTTAAAATGACACAAGCTTTTTTTGTTTCATTTTGCACTTTTTTACTGAAACAACTGAAATAAAAAGACACACAGGATGCCTTCAGCTGCCATTTCACCTCTGCTGAGTGTCCCATGCTTCCCTGTACCTTTAAGGAGGTGTGGGCTTACCTGCCTTTAATCTATCCATTATTTTATATGTGCTCCAGTTTTGGAGACTCTCAAACCTATAGAGTTAGGACAAGTAAATCTGTGAGGGCTCCGGTTGCTACTCATGGCTGGTAAGTGAACTTTGGTGAGTTCTCCATGCTGGGTGGGCCCCATGGAGTGAGTAATAGGAGCGTCTGATGCAAACGGGTGGCCCCATTTGCATGTGTGTTGGGATGGGGGTAAGTCATTGATATATTTTCCTTTTGTTGGAAATCTCATTTTATTTATTTTATCCATGCTTGCATCTATTGCCTTAAAAATAACAACACAACTTTAACATAAACAATGCCATAAGACTATAAGAAAAAGGACTCAGAGTCACATGTGAGCAGCCGGTAAGGGTTTATCCAGCCTCTATCTGTTTGCACTGAGCAGGAAACAGGATCTGGCTTCACATAGCGAATCCTACTATGAAAACCATGACTTTCTAACCTTTTAATAATATATAAAATTGAATATATAAAGGACAGGATAGGAAAGGATAGGGGAGGATAAGATAGAATAGGATTGCATATGATACAATAATATATCTGCCCAGCAACATCACCAACCTTTCTCTTCACTCTTGCCAAGGCCCCCTGCTCTTTAGCTCCAATGTTATTTCTTCACATGCTCTCCACTCAGGACTTCTCCAGAACTTCTCCCATCCTCTAGAACTCACTGCCCCAATCTTTCCAGCTATCTCCTACTCTTCTTTTAGGTAATCTCTATTCATATTGTAGTTTTGGGTAGTTGTTGGTAATTTATATTTCATGGTAGATTCCAACATCCCCTGGATGCTCCAGTGGTAAGATTTCCCCCCAGCATTCCTAGTACGGCCAAACTAATGCAGACATTGCAAAATCAAATGGTGACACACTCCCTTTATGGATTCCTCAATATGGAGCTCAACCAAAAGTAAATGACACTTATGTTATCCGAAATATTATTACCTCTATCATACGGCCCCTCTTTATGCAAAAAAGGGGCATTGTGTGTTCAGCTGCATTTGTGTATATGGGTATAAAATTGGAATGTATCAACTGCTTTTCGGTGAATCCTATATTAAAACTTTATCTAACATGTAGCTATTTGCAATTGATCCAAACAAATGTTTCATCAGCATATACATTATTAAAGAATACAACCCACATGAAACTGGTCAATGCTTGCAATTTAAAATATGATCTTTCAATGATAAATCTGAATGATCTATTCAATCAGTCTGTGTTGTGTTCAATTTTCAGGCATGCACATACAGTAGATAATTGTTTGAACAATCAGAAACAGTTAACAAGAGTCTGCTACAGGAAAGTTAAAATCAGTTAGGAGTTCTTCAAATTCATCAAATCAAGGGTCTCTGATTTGTGATTCTACAATTATATTAGATCAGTCACCTAAAATGATTGATACATGTGTGACCAGCATTAGAGTTGTTACGTGACATTTTTTTTTTCATCAATAGGATTTTTATTGAAAAATTGAAGGTAGTACAAAGAAAAAACAAAGTCCATAATATGAGGGACACATAGGCAGGGTTAACCACAAACTGTCAATGCACTACAAAATCGTCATAAAGGTATAAATGATGAGAAAGCGATATAACGGCATCTGATGATAACAGTAACTGAAGTGTCAGAAGGTGTCTTAAATAGTCATCTGAGACCATGCACACCACAATTGATTGAATTTGTGTACAAATGATATTTTAAGGGTTATGAATCTTTCATGGTTGTATGTTAGCTTTACCAGAGCTATAAGCTTGGAAAGGTTAGGTGCTTGGTTGGACCTCCAAAGTCTAGTGGTAAGGTGTCTTGGAGGATATCAGGATAACTACAATGATATTACGAAAGTTGGTTGGGAAACTATTTGTGGGGAAATGATCTATATGTTACTTGAAATTTGAGTATAAACATCTTGCCTTGCATTTTGCTATTGATTTATAAGTGTATTGTTACATAAAATTAGATTGCTCATCTATTTTTTTCCAAGTCTATGCTGTACAAAATTCTCTTCTGTGCTGCTTTGAGATCTTTATTCTATAAGCTGTAAGTCAAGGGATTGAGAAGTGCTGTAACCACCATGTAGACCAGGGGTCTCCAAACTTTCTAAATAGGGGGCCAGTTGACTGCCCTGAAGACTTTAGAGGGGCCGGAAAAGGTCCCGACATCAGTAGGAAAAAACAATGACCCATCTTTAGTGTCAGTGGGAGGAATTGCGCCCCATCGTTGGTGATAGTGGGAGGAATTGTACCCCATCATTGGTGTCATTGGGCCCAATTGTTGGCATTATTGGGAGAAATTCTGCCCCATTGTTGGTGTCAGTGGGAGGAATAGTGCCCCATCATTGGTGTTATTGGGCCCAATTGTTAGTCTCATTGGGAGGAATTGTGCCCCATCAATGGTGCCATGGGGAGGAATTGTGTCCCTTCACTGGTCTCAGTGGATGAAATAGTGCCCCACAGGCCAGATAAAAGCAACCAAAAGTACCGCATCTGGCCCCCAGGCCACAGTTTGGAGACCACTGATGTAGACAATAGACACAAGATGATCTTCTGAAGCAGTGGAGGTTGGCTTAGGATGGAGAAAGGTAGAGATTGCTCACCCATTGCAAAATTGGCATTGTTGTTCTGTGCCAACTTTTTCCAAACCTATGCTGTACAAAATTCTCATCTGCACTGGTTTGAGATCTTTATTGTATAAACTGTAAATCAAGGGATTGAGGACTGGGGTAACCACCATGTAGAAGAAAGACACAAGATTATCTTCTGAAGCATTAGAGGTTGGTTGGGATGGAGGAAGGTAAAGACTACTCATCCACTGCACAATTGGCATTGTTATTTTGGGCCAACTTTTCCAAAGCCTAGGCTTTTCAAAACTCTCCTTAGTGCTGCCTTGAGATATTTGTTCTGGAGGCTGTAAATCAGGGATTGAGAAATGGTGTAACCATTTTGTAGACAATAGGCACAAAATGATCTTCTGGAACATTGGAGGTAGGGTTAAAACATAGGGTAGATAAATACTGCTCATACATTTTACAACTGGCATTGTTATTCTGTGCCAACTTTTTTCAAGCCTAGGCTGTACAAAATTCTCCCAAGTGCTGCTTTGAGATCTTTGTTCCGTAGACTGTAAATCAAGGGATTTAGAAGTGGTGTAACCACTGTGTAGACAATGGACACAAGACGATCTTCTGTAGCAGTGGAGGTGGGGTTAGGGCGGAGGTAGGTAAAGATGAGTGTCCCATAGAAGATGAAAACTACTGTTAGGTGGGAAGTACATGTGGAAAAGGCCTTCAGCTTTCCTTTACGGGAGTCAATCCCCATGATGGTGCGAAGTATACGAACATACGGTATAAAGGTCATACTAAGAGCTCCGGAACCCATTAGGATACCAACAAGGAACATGACAAAAACGTTAATGAAAGTATCGGTACAAGACAATAGAAACAACTGAGGGAGGTCACAGAAGAAGCTGTTGATGACATTGGGACCACAGAAATTCAGTCTCAGAATACAGAGGGTATGTATTAATGAGGTGAGGAACCCAATGACCCAAGCTGCGGACACCATTTGAGCACAAATCTTGGGGTGCATTACTTGAATATAATGTAAAGGATGACAAATTGCGATGTATCTATCATAGGACATCACAGCCAGCAAATAAAGTTCAATACATATAAAGGCAAAAAAGAAAAAAAACTGAGTGATACAGGATGAAGCAGTAATTGTTTTGATTTTAGAAAAGAAATCTAAGAGAATTCTTGGCGAAGTAACAGAGGAATAGAGAATATCCAACCCAGCTAGGTTACACAGAAATATGTACATGGGAGTGTGGAGGTGAGGATCATGCCAGATCAGAAAGACAATCAGGAAATTCCCAACCAATGATGCTAGATAGATGAGGAAAAACACCAGAAACAATGGCAACTGGAGGTATGGCGCATCTGACAACCCCTGTAGGATGAACTCCGACACTTTGGTTTGATTGATTCCCTTCATCATTTCTACAAGACCACTAACGATGGCAAGAACAATCCAATGCTGTAATCCCTGATAATCCATAACATACATTTAGGGGTCAATTTTTTTCTAAACATTAAACAATTCCATGTCCAGCATAAGCAAAAATTCAGTTATAAAGTGCAGCAACCTAGAGGTGCCTATGCATACCTTTGGCAGCGTCATGCCCAACCCTTCTGTTGTGTGCAAATGCCAGGGAATTAGAAGGACATGAAGTTCTGGCATGCAAAATTCAGACACTTTTGACCTTGTACTGCTGAATATAATATAGGCCTTGTACTGCTGATGTTTTGCCATCTCATTCAACGGGTTCCAATTGACTTATCATTTTTTTGGTCTGCCCCACTGGCCAATAGGAATATAGGTGAGCTTCAACATCATAGGGAAATTCTGGATCTCTGCCCTTCAGATTGTCCCCTTACATTGGTGATCAATGGAGCAGCATCCCCTTCTATAGGTTGTTTATTGGAGAAGTATTCCCTTACGTCAATGGTCATTAACTTGCCCTTACTTTGGTATTTGGTGGATAAGGGTTCCTCACCATGATGGTTAGTGAGGTGCTCCTTTTCATTGGTGGTCAATGAAGGAGGGACCCCTTACGTTGGTGGTGAGTTTAGAACTCCAGCACTTCTCACTACTCAAATAAGCCCTATCAACCTCTGGAGGAACCATGGGGTGTCATATAAGTGCAACTGAGAAAGGCTGCTTCATTAGTAATACAAGTATGATTCTTCATACATACAGTATCTCACAAAAGTAAGTGCACCCCTCACAGTTTTGTAAATATTTTATTATATATTTTCAAGTGCCAACACTGAAGAAATTATACTTTGCTACAATGTAAGTAGCGAGTGTACAGTTTTTATAACAGTGTAAATTTGTTGTTCCCTCAAAATAACTCAACACACAGCCATTGATGTCTAAACCACTGGCAACAAAAGTGAGTACACCCCTAAGTGAAAATGTCCACATTGGACCCAAAGTGTCAATATTTTGAGTGGCCACCATTATTTTCCAGCACTGTCTTAACCCTCTTGGGCATGGAGTTCACCAGAGCTTCACAAGTTGCCACTGGAGTCCTCTTCCACTCCTTCATGACAACATCATGGAGCTGGTGAATGTTAGAGACCTTGCGCTCCTCCACCTTCCGTTTAAGGATGCTCAATAGTGTTTTGGTCTGGAGATAAGCTTGGCCAGTCCATCACCTTTACCCTCAGCTTCTTTAGCAAGTCAGTGGAAGTCTTGGAGGTGTGTTTGGGATCATTATCATGTTGGAATACTGCCCGGCGGCCCAGTCTCCAAAAGGAGGGGATCATGCTCTGCTTCAGTATGTCACAGTACATGTTGGCATTCATGGTTCCCTCAATGAACTGTAGCTCCCCAGTGCGGGCAGCACTTATGCAGCCTCAGAACATTACACTCCCACCACCATGCTTCAATGTAGACAAGACACACTTGTCTTTGTACTCCTCACCTGGATGGCACCACACACGCTTTAAACCATCTGAACCAAATAAGTTTATCTTGGTCTCATCAGACTACAGGACATGGTTCCAGCAATCCATGTCCTTAGTCTGCTTGTCTTCAGAAAACTGTTTTCAGGCTTTCTTGTGCATCATCTTTAGAAGAGGCTTCCTTCTGGGACGACAGCCATGCAGACCAATTTGATGCAGTGTGCGGCATATAGTAGGAGCACTGACAGGCTGACCCCCCACCCCTTCAACCTCTGCAGCAATTCTGGCAGCACTCATATGTCTATCTCCCAAAGACAACCTCTGGATATGACGCTGAGCATGTGCACTCTACTTCTTTGGTTGACCATGGCGAGGCCTGTTCTAAGTGGAACCTGACCTGTTAAATCACTCATGGTCTTGGCCACCATGCTGCAGCTCAGTTTCAGAGTCTTGGTAATCTTCTTATAGCCTAGTCCATCTTTATGTAGAGCAACAATTCTTTTTTTCAGATCCTCAGGGAGTTCTTTGCCATGAGGTGCCAGGTGGAATTTCCAGTGACCAGTATGAGAGAGTGATAACACCATATTTAACAAACCTGCTCCCCATTCACACCTGAGAACTTGAACGCTAAGCAGTCACATGACATGACACTGGGGAGGGAAAATGGCAAATTAGGCCCAGTTTCAACATTTTCCACGTAGGGGTGTACTCACTTTTGTTGTCAGCTGTTTAGACATTAATGGCTGTGCATTGAGTTATTTTGAGGGAACAGCAAATTTACACTGTTATACAAGCTGTACACTCACTACTTTACATTGTAGCAAAGTGTCATTTCTTCAGTGTTGTCACATGAAAAGATAGAATAAAATATTTACAAAAATGTGAGGGGTGTACTCACTTTTGTGAGATACTGTATAGGAATCAAAGTTAATCATTGCACGTGCTACAGTGAATCTAGACTTTGATACTTCTTGCTGTTTATCAATAAGATAACATTCACCAAAACAAATGCTGAAATGTATCTCTAGGATTTGATAAGGTAGTGCAGTATGTGTGTTGTTAACATGAAAGATGATTTCACATTCCTAGAAAATTGCAGGGGAACTGCCATTCAACAATGCAAAATAATTTACTTGGGGAAAAATAATCATATTAATGAGTACAATATTGGGGGTACAGTGTTGGCCAGAACTACAGAAGACTATGATTTGGGGTATATATTTCAGAGGATTGCAAAGTGAGCAAACAGTGTGGCCATGCAGTAGGGAAAGCAAATAAATGTACTGGATGCATCGATAGAGCAATCATCAGCAAAAGGAAGGAGGTCCTGATTGCTCTATATAGATCTTTATATCACTAGAGGGATCACCAGCAGGAGGAAGGTGGCCCTGATTCCTATGTATAGATCTTTATATCACTAGAGAGGTCACCAACAGGAAGAAGGAGGTCTTGATTTCTCTATATAGATCTTTATATCACTAGAGGGGTCACCAGCAGGAGGAAGGAGGTTTTGATTCCTCTATATAGATCTTTATATGACTATAGGGGTCACCAGCAGGAGGAAGGAGGTCCTGATTGCTCAATATTGATCTTTATATGACTATAGGGGTCACCAGCAGGAGGAAGGAGGTCATGATTACTCAATATTGATCTTTATATCATTAGAGGGATCACTAGCAGGAAGAAGGAGGTCTTGATTTCCCTATATAGATCTTTATATCACTAGAGGGGTCAACAGTAGGAGGAAGGAGTTTTTTTCTCAAATGTTCGGGTTCGGATTCGGGACACGGACACCCGAAAGTTCGGTACGAACCAGAACTTTACAGTTCGGGTTCGCTCAACTCTAGTCCTGAGTCCTAGAGGGATCACCAGCAGTAGGAAGGAGGTCCTGATTTTTCTATATAGATGTTTATATCACTAGAGGGATCACCAGCAGGATGAAGGAAGTCCTGATTCCTCTATATAGATCTTTATATCACTAGAGGGATCACCAGTAGGAGGAAGGAGATCCTGCTTCCTCTATATAGATCTCTATATCACTAGAGGGATCAATAGCAGGAGGAAGGAGGTCCTGATTCCTCTATATAGATCTTTATATCACTAGAGGGGTCACCAGCAGGAGGAAGGAGGTCCTGATTCCTCTATATAGATCTTTATATCACTAGAAGGGTCACAAGCAGGAGGAAGGAGGTCTTGATTTCTCTATATAGATCTTTAAATCACTTGAGGGGTCACCAGCAGGAGGAAAGAGGTCCTGATTCCTCTATACAGGCGGTCCCCTAGTTACAAACATCCGACTTACAGACGACTCCTACTTAAAAATGGAGGGAGACAACAGGAAGTGAGAGGAAATCTACCCCTAGGAAGGGAAATTCACTTCTGTAAGAGCTATTATGGGAAAAAGGTGTCTCCACTGATGCTTTATCACTAAGGCTAGTTTCTACAACAACCAAAAATTGTCAAAATCCAATTATCATTGGGACAGAAAGTGAGGTGACATCTTCTGAACAGAAACATAGACAGCAAAACAAATGTTACAGGAGTGTTAACCCTTCCCTATGCTATCCAAAAAGCTTAAAAATATTTTTTTGGGCAGGAGCTACACTTAAAAAATATACCTGCTCAGACTTACAAAGAAAATTCAACTTAAGAACAAGCCTACAGACCCTATCTTGTTCGGAACCGCCTGTATACAGTAAATCTTTATATCACTAGGGGGATCACCAGCAGGAGGAAGGAGGTTCTGATTCCTCTATATAGATTTTTAATTAGACCTTATTTGTAATAATGTGCCCAGTTCTTGAGATCTCACAAAAGGAAATTGATAAGACAGAAGAGAAACAAAAATGATGGTGTGATTCTTAATAAGAATCTAGGATCAAGAACGTGTACATGGCATCAGACTAGCAGGAGGTAAGTTCAAAACTAACTTTAGAAAGTATTATTTTTATGAAAAGTGTAGTTGATGCTTGGAACAGATTTTCAGCAGAAGTAAGGAGTCAGTCAACAATGAATTTAAACATGCTTGGGACAAATATAACTAAACCCAGACAAAAAGTTTTAAATCAAAAAAAGAAAAATAAACAAAAAAAATCATAAAGGTACAAACTTGTTGGACCACTTGACCCCTTCCTGCTAACACTCTTTTAGATTTCTATATCAGTGAACTTACCGGGATTTAAACATACGCATTATAGATGTCAATTGCTGGTGTGCTTAGAACAAAGAGGAAGGTTTGATTATAAATGCCTATGCCATTCTTGCTGCAGTTAATATGAGTTATATGACCCAGAGCTGAGCTTTAATTACAAAGAGACTTAAAATATAATACTTTCATGAGGACATCATATATTCCTGCAATCTCAAATCCTACAAATTAAATTGAATTGTATTTTGGAATCTTCCTCCTTTCCAGCACAGCACACAGATTGACGTGGATCCAGTTCCATGTGTTGTGTGTATTATCAGCGTTGATTTTCTCTGTCTTTTATGTGTGAGGAATATACCCATGGGGTCTTATTATACATCAACGTTATTAGAAAATATTTATTCCCAAATGATGGCAAGTCTCCAGGTTATTCCCTGAAATGTCTACAGATAAGTATTAAATTCTTACTAGATTAATGTCTCTATCTTCGTTTCTCCTCAATGTTGGTTTATACACTTATAGGCCAGAAAAATTAACCGCTTATTCGGTACCACCTTGTACTGTGGCTTAGATCAGTGGTTCTCAACCCTGTCCTCAAGTACCTCCAAAGGGCAATGTTTGCAGGTTTTCCTTTATCTTGCACGGTTGCTTTAAATCCGAGTCAATAGCTTGGTGTTTTGGACAGCAATTTTATCTAACAGAAATTCCCAAAACATGGCTTGTTAGGGGTACTTGAGGACAGGGTTGAGAATCATTGGCTTAGATAACAGCTTTGTGAGGGTTACATTGGTCAGGAGAGGTTCCATGTGCAGTCATCAGCTACTGTCTGATAACTGAACTTAAGTAGGTTTATTTAAAGTGAAACTACATTGCATCTGAGCACCACAAACCAAAAACACTATTTAATTAACTTTAATAAGCAAAGCAGACTCCCCCATCCATTCATGCCTCCGTGCTTTATTTTGCTGAGGAATCTATTTAAACCCCCCATTGGGAGTGTTTCGACAATAGATTCGGTTACTAAGAGTTGGGACAGGAGTTCATGGGGATTGTTCG
>BLSH010169826.1:162069-184540 GCA_018402905.1 Glandirana rugosa | reverse complement strand
AGAACAATAATTTGTCCCTTACAGCAACAGCAGGAACCTGACCCATAGCAGTAGGCAATGATTTTAGAACAATAATCTGTCCCTTACAGCAACAGCAGGAACCTGACCCTATAGCAGTAGGCAATGATTTTAGAACAATAATCTGTCCCTTACAGCAACAGCAGGAACCTCTCCCTTTAGAACTAGGAGATGATTATAGAACAATAATTTGTCCCTTACAGCAACAGCAGGAACCTGACCCATAGCAGTAGGCAATGATTTTAGAACAATAATCTGTCCCTTACAGCAACAGCAGGAACCTGACCCTATAGCAGTAGGCAATGATTTTAGAACAATAATCTGTCCCTCAAAGCAGTTACCTAGTCCAGAATCAGATCGTTCTGTAATGCAGGATGAGATCTGCAATCTATCCCTCAAAGCAGTAGTAGTAGTAATCTCTACCTAGTACAGAATCAGATTGTTCTGTAATGCAGGATGAGATGTTATTATATCTGCAATCTGTGCCTCACAGTGCCAGCAGCATCCTCTCCCTACACTAGCCTGAGAGCATGTGACATGCAGCACTACGTGACTTCAGCTTATACAGAGGCTGGGTCACATGATGCACTGGCCAATCATAGCCATGCCATTAGTAGGCATGGCTGTGATGGCTTCTAAGGGCAAACCAGTGAAACGCGTGTTGATTGGCTGCCCTGCAGCTATTCAACATGCGGGATCAAATATCCGAACCCGGACTTTTTTCAAATGTCCGGGTTTGGGTCTGGGTCATGGACACCCCAAAGTTCGGTACGGACCCGAACTTTACAGTTCTGGTTCGCTCAACTCTAATCTTAGCTATTATCCTGGAATTGATAGGGTTAAATCTTGAGATCTCCGGTGTTGTAGTGAAAACCCAGGCTTTTGTAGTCTTCTGGGTGAGAAGTAAAGCTAGAATATATACTTTTTTGCTCATGGTTTTTGCAACCTGCTGATTTGTCTTCGGTTTTTCTCTATAGGGACATCTTTATGCCAGTTAATCCTGTTTTATTTAGCAAAATGTGTTGTAATTAAACATACACAAGTTAACCACTTCAGCCCCGGAAAGTTTTACCCCCTTCCTGACCAGGCTATTTTTTGCGATTCGGCACTGCGTCGCTTTAACTGACAATTGCACAGTCGTGCGCCGTTGTACCCAAACAAAATTTACGTCCTTTTTTTCCCACAAATAGAGCTTTCTTTTGGTGGTATTTGATTACCTCTGCGGTTTTTATTTTTTGCGCTATAAACAAAAATAGAGCGCCAATTTTGAAAAAAACATTTTTTTTTATACTTTTTGTTATAATAGATATCCAAAAAAAATTTAAAAAAAACAAATGTCTTCATCAGTTTAGGCCAATATGTATTCTTCTACATATTCTAGGTAAAAAAAAAAAAATCACACAAGCGTATATTGATTGGTTTGTGCAAAAGTTATAGCGTCTGCAAAATAGGGGATAGATTTATGGCATTCATTTTTTTCACTAGTAATGGCGGCGATATGCGATATTTAGCGGGACTGCGACATTGCAGCAGTCAGATCAGACATTTTTGACACTTTTTTTTAACTTTGATAGACTTTTATTTTTCAAAGACATTCAAATACAGGTGATAGCAGTAATATCCAGGTGAATACAGATTGCAGAAACGTATTACATTTTATAAGTGCCACGTGGCTCCAAGCAGTGCGTTGCTCATGAAGGCAGGGTGCACTTCGGATGCTTTAGCCATAAGTTCCATCTCTTCAGGAAGAGGGGGACCTGGAGGTGAGCTTTAGCAAACATGTATTCCATGAGGCTTTGATTATTTATAGAGGAAAGGATGTCCGAGATAGAGAGAGGTTCCAAGGCTCTCCATTTCTTTGCTATTGAGAGTCTGGTGGCAATGAGCATGTGTGTCAATATTGCGTGAGTGGATGAGGGCCATAACTCTAGATCCATCCCCAATAGAATAAGTTGTGGAGAGAGGATTATAGGCCTGTTGAACATGTCAGAGACTAGTTTTGCGATCTCCAGCCATAGGGGGCGCAGTTTAGGGCATGACCACCAAATGTGAAGAGCTGACCCTGCTTGACCACAACCTCTCCAACATTTGGGTTCCAGCGATGGATAGATCTTGGCAAGTTTCGTAGGCGTAAGGTACCAGTTGTGAAATATTTTTACATTTGGAGTATTTCAGAGGACGTTTAAGTGCTTGAAGCCATTGCTGTGAGGTGTATGTGCAGTGTAGTAGGTTCTCCCAATTGAGCATGGTCTCGGATTTGTTGGACATTGGAGGATTGGTTAGGAGTTTATAGAAGTAAGAAATGCCCTTTTGCTTGATAAAATCGCAATGCATGCCAGAGGAGAAGGTCATTCGACCAGGTAACTTTAGAGAGTACGGATCGGATTCTGAGATATTTGAAAAATTTGTTGGCAGATAACTGAAGTTTTTCTTGTAGTTGTTGAAAGGATAGGAGTTCCGTCTGCTTTTATAGGTGGGCTAACCGTGTTGCTCCTGCTGTATACCAATTGTATAGGGATATGTCCGGTATAACAGGTTGTATGACTTGTAGAGGTAGTTCCTTCATCACTCTGTGTGATATGCCACCTGAAGCTTGCAAAATTGCATGCCACGTTCTGAGTGTGGCATTGACTGTGTCTAGAAATTTGTATTGTTTGTAGTTTCGTAATAAAAGTGCGGAGAGAGTTATCTGCGGAGTATTTGTTAGGGCTGCTTGCTCTATCTGCAACCAGGGAAATTTAGTAACCGGGTTCCACCAGCTTTTTGCCTGCTCAAGAAGGTTCGCTTTGTAGTAAGCTGCGATATTGGGTGCGCCCATTCCACCACGTGCTGTTGGAGTGCATAAGGTTGCTTTTTTCAATCTAGGATGTTTGCCAGACCATATGAACAATGACACAATCGCTTGCAATTTAGCAATCTGGGAGCGTTGAAAGGATATAGGTAAAGATCGGAAGCTATAGAGGATGTGTGGTAATAAGAACATTTTGGAGAGCGCAATGCGTCCTGCCCAAGAGGCTTGTACACTCTTTAAGTCTTGAGTAGCCTTTAGTAGTTTGCTTATCAGTTGCGTAAAGTTTAACGTGAGCAGCTGGGAAGAAGGAGAAGTTAGAGAAATACCCAAATAAGGAAGAGTTGAGTTCGGAGCCCAGGAAAAGGATGTAATATCGTTAATGCTTTGTTTATGAGTATTGTCTAGGTTAACACCCATCATGGCGGACTTTGAGATATTGATTTTATATAGCGATGCCTTACCAAACAAGTCTAGAGTTTGATGCAATTGCGGGACTGAAAGTTGTGGTTCAGTGATGGAAATGATCACATCATCTGCATAAAGGCCGATTTTGTGATCATACTGATCAATGGTGATACCCCGTATCAGAGGATTAGAGCGTATGGATTGGGCCAATGGTTCCATTATGAGTGCAAAAATTAACGGAGATTGGGGACAACCCTGTCGTGTACCGTTGGATATTGTGAAGGGATCGGAAAAGATACCCGAGTTGAGCACTCTGGCCGTGGGGGCCTAGTACAGAGCCAAAATAGCATCCAGTATTGTACCCGTGAAACCAAATTTCACCAGAGCTGCCTTCAAAAATGACCAATCAACCCTGTCGAACGCCTTCTACGCGTCTAAGGAGACGAACAGAGAAGGCGCTCGACTGCGTTCCACCCACTGTAGGAGATTAATATATCTCCTAGTACCATCTGATGCCTGTCTGCCTTTCATAAATCCCACTTGGTCCGGGTGAACTAGGTGTGAGATGACAGTGGCTATGCAGCCAGCATAGCAGAGATATCGGCCTGTAGTTTGCTGGGTCTTCTGTAGGCTTACCTGGTTTGGGGATAGTAGTTATGGTAGCTTCTAGGGCTTCTATCGGGATGGTACTGGTGGTTAGCATATGGTTCAGTGCTTGGCACAAAAATGGGCGCAAAGTGTTCACAAACTGTTTGTAGTATTCATTGCTGAATCCATCTGAACCTGGGGCTTTATGAAGTGGTAAGGAGGCTATTGCCGATTGAATTTCTAATTCGGAAAAGGGTTTAGAAATGTTCGCTAGTTGTTCAGGCGTGAGGGAAGGTAAATGCACAGACTCTAGGAAGTGGGAGATATCATCTGATGTGGGAGCTGCACTTTCACTGATGCTGCTATATTATATAATTTAGCATAATATTGGCTGAAGCGGTTAGCTATGTCTTTAGGATTTGTAAGGCGAGTTTTCTCCTGTGACAAGAGGAAGGGGATCTTTGCAGTGATTAAGTGTTTCTTAAGTTGTTTTGCTAGACACGCTCCGGGTGTGTTGTGGTGGGCATAGAATTTGAGTTGAAGCCTTTTCAAGGCCATGTCGAAATTGGAGTGTAAGTGTTCGCTCAAAGCTTTCCTGAGATTGTTCAGGTCAGTACCTAGAGCGGAGCTAGGGTGTGCTTTATGTGCCTTTTCAAGACTCCGGATTTGGTCTAATAACTTAAAGGTAGTAGCATTACGCTTTCTCTTTTCCCGGGCACCGAACTTGATGAGGAGTCCTCTCATAACTGCGTTATGAGCATTCCAACATACAAACAGGCTTGTGACAGAGCTAACATTAATTTGGAAAACTCAGTTATAGCTGCTTCAATATGTTTCTGGTAGGTTGGATTCGTGAAAAGTGAAGTATTAAGTCTCCACCGCTTCCCCGTCGGCATGTGATCCAGTGGGAACACTTTGATGGAGACTGGGGCATGGTCAGACCATGTAATATTGCCAATTGAGGCCTCTTGTACTGATTGTA
The DNA here is from genome assembly GCA_018402905.1 of Glandirana rugosa. Taxonomy (NCBI): domain Eukaryota; kingdom Metazoa; phylum Chordata; class Amphibia; order Anura; family Ranidae; genus Glandirana; species Glandirana rugosa. The sequence continues at coordinate 179,756 of BLSH010169826.1, read as the reverse complement.
GCGTTGGTTTGTCTACCAGGAACATATCTATCCGAGAATATGCTTTCTGTGAGTGCGAATAGAAGGTGAAATCCTTTTCCGTGTCATGTAAACACCGCCAGGGATCGTACAGGTCTTCAGCAGCAAGTAATTTTGACAAAGCATTTGTTTGTTTCCTCCTGGGATTGGAAGAATCCAATGTTACGTCCACAATTTGATTGAAATCCCCACATATAATGAGAGGAAATTGTCGGAAGGGGGTTCATTTGTCCATGACTGTTTGGTGGAACTGTGCCTGTTGAGAGTTTGGGGTATAAATATTGACCAGGGTCATTATCCGATCATTGAATTTGGCGTGTAGAATAATAAATCTGCCTAAGGGGTCAATTTCAGTGTGTATTAGACAACAGGTCACAGTAGATCGAATAGCAATAAGGACACCAGCTTTTTTCTGTGGTGCGTTTGCTACAACGCATTGTGGAAATGACTGCAGGAGGGCAGTTTTGATGCTGCAAAGTGAGTTTCTGGGCGCAGATAATGCCCGCCTTACTTTTTACCGCCTCTTTCCAGAAGATCTGCCTTTTAAAAGGCGAGTTAAGGCCTTTGACGTTTAGGGAAGTAATACTAATAACCATGGTTAAGTGTGGTTAAATCTGGAGAGAAGTTTGAATGAGGAAATATAGAGATCACCTGCTACTCTACGTGCCCAGTGGCCACAACAGTTAGTATGAAACCACAGAGATCACTAAATGATGGACTTTCTACCGTAGTTTAGATAAAACAAAATGATAACAACTGAAATTGCTACAATTGTACGTTGCACAAATCTGAAAGAACAAAAATGAGTGTAACCTTAAAGTGCGTAGCACTTTTCTATAACCTGGGGGGTACACAAGAACCAATACAACACTGCAAGAACAGGTGAGTTAAGAAACTCAAATGGTGAGAGCAAACTCAGCTGAGACAATATGGTGCTTATGGATATGCTTCAGAGTTGCTTACTGTAGCAGGCAGGGACCTGTAGGGAATTAGTAGTTAAAGTTGTGGGTCACGACTTGGGGGCCGATAGGAGGATGGTCGTCCTCGGGAGGCTTGTTGGGATCTTTGTTGCTCTGGTTGTTTAGTTGGGGCTGAGATGATGCCCCAGTTTAGCAATCTCTTAATGCCATCTTTGGGTGAGATGATAGTAGTAGATTGATTGTGATAGGTCACGATCAATTTCGCTGGGAAGCCCCATTTGTAGGGTATATTTTGTTCTCTGAGAGTGGAGGTGACCTGGGCAAATTCCCTTCGGTTCCTGGCCGTTGCCGCAGACATGTCAGTGTAGAGGTAGATGTTGGCGTATGGACCTGGCATGGTCTTATTTGCACACGTAGCAGACATTAGTTTTTCCTTCACTTAGTAGAAGTGTATACGAGCTAGGACATCTCTAGGCACCGTTTCTGGAAGATAATTTGGTTTGGCGATCCTGTGAGCTCTGTCGATAGTCAATTCTGATTGCGTTAACTGCGGAATAAGCTTGAGGCATAACTGTTGGAGATACTGTGTGAGTTCGGAGGGTTTTAGTTTCGGGTATACCCCTGAATTTTATGTTGTTCCTTCTGGAACGATCTTCAAGATCCGCTATTTTGGCTTGTAGGTAGTGAATATCCTCAGCGTGTTGGTGGAGTTCTTCTGAGGTGTCCCGATGAGCAGAGGTCTGGTCTGCAACCTGCTTTTCCAAAACGTCAGTGCGGTCTTCCAAATGGTCCATCCTAGTCTGTAATACGGAAATTGAGGATCTCAGCTCGTTTCTGAGATCGTTCTGTAAGGAAAAGAGCATCATCTTTAAGGTGTGTTCCGAAGCAGGCTGGTCGCTAGTGGGGAGGTCAGCCAAGGAGTTGCTGGGACCCGTGGTGTCTTGCTCAGCGTCCCAGTGTTGTCTCTTAAAAAGTGGCACCTTGGACGGGGATGGTGCTGGTGATTGCGCTGCCCTCTTGCTTCTATCTGGTGTAGCCGCCTGTGGCGGAGGGACAGGATGTTCCGTGCTGTCCATTTCCTCCATTTGGACGCAGGGATCTGGTATACCCCCTGCTGGTGGCAGCAGAACGTGGGATGGTGCTGCAGTTTGACCCTTTTGTGAGTGCTGCATACTTCCTCTAACTGGGAAGAAGTCCGGTATGTGGTGATGCAAACCCTGTCTTTGCGATTTAGAGTTGGGCATACCACTTCACACTTGCAGATGAGTGCTATGCCCTTCAGTGCGGGGGTTATGGTGCCAGTGCTTGATATCACTTAGCTAAATAGTCCTCCGTCTGGGCTTCAATAAAACAGGCAGGCCTCAGGTGTCTTGCAGCAGTCAGACCACCTAATGACACCAGAGATGTGCTGTATAAAATCCCAAGGGGGTTTATTACAGTTCAAAGAACTTTGTATTTCCTCCAAATATAGGGGGGCTAAGACCTCCTGTGTGCCCTGCAATGCCACCGGCGTTGTTACTGCGAGCAATTTGGGACTGCCACCTGACTTCAATATAGAATAAATTAGAGCTCCTTATAAACCCTTGCCGAGCCCTTCACCCAGTCAGGTATCTATAGGGCGCCTTGTATCACACTATATGGAAAAGCAGGGCCCAAAGTGAGGTGAAGCTGGTGAGGGTATCGCACTCTTCTCCCCTGTGACTCCTAGGTGAAGAGTAATCTTGCAGGTGTGGACAGGTGCTCAGGTGCCTGTGTGGTGATTACTGACTCTCACCTGTCCTCCTGGGGCGCGGGGGTTGAAGGATTGAAGCCGGATGAACCGGCGGCACTTGCGTGAGGTAAACTGTGTATTGAGTTGAACGCTGCTGCGATCGTTCTGTCTCGGACACCCACAGAGCTTCTCAGTGCAGAAGATGGTGAGGGATCCCTCCAGGTCAGGAAGCCCCCCCTGTCAAGTACCCGCGTTTTGTGCTGGATGAGCCGACAGACCCGCTGCGATGGACACTGTCTATTGAACACACTGTCTATTGAGGCGGCCGTTCGGTCCCGGGCACACACAGGGCTCCTCAATAGAGTGGATAGTTATGTATTCCTCCACACTAGGCGGCCTCCCCTGTCAGATATTCGCGGCTCTGGATGGTCCGATGCTGATCACTGCTCCGCAGCGGGAAGAGGCAGGCCTCAAAATGGCGGCCGCTACCCTCGTGAGGCAAAGCTGCTGAGGGGTATCCACATGTTCCTCCCCGTGCATCTGAGGAAAATATGTGGAGGACGGCGCTCCGATGGTACCTCCGGGAGCGAGTGTCCCCCTCCAATGTTACTGAAGTCGGGCTTGCTGTTCCGGCGGCTCCGCCGCAAGTCTCACTGGCCACCTCCCGAACACTGCCGCTGATGCCGCTGGAACTCGGCCACCCGCAACTCTCCTCGATGATGTAGATCCCTACAGGGGCCCCTCCTGATAATTTGAGGGGATTTCCACTGCTAATTGAAGCGTAGATAAGGTTGCTGGTCTCAGTCTGTACGGAGCTCTGTAATCAGCCGTCCATTACAGTCTGCAGCCGGCCACGCCCCCATCATTTTTGACACTTTTTTGGGACCACTGACATCTATACAGCGATCAGTGCTATAAAAATGCACTGATTACTGTATAAATGTCACTGGCAGGGAAGGGGTTAACACTATTGGGCGATCAAGGGGTTAAATGTGTTCCCTCTGTGGTGTTTCTAATTGTATGGGGGTTGGGCTGACCAGAGGAGGAGAGAGATCGCTGTTCCTGAGTACTAGGAACAGACGTTCTCTCTCTGCTCCCCTGACAGAACGGGGATCTGCTTTGTTTACACTGACGATCCCCATTCTGTGTCTCTCTGGAGTGATCACGGTTGGCTGGCGGACATTGAGTCCGCCCCACCCGCTGATTGGTGCGCCCACAATACCCGTTCCCGTGACCGACGTACAATGACGACGATTCTCGGGAATGAGCCAACCTGCCACCGTAAAACGATGGTTGGCAAGTAGTTAAAGATCTTTCAGTCCCTGTGTTGACATATTTTGAGATCATTTTTGGCCTTATTGAGTCCTAATTCTTTGACTATGAAGCTAGTTTGTGAATGTCACATGACCACCATCAAATGGAACATTAGTTGGGCAGGTCCCCCTCCCCGGTGTTCCTCTTGGTATAAGTGGCACTGACAGCCAAAAGCGGTACCTGTGTGGTCAGATCAGCATTGTATGTCCAATAATCCACAAATGTGGATTTAGCCCAATCCTATCTGCTGACCCAATGTGATGTGATGTTCAGAGATTGGGGACATGCTACATTAGATGTTCATAGACATGCTTTAAAAAATGGTCAAAGACAAAAGATGTACATACGAATAGTTAAAAACGTGTGAGCTATAGAAGGCAATTGAAGACTGGGAGTATGCTAAAGGAGACAGTTGGAGACTGTCAGAGACAGGGAACATAATATAGGAGTAAGGAAACAAAAGGGGAGTGTCAGAGCCCACAGCTATATATGTACCATCATCCCTATTACAAATAGTAAAATAGAAACCCTCTGGGGTGGGATTTTTTGAGGCACAAATATAGTCAAAAATGTAAATTAAAAATATACTTTTATTATTACAATGATTTAAACATATCACATGCTGTACAGAGTTAAAGTGGTTGTCAACTCATGACAGCCACTTTAACCTACAGGTAAGCCTATAATAAGGCTTACCTGTAGGCTCCCTGCATATCTCCTGCTGCTTATGATATAGAAACAGCAACAGTACATCACTCGAGCCATAAAACTCCAATTTCCACAAAGATGCTCTCCATGGGGAGGCACGTAGATGGCTTGGCCCAGCAACCCCACAAGGGATCCTGATACTGCCTAACGTGCACCAAAACGGGGCACAGTGCGGTAGGATGGAATACACTCAAGGGAAACTCTGGTAAGGTTGTGTAGTGTGACTGAGGTAATGGCATAGAGATAAGGATGCGGCGGGCCAGCAGTTGTTTGAAATAGTCTCACTTATGTTCAGCGGCTGGAATTGATACTTGTAGCTTCTGCTTTTTAGATATGCAGGGAGTAAGAAACTGGAAGACACTCAGAAAGTGGCCACATTCTACAGTAGACATTCAGAAACTGAGAATACATACTACAGGAGACACCCTGAACATAAATACCTACTACTGTAGATCAGTCAAAGACTGAGGACATTCTTCATGAAACAGTTAGAGACTGAGGGAATGCTACAGAAGATATTCAGAGATTGAGCATATACTACAGGAGACTATCGGAGACTGAGAATATGCTACAGGAGGTGGTCAAAATTAAGGACATACTACAGCAGATACCCAGAGACCGAGAACATACTATATGAGACACTAGGGAAATTTTACAGGACATGGTCAGAGACTGAAGGCAAGCGACAAAGACAGTCAGAAGATAGGGACATACTATAGGATATGGTCAAATACTGATGATATGCTACAGGCGAAATATCATGCTTCAGGAGACATTCCAATACTGGAGGCATACCATAGGGGATGTCTGAAGGCTCCGTACATGCTATATGTGATAATTAGAGAGTGAGGACGTGCTAAAGGAAGAGAATCAGATACTGAAGAAATACGACAGGTGATATTCAGTGACTAAGGCCTGACTACTGGAGACGTTTAGAGACTGGAGACATGATATTTGAGTCACTCAGAGACTAAGGACTTCGTGCAGGAGAATGTCAGTGACTGAGGACATAGGACAGAAGACACTCAGACCTTATGCTCAGAGACTAGAAACATGCAGCAGGAGATGGTCAGAGATTGGGCATATACTGTATTAGAAGAGAAACGTCACTGGGAACATACTTCCGGAGACAACCAGAGCCTGGGGACTTAATACTAGAGACACTCACAGACTGGGAATATACTACAGGAGACACTAAGCATAAACATGACCATATGTGCCCCCCTCCCCTGCCTAAACATACCAAGCCATGTGCCCTGCAGAAAAAAAATAACAAGGGCCTGGTGAGGATTTGTAAGGGGGACCTTACATGTGGTTCCCTTTTCCTGAATCATAACAGGTCATATGCATTAACATGAAGGGGGTACCATGCTGGATTGTTGGGAATAAGGACTTCATCCCTACATCCCTGGCCTGGTGGATGTGGGAGTCTGCTTATTCAAATCTGAAAGCCCTCTTAAAAAAAGGGGCCCCCAAATACCTTCACCTCCTACCCTTGTTATTTATTCACTAAACAAAAAAGACAAAGTAATTAAGCACATACACCGTAGAAAAAGTATTTAAGTCCAACATCAATTATTTTGCAGACAATCCTCTCCTGCTGGATTCTCATTGCAACTGACAGTTCCATAGAGCTGCTGGAATGTAAACAGTGGTGCCAGAGAACATGGATGACGTCACTGACCAAATACGGTGATGACCATACTCGTTCAATTAAATCACATAGGATGCCTGCTGACTTCTTTCAACCTGCTACCACATAATTAATGACTTACAGCTGCAGCAGAACTGTGGGCTAAAGGGCTCCGGGATTTGTGTCTGTTATGGAGGAAAAAATGCATTGAATATTAATAAGTTCTTGCCTGGGTTCTGGAGGCTGCAGGATTTGTAGAGACTTGGGTGGGTTTAAAGCTTTGATTCCTAGGTGCACATCTTACCTGGTAGCCAGACCTCAAAATTAACCTCAACTGTCAACAGAACTTTATATGTGAACAGACTGATGCTCAGATCTCTCTCACTCTCTCTATTTCTATGCTGTGGAAGCCTGCTCATGAAAATTCTGACTCTTGGCAAATCACTAAAATGGTACCAGAGCTGCCTGTTTGTTTTGGGGAATGATAGAAATCCCTGTGTGGGGCAGGCCACTAACTAAACTCAGGTCAGTTCTTGACTATGAGTGTACAGGGGGAACCCTGATAATCAAGAACTGCCCTGAGTTTAGTTAGTGGCCTGCCCACTCAGGAATTTCCATAATCAACATGAAGAGTCAACTGAAAATGCCATGCCGTCTGGCTCCTCTGTCAAAAGCAGTGCTGCTCTTCTAACCAGTCCCTTTGACTGTGTTGCCCTGCTCTCCTAGTTCACTTGGCTCGCTTAGCCTTGAATCACAGTCCCCTAATGCATGGCCCACTCCTGGCATCTGTAAAGGGGTTCTCTTGACACCCTGATAGGATCCCACCTCACTCCTGGAATGAGACCTCCTGGCTGCTGGCTGGTGTCCCACTGACCCCTGGGTGAGACCTTCTGTCTCCACTATGGAAGCTGTCTCCAAACTGGGAGCTGTCTCCAAACTGGGAGCTCTGAGCTATCCTCAGGCTTGAGTATATAACGACCATGCACACATGTGTACTCACACAGGATGCCGGGATCCAGTAAAATCCAGACACAGGCTTGAAGGTTTCATTCCACCCAATACACTTTGGAACCTTCAAGTTTCAGGCCTCGAATTCAGTATTCAGAGAAAAGCAAAAACACACTTTCTCCACTCTGAAACAATAGTTTGGAACTTTGCATTAAGCCTTAATGCGAATCCTGTGTCATTTTCACCTACCTTTCTACAGTGGAAGGGCCTTACACTATCATATATATATATATACTGTATATACAGTATTGTGCCTTGTCACTGTGTTTGAAGAACTCAGTGTCACTCAGAGTTCTCCCCCATGCAGGTTGAGGGCTCTGGGATGTGTGTCTCATTAGAAGAAAGCTGGCATTACAGTTTACGCAAAAATTGGCAAATCCTGGTATGGGTTCTGGAGCCCAGAAGCTTTGTAGAGTATTGGGTGTGATGAAGCTTTCAACCCTGGGTCCATATTTTACTGGCAACCAGCATCCAAAATAGTGCAGGTATGCACAGCTTGCTTAGTATAGAGGCTTACTATAACCAGGACTCCGCCAACCCCCCGAGGAGACCATTTTGCTGAGAGCCGCAGGTACAAGGACACACCAGGCCAACATCTGGAGTTACAGCTGCTACAGGAGTGCTGTGTGAATACAATCATGTTCTTAGATTGAGAAACTGGGGTAGATTTACTAAAACTGGAAAGTCTGGTGCAGCGTTGCATGGTAGCCAATTTGTTTCTAACTTCAGCTTCTTCAATTAAACTTTGACAAAAAAAAAAAAAATAGAAACTGATTGGTTTCTATGCAGAGCTGCACCAGATTTTGCACTCTCCAGTGTTTAGTAAATCAAGCCCGGCGTGTTTTATTAGGCCAAGTGCCAGTGTAGCCTGGGGTGGACTGCTTTAAATCCATAAGGCCTTGTTTTGATTTTGAATGTTGTATGAAACTGAACCCCTTGTGTGGGAATCCTGCTTTAAGGAGGAAAAGGTAAGGAAAGAAAGGAATGAAAAGTACTCTAGTGGCTGGACCCAAGATCATAAAAAGTATATATGCATTATTTTACTTTATGGAGGTCAAAAGCTCAAGTTACAATTTGCTTACACGGCTAAATAAGTCAAAATAAAGCAGCATGATTTTTGCAGACATACACACAGGGGCACACAGGGTCGGTGTGTCATGATGGAGAGATGGGAACGGGCCGGTCCCTTTCTGAATGGACAGAGTCAGTGATTAGAGTTGAGTGAACCCATGGATGTTCGGGTTCGGTGAGTTCAGCCAAACTTCGTAAAAAAGTCCGGGTTCGGTACCGAACTTGACCCGAACTTTACCCCGAAACCCATTGAATTCAATGGGGACCCGAACTTTTCGGCACAAAAATGACTGTAAAATAGTTCTGGAAAGTGCTAGAGGGTTGCAAAATGATTTTAGAACAATAATCTGTCCCTTACAGCAACAGCAGAAACCTGACCCTATAGAACTAGGAGATGATTTTAGAACAATAATCTGTCCCTCTAAGCAGTAGACTCTACCTAGTGCAGTCAGATGGTTCTGTAATGCAGGATGAGAGCTGCAATCTGTCCCTAAAAGCAGTAGTAGTAGTAATCTCTACCTATCTATCTATCTGCAATCTGTCCCTCACAGCACCGGCAGCATCATCTCCCTACACTACCCAGAGAGCATGTGACATGCAGCACTGTGACTCCAGCCTCATATAGAGGCTGGGTCACATGATGCACTGGCCAATCACAGCTATGCCCTTAGTAGGCATTGCTGTGATGGCTTTTAGGGAAAACCAGTAAAAAGCTTGTTGATTGGCTGCCCTGCAGCTATTCAACATGCGTGATCAAATACCTGAACCCAGAACTCAAACCCGAACATGGACACCCCAAAGTTTGGTACGAACCCGAACTTTACAGTTCGGGTTCGCTCAACTCTATCAGTGATTGGTACCAATTGGTGCACTCATCACTGAAGCATAGTAAACTGTGTTTACTATACTTCAGTTTCTGAATGAATGGGAGGCTCTGTAAACAACTATTCATTTATTCAGTGGGACAGTTATAAAGGGACCCATGATGGGAGTAAAGGGCCCCAGGATCAGTGGGAAGAGGGTCAGGGGTGCCCTTCATAATTTCTTGCACCGGGGCCCTGAAGGTTCTAGTTACTCCTCTGCATACACAGTAGGGTTCCAGTTAGACGATATAGAAAAGAGGGTGCATCTGGAATTAAATAATTTTCATGGGGAGAAATGATATAAAATATTATCATTAAAAACAATAATAATAATAAAATCATTATAGCCACAATATAGGCGTCTTCCATATATTTACACAGAAGGGTCAGTATTTATTTCCTGCCACAGTATATAACAAAATGGTTCATTCATCATTTACTACTATAAAAGTTTTAAAAGAGATATTTTTTAGTTATGGATGCAATGAACCAGTTAATATGCCTTGTATATGTTGTATAATTCTTTTGAATGTAATAGAAATCATTAGAGGGCCTCAATCCTCTGGGGTCAGCGACAGTAATCTTTAATTAAGCTAATCATTAGCCGAGGCGTCGGGTCTTGTTAAAACAAACAATGATGTCAACTCCTGGGATTCTCTCCAACTGTAACTTTAAAATTATCAACAAGATAAAGGTTTATATTAGTAATTGCCACGAGAGTTCATGGCGATGTGTCAGGGAATTGACTATACAAACACCAAATGGGAATTGAAGCATAAAGACTGAAAAGCCCAACAACAATGGTTTATAGACATGTATTAAACTTTTTTCTCCATATACAAAATATTAGTTATCAAATTATGACAGAAAAGACTTATAAAGTCCTAAAAAATTCTAACAATGGCCACCAATAATTGCATAAACAGTTATACAAGACAATGCACAATAAAAAAATGATAGGATTTGTCCAGCTTACACTCCAGGGTTGTTTACAGAGAAAGTATATGCCCAGCAATGGTAGTAATAATAATAATAATAATAATAAAAAATAACTTCTTCTTTTAGGCAAAAATGGACCTTGAGGAGCCGGAGTACAGAGCTCAAGCAGCCATCTTTGCCCGGGTCCAGACCACGCCCCAATTTAATATTTTTTGGATATTTATTATAGCAAAAAGTAAAAAAAGATGGGTTTTTGTCAAAATTGTCACTATTGTTTGTTTCTAATGCAAAAAATAAAAACCGCAGAGGTGACAAAATACCACCAAAAGAAAGCTCTATTTGTGGGAAAAAAGGGAGATAAACTTAGTTTGGGTACAACGTCGCATGACCGCGCAATCGTCAGTTAACCACTCCAGATCCGCGCTATTGCCGAAGTACGGCTCCAGCGCGGATCTGAAATGCCGGGACGACGTCGATGGACGTCGTCCCCTGTGCACACTCCTGGCGTGCCCCCTCGAGTCTGCCCGAGACCCGCCGATCTCTTTTAGCAGCCTCAGAACGGGGAACCGTCGTTGTAAACACGGCGGTTCCCCGTTCTGTGACAGGGGACATAACAGATCTACTGATCCCTGTCACTGGGATCAGTTAGATCTGTTATGTCCCGGCCAGCCCGCCCCCCCACAGTTAGAACACACCCAGGGAACATTGTTAACCCCATCACTGCCCCCTGCTGGTTAACCCCTTCACTGCCAGTGACATTTATACAGTAATCAGTGGACATTTACATTTCTGATCGCTGTATAAATGTCATTGGTCCCAAAAATGTGTCAAAAATGTCCAACATTTCTGCGGCAATATCGCAGTCCCGATAAAAATCGCAGATCGCCGCCATTACTAGTAAAAAAAATAAAATAATAAAAACGCCATAAATCAATTCCCAGTTTGTAGACGCAATAACTTTTGCGCAAACCAATCAATATACGCCAATTGCGATTTTTTTTTTTACCAAAAATATGTAGAAGAATATAAATCGGCCAAAACTGATGAATAATTTTTTTTAATGGATTTGTATTTTAGCAAAAAGTAAAAAATATTGTTCTTTTTTGCAAAATTGTCGCTCATTTTTTGTTTATAGTGGCAATCAGAAATGACGCAATAGCGATCAAATACCACCAAAAGAAAGCTCTATTTGTGGAAAAAAAGGACGCAAATTTTATTTGGGTACAACGTCGCACAACCGCGCAATTGTCATTCAAAATGCGACAGCGCTGAAAGCCAAAAATTGGTCTTGGCAGGAGGGGGGTTTAAGTGCCCAGTAAGGAAAGGGTTAAAGCAATGCAATGCCGTATCGCAAAAAGTGCTCTGGTCAGGAAGGGGGCAAATCCTTCCGGGGCTGAAGTGATTAAACAGCACAGTGTTTGTGCTATGTAATCTGCCTCTCTTTAAACTGTAAAAAACCTCCCTGAACCAGCCACTTCCTGTGTCCCCTTCTCTGTACCTCCCATGATAATCAGGGCTGCTGAGCCCTGACCACTGTGGTCTGAGTACCTCCCTCTGTCACCCGCAGCCCTGCTCTGCTCTCCTCTCTCCCCCTCACCCCCTCCTCTCTGCCTGTCAGCTCCATGTTGTGTGTCTCTGTCTCCGCCCCCCCACTCCCCGCTGCTATAAGGAGAAATCAAAAATGTATAATGGTCACTGCCAGCCCCTCTATGATACTCAGGCATAACACACTGTATATGTCATTTCTAAAAATGAGGCTTGTAAATACCTATTTAGAGCAATCTTCAGGCCGGTCACATGACTCGCGGCCGCTTTACATCTCCGAGACAGGGCTACTGTGGGAGGAGCTTAGCGGCCACGTGATCTACCTGGCTGATGTCAGGGGGAGATTTCGACCTCTCCTGCAAAAGCCATGTATCAGAGCTGAAAAGCGGCCGTGAGCCATGTGGCTGGCCTGAAGATCGCTCTAAATAGGTATTTACAAGCTTTGTTTTTAGAGAAGACATATAATGTGTGGTATGCCTGAGTATAATAGAGGGTCTGCCAGTGATTTCTACCTTAACAAACACTTTAACAGTTAGGTGAAGACTTGTAAAAAAAAGTCTGAAAGAGTTTAAAGTGGTTCTAAAGGTAGAAGGTTTTATTTTATCTTAATGCAGTGGTTCTCAATTCCGGTCCTCGGGACCCACTAACAGGCCAGGTTTGCAGGATAACTGAAATACATCACAGGTGATAACATTTGCTGCTCAGTGATTGCAGTGTTCTAGTCTGCATCTCCCCAAGGTAATACTTAAAATCTGGCCTGTTGGTGGGTCCCGAGGACCGGAGTTGAGAACCACTGTCTTAATGCATTCTATGCATTAAGGCTTGGTTCACACCTATGCTTTTTTCAGCACATTTTCAGTTTTGCAGAAGCCTATTACAATCCATTTAACATGGTTTCCTATGGGTCACGTTCACATCTATGCATTTAATGGAAACGGCCAGGGAAATTTCTCTGATTTTTGGTTGAATAGACTTCATCAAAAATGTGTTTTAAAAAAAGTAAACTGCACCTGGAATATGCAAACTGCAACCTGCATAGGTATGAACCAGACCTTAGATAAAAACCCTTCTGTGTGCAGCAGCCCCCCTCAGCCCCCCATAATACTTATGTGAGTTCATCTCATTCCAGCGTTGCGCAAGAGGCTTGGTTGTCAGGGACTCCACCTCCTTATTGGCTGAGACAGCAACCCGCGCCATTGGCTCCGGCTTCTGTCAATCAAAGTCAGTGAGTCAGCGAGCCAATGAGGAGAGAGAGGGGACAGGCCGGGCTGTGGCTCTGTGTCTGAATGGGCACACAGAGCAGCGGTTTGGCATGGGTGCCCCCACAGCAAGCAGGAGGGAAGGGCCAGAAGCGAAAGTGAGAGGCAGTAGGATCGAGGCTGCTCTGTGCAAAATCATTACACAGAGCAGATAAATATAACATGTTTGTTATTTTTAACCACTCCAGGTCCGCGCTATAGCCGAATTACGGCTCCAGCGCGGACCTGAAATGCCCGGAGGACGTCCATGGACGTCCTCCACTGCGCACGCTCCAGGCGCGCCCCAGGCACGCCCCCTGGCGGCAGCGGCGGTGCGCACGTGCACGCCGCACGCTGCGCGAGCGTGCCCGTGGGTCGGGCGGACTCGATGTCCACCCGAGACCCGGCGATCGCCTTTAGGAGCCTCAGAACGGGGAACCGCCGTTGTAAACACGGCGGTTCCCCATTCTTTGACAGGGGACATAGCAGATCTACTGATCCCTGTCACTGGGATCAGTTAGATCTGTTATGTCCCGGCCAGCCCTGCCCCCCCCCACAGTTAGAACACACCCAGGGAACATATTTAACCCCTTCACTGCCCCCTGCAGGTTAACCCCTTCACTGCCAATGACATTTACACAGTAATCAGTGGACATTTAAATTTCTGATCGCTGTATAAATGTCATTGGTCCCAAAAAAGTGTAAAAAATGTCCAACATGTCCGCCCCAATATCGCAGTCCAGATAAAAATCGCAGATCGCCGCCATTACCAGTAAAAAAAAAATAATAATAAAAACGCCATAAATCAATTCCCAGTTTGTAGACGCTATAACTTTTGCGCAAACCAATCAATATACGCCGATTGCGGTTTTTTTTTTTACCAAAAATATGTAGAAGAATATAAATCGGCCAAAACTGATGAATAATTTTTTTTAATGGATTTGTACTTTAGCAAAAAGTAAAAAATATTGTTCTTTTTTGCAAAATTGTCGCTCATTTTTTGTTTATAGCGGCGATCAGAAATGACGCAGAGGTGATCAAATACCACCAAAAGAAAGCTCTATTTGTGGGAAAAAAAGGACGCAAATTTTATTTGGGTACAACGTCGCACGACCGCGCAATTGTCATTCAAAATGCGACAGTGCTGAAAGCCAAAAATTGGTCTGGGCAGGAGGGGGGTTTAAGTGCCGGGTAAGGAAGGGGTTAAACTAAAAAACTGAGACTTTAGCATCACTTTAATGAAGGTGCATTTCTGGTGTCCTTGGAAATAGAATTCCAGAGTTTTGGGGCGTAACCAATGAAGGCCATGTCCCCCATAGAGTGTATACAGGTTTGGGGAACACACAGAAAATCAGGATTAATGGAGTGAATGTTTCTAGAGGGGGAGTAAGATTATATAAATTCACACAGATAACGGGGTGCCTAGCTGTGCAGAGCCTTATAGGTGACTATGAGGATTTTGAAGTTAAAGGGAAACCTGAGAGGTAGCCAGTGCAAGGACTTAAGGATTATAATAATATGAGATTCAGGGTTCATGCTGGTTATGCCTAATTTGGTGCCAGCATCTTTTAAAACAGACTAAGTAGGATCATAAGCAAGCCTGGATCTAGGGGGTGCTGGGGTGGGATACACCACCCTCTGGCCTCCAAGACAGACGCATCCGCTGACCATGAATAAGTTCTTTATTCCCATTTCAACTCCCCACCCCCCCCCCACCCCCCACACTCACAGTGATTTGTTACTAGAAGGGCCCTAACAAACAATGACATGTGTAGACCCCACCACCAGCCCTTACATAAGGATAAAAGTGGAACTTTTTCCAGTCTGATGAATGTTTATAAACAATGTTACATTGTATCTTTCCTTCTTCTGTCTGATCAATGTTTATAAACAATGTTACTTTGTATATTTCCTTCTCCTGTCTGATCAATGTTTATAAACAATGCAAATAAAGAGTGACAATTTTGAAAAAAAACCCAATATTTTTTATTTTCTGCTATAAAACATTTCCAACACAAAAAAAAAAAAAAAAAAATGTATTCATCAGTTTAGGCTAATATATATACTTCTACATATTTTTGGTTAAAAAAAAATCCCAATTAGCATATATTCATTGGTTTGCGCAAAAGTTATCGCTTCTACAAACTATGGGATAGATTTATAGACTTTTATTTTTTTATAATTGTTTTTGCTGGTAATGGCGGTGAGCTGCGAATTTTAGCGGGACTGTGACATTGCTGTGTAGAGATTTGACCCCAAGTGACACTTTTTGGGGACCACTGACATTATTACATTGATCAGTGCTAAAAAATGCACTGTCACTGTATAAATGACACTGGCAGGGAAGGGGTTAACACCAGGGGGTGATCAAGGGGTTAACTGTATTCCCTGACTGTGTTCTAACTGTGTGGGGGGATGGGCTCACTGGAAAAACATAGAAATCGCTGTTCTTGATCACTAGGAACAGCAGATCTCCGTGTTGTCCCCTGTCAGGGTGGGGGATCTGCCTTGTTTACATAGGCAGATCCCCGTTCTGCCTCTCTGTGGAGCGATCGCAGGTGGTCGGTGGACATCGGTATCTATTGCATGAAGCGATGTACAGGTACATTATTTTGTGCAATAGAGCCACCCTGCCGCAGTATGTGTGGTGGGCGATCTTTAAGAGATTAAAGTAGCGCAGTGCTAAATAAGGATGAGCGTACGGTTCGGCCCGAGCCTAAGTTCGGGCCGAACTTCTGTTGTTCGCCAGGGCCATTCGGCGTTTTTTTTCGCCCCCCCCCCCCCCGAACGACCTACAACATTATGGGCGACTTCACCACCAAGGAGCACCCCGCAATGCATGGATCGCAGACAGTGCACACAGCTTCTCCCTGTTGGGAGGGCTCCCGCCATCTGCCCGCTGTTTGTTATGACAGTTTATTTATATGGCAGTGTGGGGCCACACGCTGACGTAAGCAGGTGACCTCACTCCTTCTGACGTTATGTGATGTCAGAGGGGGCGGGTCACGTGCTTACATCACTGGGTGGCCCCGCCCTTCACTATAAATAAAGTGTCACGACAAACCCAGCTCAGTCGGCAGGAGCCCTTCCATGGAGGAGGAGCTGTTGCATCTTTTTTTTTTGGGTCCGCCGCTCGCCATGATGGATTACAACGGGGGACACTTATTTTTATTTTTTAATAAAAGACTTGTCACTAATTGTCTCCTGTGTTTTTTTTCTTTTTTGAAACTTCACATGGGGGGCGGGATCTGGGGGTCCCCTTATTAAAGGGGGCTTTCAGATTCTGATAAGCCCCTCACCTGCAGACACCCACAACCACAGCCCAGGATTGTGGGGCAGAGGCTTTTGTCCCCATCAACATGGGGACAAGGTGCTTTGAGGTAGGGGGTGCAGAGCGCCACTGCCCCAAAGCACCCATACTCCCCATGTTAAGGGCATGTAGCCTGGTACAGTTCAGGAGGGGGGGGCGCTTGCTTCCCCCCCCCATCCAGGTTGCATGCTCAGATAAGGGTCTGGTTTGGATTTTAGGGGGGACCCCAAGTCAATTTTATTTTAAAATTTTGGTGCGGGGGTTCCCCTTAAAATCCAAACCAGACCCGAAGTGCCTGGTTTGGACTGGGGGGGACCCCACACACATTTTTTCAGTGATTTTTTTTGTATATTGCCGGGAACTGCCAATACATTACAGCCACAATGATGAATTACATTTTTTTCTTTGGAAATGTCATTTTGCTCTGGCTATGTTCTAAACATCATAGAGATGCACCCTTGTACAGGCAGACTAAGGGGACCACCCAGGCAAATATTTAAAGGAATATTTCTTTATTTTTTTTCACTTTAAGCATTATTAAAATCACTGCTCATTTAAAAATGACGTTTTTTACAAACTTTTTTTTATTGATACATTTTCCCTAGGGCATGATTTATGAAACAAAAACCCCCCAAAAAAGGTGGGACTTTAGCGGAAACCAACTCCTCAAACAGCAAAAAGCAAAGCCAAGATAAATGAAAAAAGTTTATTTTTGCATTCAAAAAGACAAGGACTACACCAGTAGGTCTGCCATCAAATGGATGAACATTTACTTGCATATGAGCCTTCAAAATGGGCACTTTTGATTTTTGATGATTCCTGGAGAACTGACTCTCAGTTCTTAACCACTTGCCGACCACCCGCCATCGCACGGTGGCAAAGTAGTTCGATGACGCAAACCGCCATCACCTGAAGGTGGCTGCGAGTTTGCGGATCGTGAGCGCCCGCGCGCCGCGGGAGGCACGCTCACTTGCTCCCTGTGTTCGGGGGGAGCCAGGGAGCGGGTAGGGTGGACTCAATGTCGTGCATGTAAACACATGGATCTCCATTCTGACAGGGGGAAGGAATGTGATCGCAGGCTTGGCTTGTGTCCCTCGTTCACTCGCACGGAGGGCGCCGCGCGCCCGCGAGTGCTAGGCGTTTGAGCGTCGGTGGAAGTCCACTACCGCCAAACGCAGTAGCTTGATGAAACGGTGGCACGCTACCGCCCACCAGCCGTTCACCAATTCTTGACTCTCAGTCAAGAGGTCCTTAGTAGTTTTTAGTTTTCACGGGTAAAACTTCCGAGTATACGTTCATTTACAAGTAGGTAAACTACCGTCTGGATGACCACATCAGGAACAGAAAAACTTACGTTTTTATTTGAAAAAAGTAAATAGAACCGAAACGAAAAACGACAAACTCCTCAA
>BLSH010169826.1:140798-153834 GCA_018402905.1 Glandirana rugosa | reverse complement strand
CTCACTAGAGATAGGGGGTCACATCATCCGGTAAGGGTATTACCTTACTCTTGTCACCTGCGGTGTTTATTCAAGGTGGTGGTGGACATTCAAGTTGCACTTCTGATGATTTATGTACACCATTTTTTCTGAAATATCCTCACGTGGATTATGCTTTGAAGGACTCAAACAATTAGAGACATTTTTTGATATATTTTTTGATGCACTTTTATATTGTTTCAATTTATTCTTTCACTTTTAAGTGCTGTTTGCTTATTGATTTTACCTTATAAGTTTGATGTATCTGTACATGCAAATGTTCATCATTTAGGTGGTGTTTTCGATTTTTCACTATCAGCACCAGCTGGGTACACTCTCCAATTACCTATCATTTGGAGGGAGAGTAGACCCACCTGTTTTTTCTTGGTTTTCAATATTTTGATACTTAGCGCGACATTTTTCTCCTTTTTAATTTTTTCACGCTGTATTTGTGCAGTGGTCTTTCAAACACAATTTTTTTGGGGGAAAATTACACTTTTAAGAAAAACTAAGTAAAGTTAGCACAATTTTTTTAATATATTGTGAAAGATGATGTTACGCCGAGTAAATAGATACCTAACGTGTCCTGCTTTAAAATTGTGCACGCTCGTGGAATGGCGCCAGACTTTTGTACTTAAAAATCTCCATAGGCACTTTAAAAAATGTTAACGGTTACCAAGTTGGTTGAGAGTAATAGGCAGTGACAGGTACTCTTTATGGAGGGACCCCAAACCCCTCCACTGCACTTAAAAGTAATCAAAGCGCCAAAATCAGCGTTTTTGAATACTGTCATTTTTTTTTAAATCTGCGTCGTCGGCAGCTGAGTAACCCGGAAGTGATGTCATGACTTTGTGACGTCGCTTCCAGGTTATTACATCGGAGACCCAATTGAAGCCGAATTCAGCTTTGATCGGGACTTTGGCCAGCCGGCGGGCGTGCCAGCCGGTCGCTCGGGTCTCCAGGTGGGATGGGAGACCCAGGCAGAGTGGTGGAAGGGTGTGGAAGGGGGGGATGTCCCCTCCCACACCTTGTGATAATGGCCAAGCGGCTGCTGAGCCACATTGGTTGTTATCACCAGATAGCCGCTCTAAGAAATGGTACCTGCAGTTGCTGGCTTCACCCTGGTACAACCACTTCCTTAAACCGGCGTACAGGTATGTCGCTTTGTAGGAAGTGGCATGACCTCTAGTAGACCTCAGGTTATACCAGCAGCCTCTACTCCAGTTGGAGGGGGGGGGTAGTACCCATAACACTGCGCATAGAGATCAAACTCCATGTATAGAGAAATGGGTGGAGCCCCCCCGATGGCTGGGCTGATACCAGCTGAGGCCTACAGGGGGAGCTCTGACCATCACTTGCCGGGAACACCCTGGCCTGGGAAGCAAACAGAACAGAATGGAACAGGAACACGAGGCATCACCGTTGGCCTTTTTTCTTCTTAAACTACTATCATCTTTATCCTCTGGCGTCAGTACTTCCTGATTCATTGATCTGGAGTTGGTTGTGATCCTTATCCTCTGGCTTCAAACCTTCCAGAGTCATTGATCTGGAGATGGATGTCATCCTTATCCTCTAGCCTCAACCCTTCCCAAGTCATTGATAAGGAGATGGCTGTCATCGTTATTCTCTGCCATCGACTTTTCCTGATTCATTGATCTGGAGCTGGTTGTCATCTTTATCCTCTGGCTTTAACTCTTCCTCAGTCATTGATCTGGAGTTGGTTCTCATATCAATCATCTGGCTTCAACTCTTTCTGAGCCATTGATGTGAAGTTGGTTATTATACTTATCCTTTGGTTTCAACTCTTCATCAGTCATTGATCTGGAGTTGGTTATCATACTTATCCTCCGGCTTCACATCTCCCCTGACTCATTGATCTGGAGTTGGTTGTCATCTGTATGCTATGGCTTCAAACATTCTTGAGTCATTGATCTGGAGTTGGTTATCATACTTATTCTCTGGCTTTACCTCTTCTGCCATCATTCATTTTGAGTTGGTTGTCATCCTTATCCTCGGGCTTCAATCCTTCCTGAGTCATTGATCTGGTGTTGGTTGTCATCCTTTTCTTCTGGCTTTAACCCTTCCTCAGTCATTTGTCTGGAGTTGGTTGTCATCTGTATCCTTTGGTTGCAAACCTTCCTGAGTTTTTGATATGGAGTTGGTTATTGTATGTATCCTCTGGCTTCAATTCTTCTGCCATAATTAATCTTGAGTTGGTTGTTATCCTTATCCTTGAGCTTCAACCCTTCCTGAGTCATTGATTTGGATTTGTTTGTCATTTTTATCCTCTGCCTTTAACTTTTCTGGCATCATTGATCTGGAGTTGGTTGTCATACGTATCCTCAGTCTTCAACCCTTCCTGAGTAATTGATTTGGAGTTGGTTCTCATCCTTATTCTCTGGCTTTAACTCTTCTGGCATAATTGATCTTGAGTTAATTATCCTCTGGTTGTCAACTCTTCCTGAATCGTTATTCTGGAGTTGTTTGTCATTTATATCCTCTGGCTTTAACTCTCTAAGTCATTGATGTGTAGTTAGATATTATACTTATCCTCTGGCTTAAACTCTTCTGGCATCATTAATCTTGAGTTGGTTGTCATCCTTATCCTTGAGCTTCAACCCTTCCTGAGTCATTGATTTGGATTTGTTTGTCATTTTTATCCTCTGTCTTTAACTTTTCTGGCATCATTGATCTGGAGTTGGTTTTCATACGTATCCTCTGGCTTCAACTCTTCTGGCACCATTAATCTTAAGCTGTTTGTCATCATTATCCTCTGGCTTCAACTCTTCCTGAGTCATTGATCTGGAGTTGGCTGTCATACTTATCCTCTGGCTTTATCTGTTCTGTCATCATTAATCTTGATTTGATTGGCATCCTTATCCTCAGGCTTCAACTATTCCTGAGTCCTTGATTTGGAGTTGGAGTGGATATTATACTTATCCCCTATTCATCTTGAGTTGGTTGTCATCCTTATCCTTGAGCTTCAACCCTTCCTGAGTCATTGATTTGGATTTGTTTGTCATTTTTATCCTCTGGCTTCAACTCTTCTGGCACCATTAATCTTGAGTTGATTGTCATCATTATCCTCTGGCTTCAACTCTTCCTGAGTCATTGATCTGGAGTTGGCTGTCATACTTATCCTCTGGCTTTATCTGGTCTGTCATCATTAATCTTGATTTGATTGGCATCCTTATCCTCAGGCTTCAACTATTCCTGAGTCATTGATTTGGAGTTGGTTTGCATCCTTATCCTCTGGCTTTAACTCTTCTGGCATCATTGATCTTGAGTTGATTGTCACCATTATCCTCTGGTGTCAACTCTTCCTGAATCGTTATTCTGGAGTTGATTGTCATTTATATCCTCTGGCTTTAACTCTCTAAGTCATTGATGTGTAGTTAGATATTATACTTATCCTCTGGCTTCAACTTTTCTGGCATCATTAATCTTGAGTTGGTTGTCATCCTTATCCTCTGGCTTTAACCCATTCTGAGTCTTTGATCTGACAATGCTTGTCATCCTTTTTCCTCTGGCTTCAACTCTTTGTGAGTCATTGATCTGGAATTGGTTGCTATACTTATCCTCAGGCTTCAACCCTTCCTGAGTGATTGATTTGGAGTTGGTTCTCATCCTTATCCTCTGGCTTTAACTCTTCTGACATCATTGATCTGGAGTTGTTTGTCATCCTTATCCTCTATCTGGAGCTCTGATTTCACTTACTGCACACTTGTTGTAGATCAATGAGTCAACAAATGCTGAGACTAAACACAGCCAGGCACTTGGCATTTTCTGCCCCGGGTCAGCGATGACACACACACCCACTAGAGATGGGAGTTCTGGCTGACAGTGTGAGTCCCCCATACATGAGATTTATGAGTCTTCTGGGCTGAGGCTGGGAGTTCCTCTACAGAGGTGACCCCTGCAGGTGAAGGAGGAGGATGGGTATGACAATCACTTTCAGGTGGAGTGACCCTTGAAATCTATTTGTTGCAAAGGAAGTGATTGTCAGCGAGTCGCCGCCTGTACCAGTCATGTGACTTCTCTGAGGACCTTTGTGCTGACATGCTGGAGCAGGAAGAGGGGGGAGGAGGATGACTGCTTTCACTTTCACTCTCCTCTGATCATTGTGTCCCAGTCTGAGCTGACACTGTGCTGAGGACAGACGGACGCTGAGCTCCACCTCAATAAACCGGAGGACAAACCCAGACATAAAGGTGGTAAAGTCTGCAGCCTCAGAGGGAGCTCAGGATTGCTGGGACTTGTAGTCCTGTATTAGCTATCTGGGCATTGGGACTTGTGCTGCTCTCCTGACATGAGTGTGATCAATGCTGGAGCTAGTGTGGTCCCAGGAACTCCACCAGCATTACACTCCTGTTAGAGGAGCACCGCAAGTTCCAGAAGTCCCAGTCTGACCATCTCCTGTAGTATGTCTGCAGTTTCTGACCATCTCCTGTACTATGTTTGCAGTCTCTGACCATCTCCTGTACTATGTTTGCAGTCTCTGACCATCTCCAGTACTATGTCTGCAGTCTCTGACCTTCTCCTGTACTATGTTTGCAGTCTCTGACCATCTCCTGTACTATGTTTGCAGTCTCTGACCATCTCCTGTACTATGTCTGCAGTCTCTTACTGTCTCCTGTACCATGTTTGCAGTCTATGACTGTCTCCTGTAGTATGTTTGCAGTCTCTGACCATCTCCTGTACTATGTCTACAGTCTCTGACTGTCTCCTGTACCATGTTTGCAGTCTATGACTGTCTCCTGTACTATGTCTGCAGTCTCTGACCATCTCCTGTACCATGCTCTTGTACCATGCCTGCAGTCTCTCACTGTCTCCTGTACTATGTCTGCAATCTCTGACCGTCTCCTGTAGTGTGTGTGTGTGTGTGTATATATATATTCTCTGACGGCCTCCTGTACCATGTCTGAAGTCTCTGACCGCCTCCTGTACCATGTCTGCAGTCTCTGACTGTCTCCTGTACCATGTCTGCAGTCTCATACTGTCTCCTGTAGTATGTCTGCAGTCTCTGACTGTCTCCTGTAGTATGTCCGCAGTCTCTGACTATTTCATGTAGCATGTCTGCAGTCTCTGACTATTTCATGTAGCATGTCTGCAGTCTAGGGTTGCCACCTCATCCCTTTAAACCCGAACACATATTGATTACACAGGTTGTTCTGTGGCTGATTAAGGTGGTAATTAAACTCACTTGGTGCCTTATCTGTAATAAATTAGCCGCAGAACCTGTGTAATTCATATGTGTTCGGGTTTAAAGGGATGAGGTGGCAACTCTACTGCAGTCTCTGACCTTCTCCTGTACTATGTCTGCAGTCTCTGACCATCTCCTGTACTATGTCTGCAGTCTCTGACTGTCTCCTGTACCATGTTTGCAGTCTATGACTGTCTCCTGTACTATGTTTGCAGTCTCTGACCATCTCCTGTACTATGTTTGCAGTCTCTGACCATCTCCTGTACTATGTCTACAGTCTCTGACTGTCTCCTGTACCATGTTTGCAGTCTATGACTGTCTCCTGTACTATGTCTGCAGTCTCTGACCATCTCCTGTACCATGCTCTTGTACCATGCCTGCAGTCTCTCACTGTCTCCTGTACTATGTCTGCAATCTCTGACCGTCTCCTGTAGTGTGTGTGTGTGTGTGTGTGTGTGTGTGTGTGTGTATATATATATATTCTCTGACGGCCTCCTGTACCATGTCTGAAGTCTCTGACCGCCTCCTGTACCATGTCTGCAGTCTCTGACTGTCTCCTGTAGTATGTCTGCAGTCTCTGACTGTCTCCTGTACCATGTCTGCAGTCTCTGACTGTCTCCTGTAGTATGTCCGCAGTCTCTGACTATTTCATGTAGCATGTCTGCAGTCTAGGGTTGCCACCTCATCCCTTTAAACCCGAACACATATTGATTACACAGGTTGTTCTGTGGCTGATTAAGGTGGTAATTAAACTCACTTGGTGCCTTATCTGTAATAAATTAGCCGCAGAACCTGTGTAATTCATATGTGTTCGGGTTTAAAGGGATGAGGTGGCAACTCTACTGCAGTCTCTGACCGTCTCCTGTAGTATGTCCGCAGTCTCTGACTATTTCATGTACTATGTCTGCAGTCTCTGACCATCTCCTGCATTATATCTGCAGTCTCTGACCGTCTCCCATAGTCATTATCCTCAGGCTTCAACCCTTCCTGAGTCATTGATTTGGAGATGATTGTCATCCATATCCTCTGGTGTCAACTCTTCCTGAATCGTTATTCTGGAGTTGATTGTCATTTATATCCTGTGGCTTCAACTCTCTCAGTCATTGATCTGGAGTTACTTATCATCCTTATCCTCTGGCTTTAACCCTTCCTGAGTCTTTGATCTGACAATGCTTGTCATCCTTTTTCCTCTGGCTTCAACTCTTTGTAAGTCATTGATCTGGAATCGGTTGCTATACTTATCTTATGGCTTCACCTCTTCTGACATCATTGATCTGGAGTTGTTTGTCATCCTTATCCTCTATCTGGAGCTCTGATTTCACTTACTGCACACTTGTTGTAGATCAATGAGTCAACAAATGCTGAGACTAAACACAGCCAGGTGATTGGCATTTTCCGCCCCGGGTCAGCGATGACACACACACCCACTAGAGATGGGAGTTCTGGCTGACAGTGTGAGTCCCCCATACATGAGATTTCAGAGATCAGTGAAGTCTGCTGGGCTGAGACTGGGAGTTCCTCTACAGAGGTGACCCCTGGCAGGTGAAGGAGGAGGATGGGTATGACAATCACTTTCAGGTGGAGTGACCCTTGAAATCTATTTCTTGCAAAGGAAGTGATTGTCAGCGAGTCACCGCCTGTACCAGTCATGTGACTTCTCTGAGGACCTTTGTGCTGACATGCTGGAGCAGGAAGAGGGGGGAGGAGGATGACTGCTTTCACTTTCACTCTCCTCTGATCATTGTGTCCCAGTCTGAGCTGACACTGTGCTGAGGACAGACGGACGCTGAGCTCCACCGCAATAAACCGGAGGACAACCCATACATAAAGGTGGTAATGTCTGCAACCTCAGAGGGCGCTCAGGATTGCTGGGACTTGTAGTCCTGCATCATCTATCTGTACATTGGGACTTGTGCTGCTCTCCTGACATGAGTGTGATCAATGCTGGAGCTAGTGTGGTCCCAGGAACTCCACCAGCATTACACTCCTGTTAGAGGAGCACCACAAGTCCCAGAAGTCCCAGTCTGACCATCTCCTGTAGTATGTCTGCAGTCTCTGACTGTCTCCTGTACCATGTCTGCAGACTCTGACCATCTCTTGTATTATGTCTGCAGTCTCTGACCGTCTCATGTATTATGTCTGCAGTCTCTGACCATCTCCTGTATTATGTCTGCAGTCTCTGACCATCTCCTGTATTATGTCTGCAGTCTCTGACCGTCTCCTGTAGTATGTCTGCAGTCTCTGACCATCTCCTGTAGTATGTCTGCAGTCTCTGACCATCTCCTGTAGTATGTCTGCAGTCTCTGACCATCTCCTGTACTATGTCTGCAGTCTCTGACCGTCTCCTGTAGTATGTCTGCAGTCTCTGACCATCTCCTGTACTATGTCTGCAGTCTCTGACATCTCCTCTACTATGTCTGCAGTCTCTGACCATCTCCTCTACTATGTCTGCAGTCTCTGACCGTCTCCTGTAGTATGTCTGCAGTCTCTGACCATCTCCTTTAGTATATCTGCTGTCTCTGACTGTCTCCCATAGTATGTCTGCAATCTCTGACTGTATCTGAATATCATGTGTGACCATGTGGTGATGTCACTGGTCACATTTGAAGCCCCCTATGTCAAGTAAATTGACCACCAGTAATCTAAACTAATGGTTGATGTCTCGGGGATGAATCTGTGCAGAGTTCTCTTCATATCTCTTATCAGGAAGAAACCAGATGGGGTCTCTATTTAGCCCCGGGGCTCCTACATTGTAATAATTGGGGTGACAGTTTGGTCTCTTCCAAGTAGCAGAACTCACTCCACCAGCCGATTAGAGAAGGAAGATCTGGAGGGCATCCTCCCTGGGGAAGGAGGGGGGTCATCTTCCACCTCCGTAGTCAAAGATCCTCACATTTCTATCAGGTCGCAGCTTTTTAAGACCTGGAGAACGCACAGTATCTGCTAGAACAGTTTGAACATCTAGTGTTTTACATATGTTTCTCTTTTTGTCTTTCAGATGTTGCTCATCATCTTCACTAAAATCTTGGGGTTTTTTTTCAAGGTGAGGAATGTAGGATATTTGGTCTGTAGGGAGGTGTCTGAGGAATTAGGTTGAGGATTGCAGGCTTTATTATATTTCATCAATGAAAGCTCCCAAGGTCCCTGGCCGATTTATTTATCTGGTATTGATCCCGAGTTGTTTGACATCCTTGTCCTCAACTCTTCCCAAATCATTGGTCTGGAGTTGTTTGCAAGTCTTGTCCTCTGGCCTCAACTCTTCCTAAGACATTGATCCGAAGTTGTTTGACATCCTTGTCCTCAAATCTTCCCAAATCATTGATCTGGAGATGCTGGTCATTCCTTTCCTCAACTCTTTCCAAGTCATTGATTTGGAGTTATTTGACATCCTTGCCCTCAACCCTTCCCAAATCATTAATCTGGAGTTGGTTGCCATTCTTGTCCTCTGGCCTCAGCTCTTTCCAAGGTATTGATCTGGAGTTGATTGCCATCATTTTCCTCTGGCCTCAACTTTTCCCAAATCATTGATATAGAGTTGGTTGCCACCATTGTCCTCTGGCCTAAACCATTTCCAGGTTATTGATCTAGAATCACGTTTTCACTTACTGCACTGTTGTTGTAGATCGGTGACTCAACAAATGCTGAAACTAAACACCGGCAGTCAACTGTTAATTTAAGCCCCAGGACAGTGATGGCAGCCTGTATGCTCCTACTACTCATGCAAGTTCTGGCTGAAAGTCTGAGTCCCCCATAAATGTTATATAAATAAGTGCAGTCTGATGGGTGGATCCCGGGAGTTCCTGCACAGAGATGACTGGGCAGGTGAAGCGGACGGGTGGTTTTAAAAATAATTTTTTACATGGCATGACCCTTAAAAGCTCTTTCCTGCAAACAAAGCGATTGCCACAGAGGAGTTAAATCTGCCAGTGAGAATCATGCAAATTTTCTGCATGTACAGCTGTTATGGGTGGAGTCCCCTACATGTGACATTGAGGGTCTCTGCCATGACATGCTGGAAGAGGGAGGAGGCTGATGACACCTGAGTATGTCTGCAATCTCTGACCATCTCCTCTAGTAGGTCAGTAGTCTCTGGCTGTCTCCTGTAGTCTGTCTTCAATCTCTGACCATCTCCTGTAGCATGTCTGCAGTCTGACAGTTTTCTGTAGAATTGCATTCACTGGATATTATGTGTGACCCTGTAGTGGTGTCAGGGCCACACTTGAAGCCCCTTATGTCAAGTAAGTTGACCACCTGTTTGAGTTCCTGGGGATGAATCCGTACAGAGTTCTCGCCATATCTTGTATCAGGAAGAAACCAGATTGGGTCTGTATTTAGCTCTGGGGCTTCTATATTGTAATGGGGTCACAGTGTCTTCTCAGTAGCAGAACCCACTCCACCAGCAGATCGGAGAAGGAAGATCTGGAGAAGATCCTCCCTGGGGAAGGTGGGGGAGTCATCTGAGACCTCTGTAGAACTCGACTTTGTCTCATATTTCTATCAGAGTGTGGCTTTTGAAGACCTGGAGAATGTATAGTATCTACTAGAAGAGTTTGAACATCTTTTGTTTTATGTTTCTCTTTCTGTCTTTCAGATTGCGTTCTTCTTCACTTTACTCTGGAGTTTTTTATTCAAGGTGAGGAACGGAGGTTATTTGGTTTGCAGGGCTGTTTCTGAGGAATTAGGTTGAGGTTTTCAGTCTTTATTATAGGACAAATAGAGAGGGTGAATCTCCTTTAATGGGGACACAGACAGCAATATAACTGATAAGCATTCTAAGCCCTCTCCACCCTATCTAAAAAGCATGACCCCTTGGAAGTGCCCAGTTACCCATGCCCTTCCTTTTAACAACCAGAAGAAACAGTGCACAGCGTCTTGAAAAAACATTTTTTTATCTCAAGCAAGAGGTTTTTATTGGACATAATAGACAAGTCATACACACAGCAGAGCAAAATAACTTCAAATGTACATTAAGTATTGGTAAGTATGTTGTGAACCATATACAGCTTTATACATACAGTAAATGTTATCCCATTTGCTTGAACCAGACATAGATTTTATTGTAAAGACACTCAGGGGTCCCTTCATTTTTCCCCTCACTAGTCCCTCCCCCGTGTATGTTAATGGCCTCTTCACTACAGATGTATTTGCTCCATGACCAGATCCACCGGGACTAAGCCTGGGACATCTAGCCATGGAGACCACAGTTTGTCAAATTTGCCCCCGCTACCCCTGCATTGGTAAATAAACCTCTCCAGCCTGAGGGTGTCCCCCATGCAGGCAAGCCACTCCCACAGTGTGGGAGGTTCTGTGGATTTCCAGTTTTACCAAACAGGCCTGAAAGAGCGCTCTTGCCAATTGCCTGTCTGGGGCATCCTCCACCTGGAGTCCACCTAATATCCCCAGCAGGCAATATTCAGGGTCTTCTAGGACCTGAACCTGTAAGACCCGATTTAGTGTGTCAATTACCTTCCTCCAGTATAGTTGCAGCTTCTGGCACCGCCATAGCAAGTGCATCAGGTCTCTGTGATCCCTGTGACACCTAGTACGAGTCTTGAACATTAACTGGTGTAAACACCCAAAAGAGGGGGGGGGACTCCCTACACCCCAACTTAAATGAAATTCCAATGATAACATGAAAGTTCATCTACTGGTGTAGCTGAATAGATGTTGCCCTTGTTGTCAGCTAACCAATGGTGTCCACAAAGAGGGCTTGACAAAGAGGTCACTGCCTCAAAACGTATTTGTCCTGGAGATTAGAGACTCTCCCTGTCAGCCTGGAAGCAGGTCGGAGTACTGGCACAATGTCACTTCCAATTCCACCAAGAGTACTTGTGCACCCTATCTGTTACCTCATCAAGATTCCTCCCAGCTGGATTGGCTACCTAACTGGGTTATTTGATTTGGCCTAGCTCAACGCCACAGGGCTGCTGGGAGGTCATGTAAGGAGTGAAAGATTAGCAGATATGGTGAGATGGCCAATATACCAATATAATAAGCAAACTGCAGAGAACTTGTCTTACATTGCCAACAGCAAAGTGCTATAGTGCTGCAAATAATATGGTAAATCTAATGTGCAAACTATAAAGCAAGTGATTACCATCAACAAGTTGCTGTGGTACATAAAAGTGCCGAAAACTTAGTGTAGGTGTATTGCTACTGCCTAATGTACAAAAAATGTTACAAGGTGCAAGTGGTCACAAAGCGCAAATTGGTTCCAAAGTGCCGAGTGGCAATGAGCTGCAAACAAATAAATAAAGTGCTAAAGAAACAATTATAGGCACTCCTTGCCAGTATAGCCAAATGTGCAAAAAATTGTTACAAAGTGCAAAGTGGTCACAAAAGGTGAAGTGGCTCCAAGGCGCCACGTAGTGGTAAATGCAAGAATGTACACAATATTAGGCACTCCCTACCCCATGCCAAAGAGTGCCCAACATGTGATAAAAAGGGTAAGATTATAATGCCAAGGCTATATAATACAAGAAAATGCTTAATTCAGTTCTTAGCTCAAGTGGTTAAATTAAACATTGGTTACTACGCACAGCTGCACCAGATTCTGTTAGTAACCCCCCCCCCCCATCTTCCACAGTGTTCTATAGATCAATATTGTATGGATTGGATTGGTTATTAATTAACTAGTTGTGATCTACGCCTACTGTGTATGTACCAAGTATTTTTTTCATTATGTTTTGTGTGTGTGACGTTATATGTTTATATATTTTCTGTAGTAAATTAATTTTATTTGTACCTTTTTTTTTTTTTCTGTAAGTTCCAATGTACTGAACTGTTAAAGTCCTATTCAAAATTGGAATAAAAGCTTAAAACTTGAGGATGACAGTACAAGGGAACATTAAATGTAAAAGTGCCTCTATACCAGGTGAACATTATATGTACATTTGTTCTGTGTGAATAGGCTAGAAGATTAGTAATCATAATAATATAATACTTAGTATTTCAAACTTCCGCGCTCAGGATAAAAGAGGGTACTACAATATATGCTAAATGGGGGAGCTGCCCTGCCAAAAATTCCCCGAGGGGAAGAAAAGAAATATAACCCGTGGGCAGATGGCGCTAACCCCAGAGGTGTCCCTCTCTATTAGGATAAAGGATAATGTAGGTAGTC
Organism: Glandirana rugosa; assembly: GCA_018402905.1. Classification (NCBI taxonomy): domain Eukaryota; kingdom Metazoa; phylum Chordata; class Amphibia; order Anura; family Ranidae; genus Glandirana; species Glandirana rugosa. Next base: position 141,493 of record BLSH010169826.1, on the reverse strand, counting down.
AGAAAAAGTCCGTGCATACGTATGTGTGTCTGACCATATAACTCCGCCCCTTTGGCGGTGAAAATATATTAAGGTGCTTGCAAAAATATTAAAGTGACAGTGCTCTAAACTCCAACAATTGTGTGCATAAAGAAGATCTTCTATCCTCTGAAGTGCAAAGTAGTAAAATATATACGTATAAAAGACCAAAGTATTCACTAAAAAACATGAAAGGATATACCAATATGTGCAATAGTCAGCAGCGGCTGGTGTGGGAGGGGCGCTGGGGCGCCGCCTCCCCGCCGGCAAAAGACGAAGAAAAAAAAAAGTCAACCCCGCCCACCTACAGGTGGCGCCGGTACATTGACTTTCTTTTTTTTTTTTTCTTTTCGGCTCCTTGGCTGTCACATGACAGCCAAGTAAGTGAGCCTATTGGTCAGCCATTCAAGCCTATGCATGTGCGCTTCTTCCTGCGGCCATGCATAGGCTGATTGGCTGCCCTGAGCCTCCGCTCAGGGTGATTGGATGCGGGGCCGGGGGCGGGTCACTGTGGCAGCGGAGGTGACTTCCGCTCCCACAGAGACCATGACCGCCCGGGGACCGATGAGGGGGGACAGCCGCTCTCGCATGCCGAACTCTGCAGACCCAGCGCGCTCTCGCATGCCGAATCTCTGCAACAAGAATCCTGCCTGCTGGATGGGGTAAGTGCAGGGGGG
>BLSH010169826.1:97889-108169 GCA_018402905.1 Glandirana rugosa | reverse complement strand
GCTGCATGTCACATGCTCTCAGGATAGTGTAGGGAGAGGATGCTGCCGGCGCTGTGAGGGACAGATTGTGAGGGACAGATTATGAGGGACAGATTGCAGATCTAATAACATCTCATCCTTCATTACAGAACGATCTTATACTGGACTAGGTAGAGATTACTATTGCTTTGAGGGACAGTTTGCAGATCTAATAACATCTCCCATTTCTCTGCCTTTTGCAGCCCTCTAGCACTTTCCAGGACTTTTTCACAGCCATTTTTGTGCCGAAAAGTTTGGGTCCCCATTGACTTCAATGGGGTTCGGGGTCCGGGGTCAAGTTTGGGTAACGTTCGGTACCGAACGCAAACATTTTCGCGAAGTTCAGCCGAACCCACCAAACCCGAACTCTACTTTTGACATATTTACAAAAAACAGTCCGATTTTTTTACTTGACTTGTATCACCCAGGTCTTCTTCTTCTTCCCCTGGTTTGTCAGCACGGAGTCCTTTATACTTGAAATAATGTCCTATGATCGCTATGTTGCCATCTGTCATCCTTTGCGTGATGAGCTTTCACTTAAGTACTCAGTTGGCTTCCAGTTTCTGCATTAAACCTTATTGAATAATTGTTACCAGAAGGACATGGTGTGCTTTATGACTACATCCACGTAAAAGTATACAATACAAACAAATTAAACAATGAAAACAAATGTTATAGAGACATGTTTCCTATTTTACATATAGAGATATGTGTAGTGTGATCATTTTGTTGGAGACTACACATTGGTTGACATGGTCTGCCCTTGCTCCTCCTTGTGTGCCTTTCCCTATGGGAATAAAGTCTTCCAGTGGATGATGATGATCTAGCATAATATTGCTTGTTGGTGTATTTCTAGGAACAAGCATTGTGGTTTTACCATTTCGGTATGATTTAACCCTCCTATATGATCTATGATGCCCCTTGCTGTTCAGTTTTTATTTTCGTGTATGTCCTTAACATTTGTGTTCATGTTGATAGATTTCATTCACAAGTACTCCTGAAGAAGAATATTTGAAACCCGTCAAGCTTGCATGTGGAGTTTGCTGAATCATTTTCATCTAATGTGAACCTAAGATAGACATATTTGATGCCATGCAGTACTTTCTGCTTATGTAATTTTAATCATTGTTGTAATAACATTTCTTGATTTTTATGCCAGTGTTTTTAACCTCTCTGTATATCTACATACAGTCCAAGGCTACCTAATTGTGTTTGTATTGGGTCCTTGTCAGGGCAGGGCTCAGCCCTCCCTTCTCAGAGCTCAGATTGCTCAGCTGTCGGGTAATTGCCAGTACTCTTCATTCCACAGTGACTCCCACCGAGTCTTCATTTCCTGCTCATCAGCTAGCCCTGCTGGCTATTTGAACTGCCTGGATTATATCTCCTGTGCCTTTGCATTGGTCAACATATCTGGATACTCTCTGCTGTGGTTTCCTGTTAAAGACTTTGCCTGGCTGACTTCTCTTCTGGTTCCTTATCATGTTTGCTGCCTGACTACACTAATCTCTGGGTTCCTGTTTTACTGCGTGTTCCGACTACCTGCTCTGATTACTGAACCCTGGTTATGTTTCCACTACATTTGCAATGTTTGTACTATTTTACCATTTTATTAATAAAGTGTGATTTTTACTGCACTTCTGTCTCAGTCTGATTCATGGTCCCTGACAGTCCTAAACCATGTCTGTTGCTTGGTGTACACGCTTTTTTTTCCAAGACTGGCCTTCCCTGACCCCACCACCATCCCAGGCTTGTCCTGTGAATTATATCAACTGATTCAACTGTCCTCTTTAGACACTTACCTACATTATTTACTTTTATATACTGAAGTTTCCTGTTTTGACATTACTGGCTCTTTCATTCCTTTCCTTTCCTATGTCTATATAGTTACATAGTTACATAATTAGTCAGGTTGAAAAAAGACAAAAGCCCATCCAGTTCAACCAAAAATAAAAAAAAAAAATAAAAATTAAATATAAATCATACAATACCATATACACAATACTTCATCCACAGTTGATCCAGAGGAAGGAAAAAACCCCAGCAAAGCAATGATCCAATTTGCTATAATGGGGGAAAAAATTCCTTCCTGATCCCCCGAGAGGCAATCGGATTCACCCTGGATCAACTTTAACTAAAAATGTTAGTACCCAGTTTTATTATTTACATTAAGGAAAGAATCCTGGCCTTTTTTAAAGGTTGTATTCAAAACCATCCTAAGAATGAAAATGAAGGCTAAAGGAAGGGTAGCTTATTCCACCTGCAGATCCCACCTCACTGTGGTCTTCACCTTTTATGGGACTGTTTTTTTTTAGTTATTTTTTTTTTTTTAGCTACCCTCACCCCATAACTAAGAACCTTATGGCAGGCAGGCTGATGCCTGTCTTTTGCAGTTTCCACCCCTCTCCTAAACCAAATTGTATCTAGAATAGGTTCCACAACATGAAGTGTCACCAGAGGAGAACTGCTCAGAAATAACGCTGATCTCAATAATTATTATTTTTAAATTGGTTTGATATGAACTGATTTATTTTATATAAACCTAAGACTGTCAAGCATAAAGCACCCTAAAATGTCATAAGGTGGTGGAGGGTGCCACATCCATCATTGCATAAACCATATTTAAGTACTCTGAATAGCAACATGGATTTTGAGGGTACCACAATGAAACATGAAATCATTTTAAAAATAATTATATTATAATATATATCAAACTGTTGTATCTGTTCCAAGCCCTTCCTATCGCTGTCCCAAAATCTTTTCTAGACAAGTTCCAGATGGATATCAATACATTTATTTGGAATGACAAATGGCCTGGATTCTCTAAATACACCAGATTACCAAACGTATTGGGACGCCTGCCTTTACACGCACATGGACTTTAATGGCATCCCAGTCTTAGTCCGTAGGGTTCAATATTGAGTTGGCCCATCCTTTGCTGCTATAACAGCTTCAACTTTTCTAGGAAGGCTGTCCTCAAGGTTTAGGAGTGTCTTTGGGAATGTTTGACCATTCTTCCAGAAGCGCATTTGTGAGGTCAGGCACTGATGTTGGGCGAGAAGGCCTGGCTCACAGTCTCCGTTCTAATTCATCCCAAAGGTGTTCTATCAGTTTAAGGTCAGGACTCTGTGCAGGCCAGTCAAGTTCCTCCACACCAAACTCACTCATCCATGTCTTTATGGACCTTGCTTTGTGCACTGGTGCGCAGTCATGTTGGAACAGGAAAGGGCCATCTCCAAACTGTTCCCACAAATTTGGGAGCATGAAAATGTCTTGGTATTCTGATGCCTTAAGAGTTCCCTTCACTGGAATGAAGGGGCCAATCCCAACCCCTGAAAAACAACCCCACACCATGACCCCCCCCCCACAAAATAATTTGGACCAGTGCACAAAGCAAGGTCCATGAAGACGTGGATGAGCGGGTTTGGGAGGGAGGAACTTGACTGGCCTACACTGGCCCTGACCTCAACCTGATATAACACCTTTTGGGATAAATTAGAGTGGAGATAATAAGCCAGGCCTTCTCATCCAACATCAGTGCCTGACCTCACAAATGCGCTTCTGGAAGAATGGCCAAACATTCCCATAGACACTCCTAAACCTTGTGGACAGCCTTCCCAGATGAGTTGAAGCTGTTATAGCTACAAAGATGGGCCAACTCCATATTGAACCCTATGGACTAAGACTGGGATGCCATTAAAGTTCATTCTCTCTTCCATTTCAGAAGCTATGGAAGATGCTTTCCTTGGGAAGGATGCTGATGGAGAAAGCAGGTAGGTGTAGGAGAATTTTGCAGAGGTTCAAGCCATTACCTTTGGCCCATGACCCTCTTCCCCACTTTCCTATGCCTCTGATATTCCTCTCTGTCACTAGAGGCAGCAGGAAAATATTTTGGATGGGTAAAATGCAGAAAGTGTCTTTGATATGCTACTCCCACTGAGTTCTGGGGTAAAGAGTTATTTGTTTGCTTATACAGTACATGTGTTGCCCGAAAGGCTGGTACTTTTACCATGACTGATAAATTGCAGGCAAAGGAGGAGCTGGCGGTGGAGGAAGGGGAGGAGGAATAGAGGCAGTAAGAGGTGGAGAAAGGGAGGAGGAGGAGGTCACAATATCAGTGCTAAGCTACCTAGAATTATTGATTTCAAAGCTGTATTCGTTTGCATCTTAAATATCTGCCTGGAGTTCAGCTTTAGGGCTGGCTTCACACTATTGCATCCAATTTGCATCCCAGGAGACTGTGACCGGCTCTTTATGGAGCCAGTTCACACACCTCCGGAGTGGCCCCAGTGCGTTTTCTGGTCTGTTCCTGGTCTGAATTCAGCCCAAAATTCAGGCTAAAATCAGATCTGAAATGGTGAAAGGGACGCACCGAACCCAGCCTTAATGAAGTTTGCCACAGCAGTTAAAAGGTGTAAGCTAAGCAAACATTGTGGATGGTATACTATCAGGTTATAAAAATTTTACTTTGCAATGTGAATATTCACTATGCATAGAAAACAAGGAAAATGTGTTTTCCCTTTATGTATCCAATTATTTATTTATCCAATTCCATTAATCAGAGCAGTAATCCATAAACTCTGCTAATCCCACCCTCATTAAAAAAAAGACCTAATTGGTTCTGGTGGGGTTGAAAATGTAGATCCAAAGATAATGAAGTTACATTTTTTATTAAAACAGACATTCTAATATGGCAGGACAATTATTGTGGGCTGGACACCATGGACACAATTCAGTAAGCGATATTTTACAGCATCTGAGAATGCGGTAAAATAACCACCATGTTAAAAAAAAAAAAAAGAAAAACTGTGTACTTCACAAAGAAATTCTCCTTAAAACCTTACATCCGTTATTTTTTCAAAGTATGCCTTAAATACCGCATGAAACCATGCGGTAAGTTATCGCAAGCATCTGATATGTTGCTTTTCCAAGAAAGTGTAGGGCAGCCGGCAATTTAGTCGTTGCTGGTATGATCTGGCTTCTCTATATTGAGGGCTCAAGGCTGAGTTGGGTATGAAGCCCCTTGATAAGTGACTTGGATAACCTGAACTACGGCAGGGTATCATCATCTGTGAATTGATCCAGCAGCGTGCACTCCTTTAAAAGGACCACTTGAGATCTCATCCTACTCCTCCTTTTCTGCATTGATTTAAAGTGGTTGTCAACTTGTGACGACCACTTTAACCTACAGGTAAGCCTATGATAAGGCTTACCTGTAGGTGCTCTGCATATCTCCTAAACCTATACGGTTCAGGAGATATGCAGTGTTGAAGCGGTGCCGATGTTATGTCGGCACATGCGCAGTGAAGGAATGGCCTGCGTGCCGTTCCTCCACTGTGACCGTGCCGTGACTGGCAGCTCCCGTGCACATGCACAGGAGTGACGTCACGCGACTTCAGCCAGTCATAGCGCCGGAGTCGCGGCCTCGGAAGGAAGTAGGGCAGAAGATTGACGCCCCCAGCAGAGGGGACATCGCTGAACGTCGCAGGCTTTGTTTGCAGGTAAGTGGCGCGATGCATAGTAGCCCATTATGCTTCTACTTTACAGGGGAACATAGAGGAAGTAAACCCAATCTGGGTTTACTTCCTCTTTAAATTCTAGAAGACTGGATTCAAAGGGCTCCGTCATCTCTGCTATGCCTTCTGCAGCCTCCAGAAACAACTCCGGACTAAAATATAGCTGAGACCTGCTCCAGCTTGCACTTTCCCACCTAATTTTTAAAGCAATCACTGGGGGGTCTGACCATTGCCATAGTTATCGCAAGCTTGGACTAGTACTTAAAGTGATTGTAAAGGCAGAAGGTTTTTTTTAACTTAATGCAATCTATGCATTAAGATAAAATGCCTTCTGCATGCAGCAGCCCCCCTAATACTTACCTCAGCTCCCTTTCTATCCAGTGATGTTGTAGGATTGTCTTGGCTGCCGTGGACTCTCCCTCCTCATTGGCTGAGACATCAGCACAGTGCCATTGGCTCCCGCTGCTGTCAATCAAAGTCAGTCAACCAATGAGGAGAGAAATAGGGCGGGGCCGGGCCACAGCTCTGTGTCTGAATGGATACACAGAGCTGCAGCTCGGCTCGGGTGCCCCCATAGCAAGCTGCTTGCTGTGGGGGCACTCGTCAGGAGGGAGGGGCCAGGAGAGCCGAAGAGAGACCTAGGAAGAGAAGGATCCAGGCTGCCCTGTGCAAATCCACTGTACAGTGCAGGTAAGTATAACATGTTTATTATTTTTAACAAAAAAAAAAGACTTTACAATCACTTTAATTACCCCATGCATTTATTTATTCATTTCCTTTTGTGAATTGACTTCAATGCCTTGTTATACGGTATATAACAAGCGTTTTTGGTGTCTGCGCTAAATACTGCATACAAGCAATAGTGAATTGACATTTTCATTATCGCGTGCATTAAGTGGTCACATGGCCGTCATAATGCATGCAATAACCTTTAGTGAATTGTGCCCTATATGGGTAATGTGTGAACAACACTTCTCAAAATGAGTTCAGGTATTTTCAATGAAGAGAACTGTCATAGCTACAGCATACAAAGACGTTTAGATAATTGTTCTCCCCCAATGTGGTGGTAAAATTTAGGGGAAAGACCCTTTTCTGGTCCAGTGTACATAGTGTACAAATTGTCTACAAAGTCAGCTCTTAACCTCTTGAGATCCGCGCTATAGACGAAAGACGGCTACAGCGCGGATCTCAATCTCCGGGTGGACGTCTATTGACGTCCGCCCCTTTGCACGCTCCCGGCGCGCGCACACTCACAGGCGCCGGCGGCGCGCGCGGCTGCCGCACGCTGCGTGGGCGTACCCGCGGGTCGGGCGGACTTGTCCGCTCCTGAGCCGCGATCGCCTGCTGAGCTTCAGAACGGGGAACCGCCAATGTAAACACGGCGGTTCTCCATTCTGTGAGAGGGGGACGTAGCAGATCTACTGATCCCTGTCACTGGGATCAGTTAGATCTGTTATGTCCCTGCCAACCCATCCCCTCCACAGTTAGAACACACCCCGGGAACACTGTTAACCCCTTCACTGCCCCCTGCAGGTTAACCCCTTCACTGCCAATGACATTTACACAGTAATCAGTGGACATTTAAATTTTTGATCACTGTATAAATGTCATTGGTCCCAAAAAAGTGTAAAAAATGTCCGACATGTCCGCCCCAATATCAAAGTCCCGATAAAAATCGCAGATCGGCGCCATTACTAGTAAAAAAAAAAATAATAATAAAAACGCCATAAATCAATTCCCATAGTTTTTAGATGCGATAACTTTTGTGCAAACCAATCAATAAACGCTGATTGCGATTTTTTTTTACCAAAAATATGTAGAAGAATATAAATCGGCCAAACCCAATGAATACATTTTTTTTTTATATTTCATTTTTGGATATTTATTAGAGCAAAAAGTAAAAAATATTGTTCTTTTTTCAAAATCGTCACTTTTTGTTTGTTTATAGCGCAAAAAATAAAAACCGCAGAGGGGATCAAATACAACCAAAAGAAAGCTCTATTTGTGGGGAAAAAAGGACATCAATTTTGTTTGGGTGCAACGTCGCACAACCGCGCAATTGTCATTCAAAATGCGACAGCGCTAAAAGCCGAAAATTGGTCTGCGCAGGAGGGGGGTTTAAGTGCCCAGTAAGCAACTGGTTAAAGCGGTAGTAAACCCATGCATTTAACAGGTTAAAAACCAGTCACGTTTCCGGCATGTGCCGGAAATGTAACACTCCCATTGGCTGTGCTCTAAACCAAACTGTCAAACCATCCAATGGCTGGTGTCATAGCTGATCACATGTGCAGCATCATGGCAGTTGCAGATTAAAAAGAGGCCAAGATGGCAGCTTCCTTGGCTGAAAATGATAGGAAGGATTACTACCACTTTAAAGACATGATTTGACCAGTTTGGTGTGGAGGAACTCCGGTGTCCTGCACATAGCCCCGACCTCAACTCTATTAAACGCATCCTCAATACTCCTCTCATGACATTTAAAAAAACTGTTTAAGACCCTAATTTACCCTGCACCCTATTGATTTGTATTTTATTGTTATTCACTTATTGATAAAAAAGAAAAGTAAAGAAGAACTTTCTAAATTAAACAAAGAAACACAAAGATATTTTTGGATTGTCTTGTGCCATGAGACCCCAGTGAGATCTTGGCAGTGTAATGAGACACAGGAGGGATATGGCTGGAAATCTCAGGGAGATGCTGAATGCTTTTATATACGGTGAGATGGTGCAGGGTTGGGTGGAGAACCTTTGTGTCCTCTGTACCTAGAACTCCGATCTCCTATATAGAATGGGCTGAAGGAACCCAACTAATACAAGATCTGATAACAAGACCTCTACAGGACACATTGTATCTGTCTAGAACAAGAAGGTGTTGGCTGTTTTATACATGAAATATTCTTCTACAAGGTGATCAATACTTCCTGACAATTATACAGTGTTGTATATTTCCTCATCTCTATCCTCTGTATTCCCATGCACAGACCCCATCCATCATAAGTAAGGGATTCTGAATATACAGGTGAGTCTTTACAATGGGATTGATTTACTAAAACTAGAGAGTGCCAATCAGCTTCTAACTTCAGCTTGTTCAATGAAGCTTTGACAATAAAACCTGGAAGCTGATTGGTTTCTATGCAGAGCTGCAACAGATTTTGCACTTTCCAGTTTTAGTAAAATGTGTCTTATCACAATTCCCTGGTATATTCAGCTCTGCTTCCAAACATCTGATGAATCCAGTCTGTGTATTTCTCAGAAAAGGGGCCCTGTAGTGTTGATCTGTTCTGGAGTTCAGTTTTTAATCTACGAGACATAAAAGCAATCACACCGAGCTTTACACTGACGGACCCCTGAGAATTGCTGCTATTCCTTATTATCATTTTACAGACCTTTACATACTAACCAGAGGTGTGATTAGAACCTTCAGGGCCCGGTGCAAGAAATTATGAAGGGCCCCACTGGCCAGGGCCCTTCCCTCTTCACATTGATCCTGAGGCCCTTTACTCCCATCGCGGGTCCCTTTATTACGGTCCCACTGAATAAATGAATAGTTGTCTACCGAGCCTCCCATTCATTCAGAAACTAAAGTATAGTAAAACAATTTAGTATGCTTCAGTTATGAATGAACCAATTGGTACCAATCACATTCAGAAAAGGAAGGAGCCGATAAATGACAAAATTACCGACCCGTTCCCATCTCTCCATCATGACTCCTCTTCTACAGCAGCTGGCAGGAGAGAGGAGGGGGGAAGGCAGCAGCTCTATGGGGGGACCAGGGAAGCACACAGGGACCCTGGGAACAGCAGAAGACAAGTAAACTGGATAGAGGAAAATGGAGGAGATTGGGTCCTCTAAATTACACCCCCAGCATCCCTCCTATTCAGGTGTACAAGGGAGGCACATGGGCCCCTTGGAGCACGGGGCTCGGTTGCAATTGCAACCCCTGCAACCCCTATCGTTACGCCCCTGATACTAACACTTTACATGATGGGAAGATTTCATGGTAGATTTGAAAAGTCAAAGAATACAGAATTGATACAATGTTTTGTTGGAGGTCCAATGTCATTGGTTAAAAAGTTTTGACACTGGAACTCATCCAAATATTGGATTTCATGAATAATGCCATTAAAGAGCTCAGAAATAAGAGCTTAATAGATTGGCTGAATTCTTCCCAGGCCAACCTGTCTGTCTATAGGACATCACACAATTCAGGAATCGAGACAATGGTGATCCATGAATATTGGGATTCTCCATAGATGAGACAATTCTGGATTCATATCTTAGGGAGTTCACAGAATTCACAGAATTCACAAACTCCAATTCACTAACTTTGTATGCAGCTACTGATCCCGACTAGAGTTGAGCGAACTTCTAGAAGTCCGGGTTCTGCTGGTTCGGCAGAACTTCGGGACAAAGTCCGGGTTCGGGTCCGGACAGAACCCGAACTTTGTCCCGGACCCCTTGAGATCAGCCCTAGTCATCGACGTATGTTTCAATCACTTAACCTCAAACACTTAAGACACTTAAGACACTTGAGGGATTCTATACTTAGGTCTTAACAGAGTAGATACCTCTTAGGGTTATAAGTACCTAGTGGTAACAGAGCTAAGGACTTAACACACTACAGGATATCTGTCTGTCCAACCGGACCCTTCTTAAGTCGGTTAGATAATTCGAGAATAAAGACTCGAGAAATTACCGTAATAAGTACTTTAGGTTATAAACCTACTCAAGGTCACAGTTTTGAAAAAT
>BLSH010169826.1:70362-90941 GCA_018402905.1 Glandirana rugosa | reverse complement strand
TAATAATGTTGGACTGTACTGGGGACTTTAGAGTGTAGCTTCAGCTCCTCTGGTGCACAGACTGTTGAAAATATCTCTACCCGGCACTGTGTAATATTTTAGAGAGTTAAATAAACAAAGTAAATCTATTTAACCTGCTTGGCGGTATTCCCGAGTGGAGCTCGGGGTGAGTTTTCCCTGCAAATAGCGGTAACCCCGAGCCACACTCGGGATTGCATCGCTGGATCCAAGGCAGCATTACTCACCTTGTCCCCTGGATCCAGTGATGTCCCCCGCCGTGTCTGCGGGCTGTGTCCACCGCTCCGATGCCTCTGTGTGCCGGGCTCCATTCCCTGCGAGTGTCGCGTCACACGGGGGTGGACCCTGGCGGGAAATTCAAAAAGTGAAACTCACAGCATACATACAGTACACTGTGATCTGTAAGATTACATTACTGTATGAAATCATTTCACATCCCCTTTGTCCCTAGTGCTTTGCCCAGTGCCCTGCATGCACTTTTATATTATATATGCCATTCTTTCTGCCTGGAAACTTGACAATGTCCATGGCAACCAAAAAGTGTCTTTTTACATCAAAAGTGGTTTTTGATCAGCTAGAAAACAGCGATAGTAAATAAGAATCATTTGCAGAATTGAGTGATACTGATTTTTGGGGAAATTTATCATCAGAAACTGAAAGTGACGACAGCGACAATTCTGCAACTCAGCAAATTTCTGTGTTTTTGACTTGATTACATTATTGAATACATTTTATTATTATATTATCATCTTTGATAATTATTTATAGTTATTTATTATATTATAATTTTTTTTCATATATATTATAATTTATGACTTTGTGTTTCAACCTTTATCATACCCGGGATGTCTACTAGACTCTTGTTTGGACAGATTTAAGTGAGTTATTCCTAAGAATTACAGGCCTACAATATAAAACACTAAATTTCCATGCAAAATAATTGTACCACTTTCAGCACCACAAATCTGAAATAATCATCCCGCCAGGGAGGTTAATGATCTCCTAGTTTTATTTATCAATTATAATTCCCATCTATAAATCATTCCACCTATTACAGAATGATCTTACTGTGTGATGTTATCATTAATAATCATAAATCAAACTTTCACTTTTTAATACTTGGTTGCAAATCCTTTGCAGTCAATTACAGCCTGAAGTCTGGAATGCATAGACATCACCAGACACTGGGTTTCATTCCTGGTGATGCTCTGCCAGGCTTCTACTGCAACTGTCTTCAGTTCCTGCTTGTTCTTGGGGCATTTTCCCTTCAGTTTTGTTTTCAACAAGTGAAATGCATGCTCAATCGGATTCAGGTCAGATGAATGACTTGGCCATTGCATAACATTCCACTTCTTTCCCTTAAAAAAATCTTTGGTTGCTTTCGCAGTATGCTTCGGGTCATTGTCCATCTGCACTGTGAAGCGCCAAATGAGTTCTGAAGCATTTGGCTGAATATGAGCCGATAATATTGCCCGAAACACTTCAGAATTCATCCTGCTGCTTTTGTCAGCAGTCACATCATCAATAAATACAAGAGAACCAGTTCCATTGGCAGCCATACATGCCCACGCCATGACACTACCACCACCATGATTCACTAATGAGGTGGTATGCTTTGGATCATGAGCAGTTCCTTTCCTTCTCCATACTCTTCTCTTCCCATCACTCTGGTACAAGTTGATCTTGGTCTCATCTGTCCATAGAATGTTGTTCCAGAACTGTGAAGGCCTTTTTAGATGTTGTTTGGCAAACTCTAATCTGGCCTTCCTGTTTTTGAGGCTCACCAATGATTTACATCTTGCGGTATTCACTCTGGTGAAGTCTTCTCTTGATTCTTGACTTTGACACACATACACCTACCTCCTGGAGAGTGTTCTTGATCTGGCCAACTGTTGTGAAGGGTGTTTTCTTCACCAGGGAAAGAATTCTTCGGTCATCCACCACAGTTGTTTTCCGTGGTCTTCTGGGTCTTTTGGGGTTGCTGAGCTCACCGGTGCGTTCTTTCTTTTTAAAGATGTTCCAAACAGTTGATTTGGCCACACCTAAAGTTTTTGCTATCTCTCTGATGGATTTGTTTTGTTTTTTCAGCCTAATGATGGCTTGCTTCACTGATAGTGACAGCTCTTCGGATCTCATATTGAGAGTTGATAGCAACAGATTCCAAATGCAAATAGCACACTTGAAATGAACTGTGAACCTTTTATCTACTCCTTGTAAATGGGATAATGAGGGAATAACACACACATGGCCATGGAACAGCTGAGCAGCCAATTGTCCCATTACTTTTGGTCCCTTAAAAAGTGGGAGGCACATATACAAGCTGTTGTAATTCCTACACCGTTCATCTGATTTGGATGTAAATATCCTGAAATTAAAGCTGAAAGTCTGCAGTTGAAGGACATCTTGTTTATTTCATTTCAAATCCATTGTGGTGGTGTATAGAGCCAAAAAGATTTTAATTGTGTCAATGTCCCAATATTTATGGACCTGACTGTTCCTTTTCCCGCAGATCCTTTGACAATTCCTTTGCTTTCCCCATGACTCAGAATAAAAAAAAACAGTGCCGCACTGGATGAAAGATGCAAGGGTCTGTCAGGAGTCCAGAAACTCGTTGAACTTTTATACACACACAGTAATTACAAGCAAATAGATCACAGGTGAGGATGGTTACCTTTAATAGCCATTCAAACCCCTTTGTGTTGACTTGTGTGCATGTTATCAGACCAAAATCACCAGGGTATTTAAACTTTTGATCAGGGTCATTTGGGTAGTTTCTGCTGTCATTATGATTTAAAAAGAGTAAACACAGTTGATTGATAATAAATGGCTTCAGCCATAAAACTCTAACCATGAGAGAAAGAAATGTTTTTGTGTTATCATTCATATTCTCTGAAAAATGGCCAAGAAATTATAAATTCTGCCAGGGTATGTAAACTTACGAGCACAACTGTATGACACCATTTTTTTAAAACTCTTTTTTTTTTAGTTTATTGGAAAATATTCAAATGAATCTAAAATGTAAAATTCATTAAATATATTTTCTTTTCTTTTCTTTTCCTGAATGACCCTTTACATTCTAGTGAATGACATCTTCTCCAGTACAATGTCTTCCTGATTCCACACATTATCGCTCCCTCTCTTGAATAATTGGTGAAAAATATGGTTTTAATTTGGTTATGATGGGAAACCAAACTGAATTCATTTTGCTTGGCCTGTCAGACCTCACAGATTTTCAGATCCCGGTATTTCTGCTGATCCTCCTCATCTATGTGTCCACACTGGTTTCAAATCTTCTCATCATTTTCCTGGTGGTCTCAGACTCCCACCTGCACACCCCCATGTATTTTTTCCTTTGTAACCTCTCAGTTTTAGACATCTTCAATTCCTCTATTTCAACATCTCATATGTCTTTTGACATCTTTACTGGAAACAGGCTGATTTCATACCCAACTTGTATCTCCCAAGTCTTCTTCTTCACCTGGTTTATCAGCACTGAGTCCTTTGTGCTTGACATAATGTCCTATGATCGCTATGTTGCCATCTGTCTTCCGTTGCATTACACAACCATGGTGAGCATTTACTTGTGTGTTCAGGTGGCGTTCTTATTCTGGGTTCTCAGCTTTGTTTGTTCCTTGTTGCACACACTTTTTGCTCTAAGATTGGCCTTCCCCAACCCCACCACCATCCCAGGATTGTTCTGTGAAATATATCAACTGATTCGAGTGTCACATTCTGACACCTTCCTCAATTACTTACTTATATATTTGGAAATTGGAAGTTTTGGAGCCCCTGGTTTTTTCATTACTTTCCTTTCCTATGTCTACATTTTCAAAACCATCCTGAAAATTAAATTAAAGGATGGAAGACGGAAAGCTTACTCCACCTGTGGTTCCCATCTAATGGTGGTCTTCATCTTTTACGGGACTGTTCTTTTCAACTACCTTCAACCCATAAGCAAGGATTCTGTGGCAGGCAGATTGATCTCTTTATCTTATGCAGTTTTCACTCCTCTACTAAACCCGATTATTTACAGCTTGAGAAACACAGAACTAAAAAGAGCTCTTCAGAAAACTCTATTTAGAATTGGCTCAACGCCATGAACTATCACTGATGGAGAACTGCACAACAATTTTGTTAGTCTCAAGAGAGTTTGTACAATGGAACCTCGGATTACGAACATAATCCGCTCCAGGAGAATACTTGTAATCTAAAGCACTCGTATATCAAAGCAAGTCTCCCCATAGGAAACAATGTAAATTCAGATGATTCGTTCCACAACCACTGCTTGTCTATACAGTACTGTATGTGGCCAGAGGTGCAGGGGCACTGGTGAAACTTGAAACACTCCGGAACTATTGACACTTTCGGGTGCTCCGAGTATTTCCGAGCATCTCCAAATGTTTCAGAGCGTCTCCAATCCTCACCACCGGCCACATACGGTATTGCATTCACAGAGGCTTGAATCCTGCTCATCTTGCGAGACAGCACTCACAAACTGAGTCAGGATTAAAAAAAAAAACAGCTTGTGTTGCAAAACGCTTGTAAACTGCATTACTCGCAATCCGAGGTTCCACTGTATTTTTAACTGCTTTGCTGGGTTTAGATAGGTGCGATTTGTAATCCTAATACACACTTAGTTTGCTCCAATGTTTCCTTTTTTATATTGCAATATTTGTCTTTTCTCTTTTAATGTTTGTCTTTTTTCATTCATCTCCTGGCCCCATTTAAATTGGGATTGCCAACAATGGGTTCATTTTATATCACCCCCCCCCCCCCCCCCACTTACCTTTTCTGGGACCAGGTGGTATCTATTTATTGAGTGTCACATTGGAAAACATAACATTAAAGATCCAGTTCACTTCTACTCTATTTACATTGTTTCCAATCAAGGGGGGTGCTTTTAGACCCCCAAAATGTGTTGCCCACTTTTAGGATTGTCCTTCTTACTTTTATTGGAATAACATTGTAGCTGGACCTCTTACAAGTGACGTGGCACTTCAACTTCCATTTTTGTTACATTACAGTACAAGCCAAGGAGGTTGTGCAGATCTTCTGGGGTGTAGAAGCCACCTGCCTGGGAACCAAATAGTTTACATTAATATAAATACTTTAAGATAGCAATACCAGTGAGATAACCCTATGAGGGTCGATTTACTAAAACTGAAGAGTGTGAAATCTGATGCAGCAGTGCATGGTAGCTAACCAGCTTCTAACTTGTTCAATTAAGCTTTGACTGAAAAACAAATACTGGAAGATGATTGATTTTTATGTAGAGCTGCACCAGACTATGCACTCTCCAGTTTTACTAAAACAAACCCTATGGGTTTAGCATGATTGTTCTACTTTCCTCAACCAGTGGAATATGGCAGCATCTCCATCCACTCCACCATGAAGTGCTGCCCCTGGATGACACCCCGCCTCCATCCCGAAAGCGGAGTTACCGGCCTGGGGGAAAAAAAATTAAAAGTCAGCAGCTACAAATACTCTAGCTGCTGAATTTTAATATAAGGACACTTACCTGTCCAGGGAGCCTGCGATTTCAGCACCCAAAGCTGACTCTTCCTTTGGATGCAGGTGCCAGCTTCCTTACTAAGGGAAACAGGAAGTGAAGCCTTGTGGCTTCACAGCCTGTTTCCTACTACACATGGGTGGGTTGTTCTGTGCTTTCTGAATGGTCCCGCTGTCTTCTGGGACCTATGTGTGTCTCCCAGAAGGCAGTGGGGGGGGGGGGGCGGGAAGGCGGAGGGGCCGCAAATGACATAGGTCACCACTGCACCCATACACAGAATTGGGTACCTGCTTTTGACAGGTATCTGCCCCCCCGAGAGTTGCCAAATGTGGAACTTCCACTTTTGGGTGGAAGTTGTGTCTCTCCCTCCCTTTCCCATCCTACAATTCTTAACATCCAGGTGCAGTCAGAATCTTCTTCATCATTCTCCCCTTCTCATCACTGGAGCCAACTTGGCTATAAGCTGCAGCTGAAGGAATATTCATGCCAATTAGCTCTCTCTGAATGTTGTCCTTTCCCTTTAGGTTCACGTTACATGCTAATTGCTGTATTTTTTCTTGCAGCAAGTAACTGACACTGTGCTCACATAATTCTGCCAACCCCCTGCCAGTTTGTGGGGCAATGACAGGAGTAGCTGTAGATAAAGAGAAAGAACAGGATGCGCTTGCAGCAGATGATGACTTAATGCTACTTTGCACATGAAAGGAACAGGAAGAGGAAAATGAATACTTGGTTAGTCACTACACCACCTCCTCCACCCGCACTGGCTGTACAGCATGCCAACTACCTGAAAAGAAAAGTACACTTCCACTGCCTATTCATGCTGCTTCCACAGCCACCACTTTGGCCTGTGGATACAGAAGCTGCTCACCCTCTGATTGCTGCACAGGAACCTCTACCTCTCTGTTTAGGCCTCCCAGACAAGATGTTAGGGTTTTTCCCCCCTATTTTTTTTTTTTCCAATAATTTTTATTAGAATATGTAAAAAAAGAGGTAACAGCATTGACATGGATCAAAATGTCTTACATCAAGGTAAACGATACAACAAGTGCATACGAAAAATTGGAGCTCACATAGCTGTCTTACTCTTGGATGTCATGAGATCTACTTCTGCCCCTCGCCTGTCACCCCAAATGGGAGCTTACTGTGGACAGGGGAGGGGGAGAAGGCACCATGTTTCAAAAAGATGTCTATATATAATGAACATAACAGCGGGGAAATATTGGGGGGAGGGGAGGGGGGAGGGGGAAGGGAAGGGGAGGGAGAGGTGCTTTGCATCCTGATGGTATCAGTTAATTAAGAACTTTATCAATATTACTTATATATGGAAGTCCATAAAGACCATTGTTTATCAAATTGATTACATTTCAGGGAGTTGATTGCCAGGGATCTCTCAAGTAGGTGGTTTGTTCGTACTGTTTTTACAACTTCTGATATGTTAGGGGAGTCTAGGGATTTCCACTTCTTGAGAATAGAGTTTCGTGCTGCTAGTAGTATGTGGGTAACTAGGGGTCTCATATGGGTGGGGTATAGATCAATGCCAAGGCTTAAGACAGCCAGGCCAGGGTTGGGTTTGGAAAAAATGCCTGTAACCGTTGATATCAATTTGAAGACTTGTGTCCAGAAACTTGTAAGGCTGGCGCAATCCCATAATATATGTAATAGGTTCCCGGTTTTCCCACATTGTCTCCAGCATTCCGGGGACAGGCCTGGGAAGATTTTCGAGAGTTTGTAGGGAGTGTAGTGCCATCTGTGAATGATTTTGATCATCATTTCCCAGTGATTGCAACATTTAGAGTAATTGTGTGTAGCTAAAAGGGCCTGTTTCCATTGAGATAAGGTGTAGTTATGGCTTAGTTCCTTTTCCCATTTTTGCAAGGGGGTGTGTTTATCTAGGGTGTCCTTGTTGTCCAAGGCATTGTAAAGAAGCGAAATGCCTTTGGTTTTCGCATTAGAGTTGTTTAGAAAGTCCCATATCTTATCAGGAATCTTGGGGGTGGGAAGAGGGTGTTTGGACAGGAATGATAAGATGCGCAGTACTGTGAACTTGGTTGTTATGGGGAGGGAAAACTCTTTTTGTAGTGTTTCCCAGTGTTTGGGTTGGGAGTTTTTATAGAAATCTTGGATGTGTAGTATACCCTGATTGCGAAGTGATTTTGTGTATAAAAAGGGGATTAAGTTATCCAAAATTTGTGTTGGTAGAGGAGGGAGTGTTTGCTGTGGGTGCTTTGTAGAGCAGGTCAACAGCTGGCGCCAAGCTTTGATAGCAGCTGCTAGGGTAGGGGGGAGGGAGCAAGTGTTCCAACATTTCCAACTATCTAGGAGGAGGAAAGATTTTAGGTCGCCTGTAGGGGATTCGTGTGTTTCTATAATGGCCCACTTTGGGGCATCAGTGGGTTTGAACCAAAATTTGAGTTGGTCCAGGATTGCTGCTAGGTGGTAGTCCCGGATGTTTGCAAGGCCCATTCCCCCTATTGATTTATGTTTGTGGAGGTTGGTCTGGGAGCATCTGGGTTTTTTGTTATCCCATATAAACTGATTTAGAGTTTGGGTAATGTGATCTATGTACTTACGGGGGACAGATAATGGGATCACTCTGAACAGGTAGAGTATTTGTGGAAGAATTACCATTTTTATAACTGCTGATCTGCCGGTCCAAGACAATTCTTTCTGGGGCATCTGCTGCAGTTGGGAATGGAGTTTTTTGGCCAGGGGTCCATAGTTTGTGTGCACAATTGAGGATACTGAGGGGGTTAGTGTAATTCCAAGGTATGAGATACCCTCTGCATTCCATGAGTATGGAAGGAGGTTCTGGAGGGTTATTCTGGTGTTGGCTGGTGTTCCTATGTTGAGAATTATGGATTTGGTGTGGTTAACTTTATAATAAGATATGGCACTGAATTTCTCAAGAATTCCATGAGCTTGGGGGAGGGAGGTCATGGGGTTGGTCAGCATGAGGATTACATCATCGGCAAATAGATTTATGACGTGGGATTTGTTACCTATTTGGAAGCCTGAGATATTGGGGTTGGATCTGATGGCCTCGGCCAGGGGCTCTATGATTAGGTTAAAAATGTAAGGGGAAAGAGGGCACCCTTGTCTAGTCCCGTTTGTAATTGTAAAGGGTTTAGATAAGAGTCCAGAAGTGAATACTTGCGCAGAGGGACTTGAGTATAGGGCTAGAATTGCATTCCTAATAGATCCCTGGAAACCAAACTCAGACAGTACATGAGACATATATGTCCAGTCTACCCTATCGAAGGCCTTCTCTGCGTCAATTGATAGCAGCAGAGAAGGCGTCCGATGTTTCTCGGCGTGACTAATAATATTCAAAATGCGCCTGGTGGCGTCAGAAGGCTGCCTGCCTTTCACGAACCCCATCTGGTCGTCAGATATGAGATAGGGAATCACCTTCGTAATTCGATTTGCCAGAAGTTTAGCATAGATTTTCACATCTGAGTTAAGGAGGGATATTGGCCTAAAGTTTGCGGGGGTGTTCGGGTCTTTCCCGGGTTTAGGAATGGTCACCACGTATGCTTTCAGCATTTCAGGTGGGAAGGATGATGATAATGTGGCTAAGGTGTAAGCTGGGGTCAGGTAAGGAGTGATTAAATCTTGAAAGGATTTATAGAATTCGTTTGGTAGGCCATCGGGGCCTGGTGATTTTCAGTTAGGGAGAGAAACGATGGCCTTTTGTATCTCAGAGCAGGTAAAAGGAGCGTTGAGATCTGTAAGTTGGGAGTCTGACAGTTTGGGTAGTTTGAGCGTATTCAGGAAGGATGTTATATCTAATTCGGTAGGTTGGGTAGTTTGGGGATCGTCTTTGAGGTTGTAGAGTGTGCTGTAGAAGTCCGCAAATTGGTCTGCAATGTGTTGAGGATTGGTTACTTTGTGGTTGTTTTTGGGGTGTAGTAGGTACTGGATTCTTGATTTCGTTTGGATTGCTTTGACTCTGCAGGCCAGTAGTTTGCCTGCCCGATTTGCATTAGAGTACCAATTTGCACGCACAGTTCTCAAGTATTTGTCGTGTGAATGGAGGAGGAGAAGTCGGAGCTCTTCTCTAAGTTTCTGTAAGGAGTGTATTTTGTCGTCTGAGGGGTTATGTTTGTTGAGGGTTTCTAAGTTGTGTATGTTGTTCGTCAGGTTGGTGAGGCGTGAGTCATGGCTCCT
The DNA here is from genome assembly GCA_018402905.1 of Glandirana rugosa. Classification (NCBI taxonomy): domain Eukaryota; kingdom Metazoa; phylum Chordata; class Amphibia; order Anura; family Ranidae; genus Glandirana; species Glandirana rugosa. The sequence continues at coordinate 81,244 of BLSH010169826.1, read as the reverse complement.
CTTTAGTCTGGCTCCTTGCTGGATTAGGATACCTCTAACGTAAGCCTTGTGGGCATTCCAGAGTGTGAAAGCATTATTAACCGAATTGGCATTGTTTTTGAAGAAGTCAGTAATGTGTTGGGAAATATGTTTTGAGTATTCTGGAATTGTAGGATTCTGGTATTACATCTCCAGATGGGGTTCGTGAGTAGGGCACCTTTCTCAAAAATAGAAATAGAAATAGCAGCATGGTCTGACCACGTTATATCGTGGATTTTTGAGTGAGAAATCTTCTGTAGCAGCCATTTGTCCACTACAAAGAGGTCAATGCGGGAGTATGTACGATGTCTGGGGGAGAAGTAGGTGTAGTCTTTCTCGCTTGCGTGCTGGCATCTCCAGACATCGTACAGTTCCTCCGAATGCAAGATGTGGCCCAGTGATGGTCTACTCCTGGGGTTAACCGAGGAGGAGTCCATGGCTGGATCCATGGTGGCATTAAAGTCACCACAAATTAAAATACTACCATATTTAGCTGAGTGGATACGCTTGATCAGTTTCTTCAAGAAGCTGGCTTGGCGAGAGTTCGGTGCATACATGGATACTATCGTATAGGGAGTAGAGTTAATGTCACACTTAAGAATAACGAATCTACCGTGTTGGTCTATAATAGCCTCCTGGAGCTGGAAAGCAACAGTGTCTCTAATTGCAATTAGAATTCCTTTTGATTTCTTCTCCGGGTTGTTAGCTAGGAAGATGTGTGGGAAACTCTTGTGTGAGCACTTGGGGGTGTTTGAGGAACAGAAATGTGTCTCTTGGACGCATAAAACGTCCGCTTGGTTTTTCAGAGCCTCCCTCCACATTGTATGCCTCTTGGCCGGGTGGTTCAGGCCTTTAGCGTTCAATGATAGGCATGTAATAGGCATGGTTTGAGATTGGAGGTGTTTGTGTATTCCAGGTGTCACTTACTGTGAGGAGGGAATGTTGTCGCTCTGGTGCATAAGGGGTCCCGGGTGGCTTGAGGGTAAGCTTCCGCTGTGTCCATTTTGCTGCCTGGTTCTGGAGTTGGTTGCTATATAGTAGGTCATTGGAGTGGTGTATTAACGCTTGGTAGGATGAGTACCTCAGGGAAATGTGAAAGAACAAAACAGAAAATTGAAGAAACAAAATATAACGGTTAAGAAATTGGTCCCATTGTGAGGACCGTGAACATAGCATAATGTCCTGGTAAGGAGAGGGTTCGGGATATAGATCCGTTTAGTGACCTGCCAGACTGATGTTTCGACTGGAGGGCTGTATTACAGTTGTTGTGGGGTTCCATTCTTTTTAGAGGAACGCTTGTGGGTTACTACCTGCCAGTCAGATTGTAGGTGAGGAGTTTTGTCCGCTTGATGGGAAGTGTTCGGATCGTCCATAAGGATCCCCCATTGGCGGAGGGCTGTGAGACCTTCTTCTAGGGATGTTATAACCTTATTGGAGCCATTGAAGGTGACTATTAAAGTTGCCGGGTACTTCCACTTGTGAGGGACATGATAGTTACGTAGCGCCTTGGTGATTGTGTGCAGATTTCTCCTTCTCTGGAGGGTATGCCTAGAGAGGTCTGGGAGCAGTTGCAGTGAGGCGAAGGTCGATGGGCGTTGGTCTGGATTTTTAAATGCGTTTAGAATGACTTCTTTAGCCCTGTAGAAGTGCAGTCTGAGCAATACATCTCTAGGAATGTCCTCAGCTATGAATGAGGGTTTTGGCAGTCTGTGGACTCTGTCCACCGTGAGTTCCACAGCAGTAAGAGTGGGTGCTAGTGATGAGAATAACTCCTGCACATATTGAGGAAGTTGCGATGGGGCGACTGACTCCGGGATACCCCTAATTTTTAAATTATTCCTTCGCGACCGATCTTCCAAATCAGCCAATTTGTCTTTCATCCAATTTAAATCGTCATTCTGTGCTTCGTGTGCGTCAACCAGTGTGTTAAACGTGTGGGAGTATTCTCCCATTGCTTTTTCAATATGGTCCACGCGTCCCCCTAGTGAATGAATTTCAGACTGGCATGATCTAATCAGGTGGCTAATGTCCTGGTGAAGGGATGTTTTGAAGGAGGTCAGCATATCTTTAAGTACAGTGTCTGATACTGCCTGTCCTGTGGTGGGGAAGTCTGTAAATGCGTCATGCATGTTTGGGCCTGTCGCGGCCTGTGCACCACTCACCTCCATAGTGCAGGCCTGCTCAGCTTCTTCCACTGTGTTGCGCCTGGCTTTGGATTTTGCTGGGCTTCTGGTGGTGGGGGTTGAGGCTGCTGAGGACGAGCTGCTGCAAGGCTGGTACCCTCCGTTCGCTGCTGTACTTTTATGTGAATGGAGGGTTCCTGGCTCTCTGGTCCCGGCGTCTCCCCCGCCTGCACGTGCGCCGCCGCCATTATGGAGGAACGAGCGTTGTGCAGTGGGGAAGAAGGCTGTCATCTTTCCTGGCTGGGCGGGTTGCTGTTTTCGGCGGCGGGTCATCGCGGCCAGATGCCAGGGATCGCCCCGACGTTGTGGGTCCTCGATTGCGGGGCTAGAACTCCTCTGCAAGGCGGATATGTCCGGCGGTCTGGCGGAGCTCTGGCTCTATGCGGCCATCACGGAGCTCGGACGCCACGCCCCCTCCTTTTCCCCCCTATTTTTAATTATAGTTATGGCAAGAGCTGCATGGAGGATGTTGTGCTTTGCAACATTTGACACTGTGGTGATTTAAAGGATTGAGTGTACCAAAATAGTATGTGGTGCTCCATTGCAAAAAAAAAAAAAAAAGGAAGCTTTTCTGGTGTCGCCTACAACTTTAAACTGCTACTGCCTTCCTTTCTGGCCCTGTAAAAAAATAAAAAAATAAAAGACCCGATCTAAATTAAACACAAAAACAGAACTTAAGGGCTAAAAAAACTGACCAAAAAAACAAAAAACAAAACAACCAAAACACCACCCCCCCGCCCCCAGAAAAAAAAAAAAAAAGCAGTAACACACACAGTGGATGAAGGTGGGCTTACACTTCCTTCCCTAATTGCACTTTCTGCAATTCACTGGAATGTATCAATGTAAATATTCAACACTGAATATTGTTCTGTGTATATCAGCACTGTATATAGCTTGTGGAGGAGTAGAAATCCAGCAAACTGTCCCAAAAGCAAAGGTGCCAATAGTATCATGAAGGGTCGTCTTTAACACGGGTCAAACGGGGCATATGCCCAGGGCCCTGCACTTGTTGAAGGGCCCCGCACTGCCCACCCCTTGAGCCCCGCGCTGCCCGCCTGAGTTCACTCACCTCCGGCGCTGGTCGTATGCTGCCTGCTCGCTTACTGTCACTTTTTAAATACAGAAGCGCTGATTTGTGAGAGGACAACTGTGTACTGGAATCGGAAATGTATTGGGAGGAGAGCCTTGTACTTGGAGGAAGGGGGAGTCAAGCTCTGTGCTGAAATAGGGGTGTGAGGGGGTGTTAGGAGAGCTCTGGACTGGAATAGGGGATGTGGGGTGGGAGGGAGAGCCTTGTACTTGGGGGGTGGGGGGAGTGGAACTCTGTACAGGAATTATGTGGGAGACTTGCACTCTGCCCATGGCACACCCCGGCACTCTGCACCTGGTGCACTTCTGCACATGGTGCGCCTGGCACACCCCCTGCACTCTGTACATATCACACCCCTAAACCCTGCACATAGCGCACCTCTCAACCCAGCACTCTGTGCATAGTGCACCCCTGAACCCTGCACTCTGTACATAGCACACCCCTCAACCTTGCACACTATATTTAGTGCACCTTTCAACTATGCACTCTTTATGTAGTGCGCACCTCAACCCTGCACTCTGTACATAGGGTGCCACTCAATATTAGTGCAGTTTGGCCACACCCGCAATTTGATGCATAGGTAATGATGTATAGTAACCTCTAGCAACCAATCAGTGAGTGGTAATGATGTTCTGTAACTTCAAGCAACTAATCAGTGAGCAGTAATGATGTGCAGTAACCTCTAGCAACCAATCAGCAAGCAGAAATGATGTGCTGTAACCTCTAGCAACTAATCAGTGAGCGGTAATGATGTGCTGTAACTTCTATTAACCAGTCAGTGAGCGGTAATGATATGCTGTAACCTCTGGAAACCAATCGCAATCGCTGTCTGATCTGCTGCAGTAAACTCATTAGGAGTCTAGCTGCTAATTACTGTATGTCTCAGGGGGGATGGAGGGTCCACGAAAATGTTTGTTCAGGGTCCAATCAACATTAAAGATGGCCCTGGTATCATGTGCTAATATTTAGGAATGGGTCAAAGATGTTGAGGTTAAATCGAACAGAAAATGTATTTAGTGCACCAAAGGTATGTTGTAAAATGAATAAATTTCCTGTCCAGTTTAAACACGATGACTCTGAACCATCTGTAAATATTAGCTCATCATACTATGGGCGCTTATTTTCTCTCCTTTACACACCAGTTTATCCAGTCCTGAGGTCCCCATGAGGTCCTAGGATGGGTTCTCTAAGGCACTGAGAGTGACCTAACTTTTTCCCTGCTTGGATATAGGAGTATTTCCCATACAGGCACTCTGAAGGTTGTGTCAATCACACAACTAGGTCATTCACAACTTCAGCAACTTCAATCTTTTATATTGTACACTAAAACAAACCTCTACATTCTGCACTATAAAGGCTCTCCCACCTCTTGTTTTATTTTTCCAGTGGACCCCTTGGAACCACTCCCTCTTTTTCCTTCTACATCTTTATGACCCACCACCCTATAACCCTATAAAGCTCTATAGTATTACATTTTCTTGTATTACTTACTCCCCCTAAAAGCACTGTCAGCTATCAAAACCATCAAAATCCATCACTGGTCAAAGTATTGCACCTGAGTAGTAGCCATAGGTAAGCCAATTATGTTTTTTGCAACTCATTGTGGGACTTTTGGCTGAAGAATTCTTATCAAATGTCCTAAAAGTTCAGATCAAATCTGAAGCTCTGAACAGGCAACAATGGAGTCCATGTATAACATTGCTAATCAGGGTAACTATCTGCAGGTTATCCATGTGACCTGCTGCTTTTTACCAAACAACGCAGCTAATGGACTGGGCCTTCTCATTTCTAGACTTTGCCCTGCAACATGGCCAGCTTTTTTAAAAATATACATTTTTATTGAGTTTTAACAATTAAAAAGATAACTAGACAACACAAAACAAAAAAGGTACAACAAGGCTCCAATGAGCCCATAAGAAATTATAAAAAAAAGAGCCTGTTGTCTCTTACATTTAGACAGAGATGGACAGTGCAATATCAGTAACTATATAAAGGTGGTGCAACAGGTAACAAGCAGCAAAACATAGAGGGTACACATCAGAGTAGTTATATCAAAATTACATTCATGTCTCTATAGAGGCAGCAGTAAGGGGACTATCTAACCAGTGGTTCCACTCTTTCTTGAAGGTTTGAGGCTTTTTCCCTGAGTTCAAAAGTTAACTTGTATAATTGAAGATTTCCATTGACCATGGCTTTCCAGGTCTCTGTGAACAAGCATGGAGTACCTTTCCAGGATAACCTTTATGGAGTAAAAGTTCATAATTCACAGCAAGCGCTTGTCATATTTAGAAAGTTGTAATTCACCAAAAATCCCCAGCAAACAATTTTTAAGATGTTAGATATTGGGCAATCCAAGAGCAGTAGAAATATTTTATCCCTATATGATATAATCTATTTACTGTAAGTGTGCTCAAATTCCGACCAATCCTGCTCATCAAAAGGAAGGTCTGGTGATGACCATGTCAAAGGAGCTTGAGAATGTTTAGGCCAGGACTTAGCTAAAGACCAGGGTTTCGTTAAGGAGCCACATTGCTTCTGGATGGCATGGCATATTTGATAGTAATAAATCAGGTAAGTGACTGGGTGTTCAAAATCTTCTCTGATTTAAACTCTTACACTTCATATGGTTGATGTAAATATTTAACTCCCTTAACCGACCAATGTTGTGGATCTGGAAGGGAAAGAAGTTCAGGTAGGGTAGAATAAAACCGAAGCAGGGCGCTGCCAGACCATTGCCAGTTAGATTCTTGTATACATTTTTAAGCTTGAGAGAACTGAAAAAAAGGGAGGTATGTAAGGCAGAGGTGCCCTCCCCAGTTGAAATCTCTATCCTATAGACCAAATTATGTAATGTTTCATAGGAAGACACAATTGCTACCTGTACAGCTGTGCAAACATTGCCCAGGAAAGTGACAAGTCAATCATGTATGTATACTAGCTGGGTCGCCAAATAATAAAAATAGAAGTCTGGAAAAGCCAGACCAGCCAAACAAATAGGTTGTTTAAGGAACCCCAATGCCACCTGAGGAGCATGAGCCCTCCATAAAAAGGAGCCACAGATATAGCCCAGCTGCTTAAAAATTGACATCGGAATCCTACATGGTGAGTTGGCCATCGCATAGAGAAGTTTAGGAAGGAAAATCGTCTTCAGTAAGTTTATTCTGTCCATCAAGTCTTATGGAAGATCCATCCATTGTCTTGTCTTAGTCAGCAGGAGGGTCACCAAGGGAAGTTTATTATTGTTGATATAGGATTGCAGAAGCAACTGCATAATCACTTCTAGATATTTGAAGAAATCTACTATTTGCAAGCAGGAGGTCGGGTGAATAGAAGCCACCGCACCTGGGTCTAGACTTTATTTGTCCCAGGTGACCCAGAATCCAGAATAATTGCTAAATGCCTCCACAATATTCAATGGACAGTGGAGAGAACCATTAGAATCTGCAATATAAACTGGAGTATCATTCATGTATAAGGATATACATTCCTCCAGAGTCCCTATCTGTAGACCAAGAAGACCAGGGGTAGACCTGATTAGGGCTGCTAAAGGTTCAATGGCAGGGTTGAATGACAATGGGAAATGCTGTCTGGTTCCCCTATGTATTTGGAAGGGAGTGAAGACATATCCATTAACTCTCACCTTGGCAATAGGGTCAGCATATAATAATTTAATCTAGGCTATAATGTGCAGACCAAAACCATATAGTTTTCAAAAATATGGCATGGGTAGAGCCATTCCACACTATTGAAGGCTTTGCACATGTCTAAAGACATAATAACCCTCGTATGGAAGACTGCATGCGGGTATTGAAGATTATGAAATAATCTCCTGATATTCATTCTGGTCGACCTGCTCGGCATAAAAAACCCCTGGTAACTGACAACCAATTTGGCTATCACTGTATTAATATGGTTAACAAGGACCTTTGCCAGTATTTTAGCATCCACATTGATAAGGGAAATTGGTCGATAGGAGTCACACCTTGTCGGGCCCTTCTGTGGTTTAAGAATAAGCACAATAAGGTCTTCCCTCATAGACAGAGGTCAAATACCAGGCTCTAAGGCCGATTGGTACATTTGAAGGAGTTGAGGGCAAAGTAATTGTTTATAGTTCATGTACAATTAGGCCAGGTTGCCATCCAATCCTGGGGTCTTGTGAGAGTTATGAAATTGCTAGTTCTATCTCCTCAGTAGTAATAGGGGCATCTAGGAGCTGTCTACAGCTGGCAGTTAACACAGGAAGGGAAATACCCTCTGAGTAGGTAGATAAGCAGGCATCAGAGTAGTCTGCTGCAGAGCTGTACAAAGATGAATAAAAATTGGTGAAAGCATTCAGGATCTCAGCTGGGGATGTGCATAATTGTTCCATAGAGGGGTGTATGGAGCATATAGACAAAGGGGAACATTTAGGCCTGACCAGGTAAGCCAATAGATGGCCTACTTTGTTAATATGCTCAAACTCCTTCTGATTGGTGTACAACGTGTTCTTTTTAGTGAGGTCTAAAATACAAAATTCATAGGTCCTACACTTATGTAACCACAAGCATCTGAATTTGGAGCTTGAGAGTTGCAGCTCTCTGCCTGAAGCATGGCCATTTTGAGCTCACTAGTTGAAATCTGATTACTAGATGAGTGGATAAGCGTGATAAACTCTCCCTAGCGAAGGCTTTAAAGGCATCCCACATCACCGGCATTCAATTGCCAATATTCAGTTATATTTGTGGCACAGGACATTTGAACAGTTGGGTTTTCTATCCATTATGCATTCATTCGCCACACCCCCAGTGTCACCTGGGGGAGAAGAGTAAGGCTAGCTGGCCATGATCTGAAATGCCACAAAGTAAAAAAATGGCCCAGGATACTGCAGAAAGTTTGGGTGTCAGAGTAAAGGCCAAGTCAATCCTGCACATAGTGTGAAATGAGTCAAAATGACAGGAGAATTGACATTCGTCTGGATGATTCCACCTCCATACATCAACAAGATCATGTGTTTGTATCCAGTCTATAAACGTGGGTTGAATCCTGCCTGTACCACAAAAGTGGTCTTTAGAAGGTTCAAGGACTGTGTTAAACTCTCCCACTAATAAAAAGTGCCTGTAGCAAGTGCTGTTAACTGTTGCAAGATTTTGTGCAAAACCTCCGCCTGAAAGGGAGGTGGGACATAAATATTAGCTATGATAAAGACTGTATTTGCAATTTGTAGGGAAAGGAAAACAAATCTCCCTTCTGGGTCAGTTTTGATTCGAATAACCTCAGCAGTTAGGAATTTTGCTAAAAGAATAGTGACCCGATGGTAATAAGTAGACATGTGCACTGCCAAAAAATGTGTTTGTTTTCGTTTTCATTCCATTTGTTTTTTTTTTTTGTGAATCCGTAAATTTGAACATTCCTAAATTCAGAAACTTGAAAATACGGAAATTCGAAAATCCGAAAATAAGAAAGAAAATCCAAAAATTTGAAAGGGCGAAAATCCAAAAATTCAAAATAATAACTAACTAATAATAAAATAATAATAAAAAGTTTCAAATTATTATTTTTATTCATTATTATTAATTTGTTACGTTCCATTCGTTTAGATATGGCATTTGCTATTTTGGATCATTTGTAACTTTGGATAAATTCATATTTCTTACGTTCACTAACAGCCAAATTTGAAAGGAAATTCCAATACCTATAATGTAATAGTTAAGTTTTTATTAGTTTGTCATTATTTTAGATTTTAGAATTTTCGGGTTTTTGAATTTTCAGATTTTTGTTTATACAGCTCTGCAGCAGACTACTTTGATGCCTGCTTATCTACCTACTAAGAGGGTATTCCCCTTCCTGTGTTAACTGCCAGTTGTAGACAGCTCCTAAATGCCCCTATTACTACCGAGGAGCACAGATGGAGGGGGTGTGGTGGAGTACAATGGGCTCTCTGTATGGCAATCAAGGCCGGAATTATGTCAGATCAAAAGGTAAATTTGAGCCAGGTAAGGAGAATGCGTTCTGACAAGTTGTCTTCCCACTTTTCAAGGGAGCCCTACAAAGTGCAAATTGTTTCTTCTGGACCTATTTTCCAGGTCATTCAGCTTGGTTCGCAGGGCTGCCATCTCTTTAGCAGCATCAGGGACAGTAGCCAAGAGTGGTATAAGGGTGTTCTGATCAGAGCTTATGCGCTGTTCCGTAGCAGTGGTACATTCTCTGAGGTTTTGCACATAGTGTTTTAGTAGAGAGAAATCAATATGTATGGTCTCATTTTCGGCTATGAGAGGGGCCTTGCATTCACGGGTGGCTTGCATGATTTCTGAAAGAGAGTGTTCTGCATCCGTCTCCACTGGCACGCGAGATCTGAGGAGACTGTCGCAGGACTGTCAGGCCTAGAGAGAACCTGCGTGGAATCACGTGGATCCAAATCCGGTGGCGCTTGCAGGGGACACTTGCTGGAGGTCAGCAGAGATGAAAGAGATGGAGAGGCCTTGTGGAGTCTGCGCCATTTTGGTGGTGATACTTAGCCAGCTTTTCTGCCACCATGGCTGGACAATTTTCAACATGGAGAGTGCTGGATGATCAGTGAAGGGCATAGGAAAGGTACATGCCAAGAATCAGGGAGTAACACTGCAGGATACATATAAATATAATAAAAAAATAATAAAAATATATATATCACAAACACCTATTCAGATGGTGGAACCACTGCTGTAGGCTGCGGCATGGTTCTACAGGCAGTGTTAAAAGATAGTCTCTGTAATAAACATGAAAGTGCAATATGTGCAATATAGTTCCAAAGGTGATTCACACGCGTGATCCCAGACGGTTTTGGAGGACGTTTTCAGCACTCCACCAAAAAGGGTTGCAGGGACCATGTAGTAATCCCTGTCCCGTGCTCACAGAACTCTCACCTCAAACACATAGGGCAATCGCCTGTGTATAAATGCTCCTAGTGGGATTGTGGTGCCTTCTCCTTTAAGACCCGTCCTTGCTGTGTATATCCAGACCCGGTCAGCTATCATCAATCCTCCGCTCAATTAGATGGAATGGTGATGGGGGCAAGAAAGGAGAACTCCCATAGTGTAGTATGTTAAAAGTAGCTAGTAGTCACTGAGCGCATGCGCGGGAGTTCCAAGATGGACGCTTGAGCCCGGAGCTCCGCGCCACCCCGGCTGTCCGGCGCCGTTGATGTTAGCAAGAGCCCGCTGCCCCAGCTCCGCTACACTCAGGGGGACTCCTGATTACTTGGTGACCCCCCCGGATGCAGAACCCGTCAGCCAGGAGGGACCTGAGGCCTCCCGAGAACGATTGTAGTTGCCGCGGCCTGTCGGCCCCACCGCGCCTCGAGGCCCGAGTTCGCAGGTAGAACCTTGAGGGCGCGTACGCGAGTCACTGATGATCGATGAAAATTGTATGATGTGATACCCTCAAGAGGAAAGAACGGGGGTAGTGGTAAGGTAGATTAACTCGCCTCCTAACTACTATCGACTGGCCCAGACCTATATGTGTCGTTCCTGCCCAGAATTTCCTCTTCCGTGGTGTTAGGGTGATCCTCGTAAATATGTGTCCGCTAACGGGATACACAAACTCCACTCTCAAGACACTCGTGCCCTGTCCCTAA